>MU278371.1:365813-444876 GCA_022385755.1 Trametopsis cervina | reverse complement strand
GTTGCCTGCCCGGCACGATCTCCGAATGATCGAAGTCTATCTCGGTCGATTGATGATCGGAGTGTGCCTGTGCGATTCGAGGTACATTACAAGGAGCGTGGGAATCATATTTTTATTGAGTACAATACAAGTCTGCGATCTACAGTACATGAAAATCCGGTGGTGGGGGGCAAGACGGACGAAGTGCTGGTGTTGGCTATGTGGGATGGCGAGGGTGGGAGACAGGGACGGACGGACGTCGACGACACGGGGCAAGTAGCACAGGTGGCGGGGTGACGCAGTTTGTGTACGGTACGCAAACCCATGACGGCGGGGGATGCAGTAGCTGCGCTTGCTGTGCGGGACGGCGGGGCAGTGATGTTGAGGGTGCGGGAGCTGGTGCGGGGCAAGTAGCGCGGCCGGCGGGGAGGGTTGATGGCAACGCTGATGGAACGCTGATGGCAACGGGCGCCGCGGGCGCCGACGCAATAATGAAGTCGATGGAAATGGTAATAGGCCGTTTGATTATTACTACTATGCCTTGGTGTACTAATCAGATTAGTAGTATGTAATATATACACTAGTTACACCCCAAATCGTATGTTCACATCGCATCACAAACAACTATAGTGTGACACAGGCTTGACTCAGAAGATACACATCATCTACGCTACATAATCCGCCATGAAAGAGATCATATACATCCAGGCTGGACGTTTCTCAAATTACATAGGCTCTCATTTCTGGAATGCACAACAAAACTACTTTACTTATGGTGAAGATGCTGAAGAATCTATTGTGGATCATGACATATCATTCAGAGAGGGAGCGAACCCGAAGGTAGGTAAGTCGTTTGATTATGTGGCGCGCAAGATGATGAACAATGTCGGACAGGGTGAATCCACCTTTTCTCCTAGACTGTTGCTATTCGATAGGAAAGGTAAGGGCTTCACTTATACTGTGATAAGGGAAGAACACCAATCATCCTTGTTTTGACTTTTCTGGTAGGCAACTTCGGTGCGGTTCCCAGCTTGTACGAAACGGCAGAAGATGCAGATGAAGATACGGAGCTATGGTGAGTATTCAGTCGGCGTAGCCATTAAAACAATGATATAGTTCTTTGCATTCAAAGGGGCGATAACGTCGTACAATACCGTCAAGATCCAATACCACTAAGTCAATACCACGCCCAGATAGAAGCAGGGGAATCTACCCCCAACGAACAGAATAAAGCCACTGAACCAAGGAAGATTCGGTATTGGTCCGATTATAGTCTTGTGTATTATCATCCCCGCTCTCTTCAGCGTCTTCCTGACGTGCCAGAGTGGGAAGAGGCCGAAGGCGACTGGATTAGCAATGGAGAATTATTCAATAAATATGATGACGTATGTCTTACCACCGTCCAACTAAAGTGTACTAATGCAAACATCCTTTGCAGGAATATGATCTTATGGAAGGGGAGTTTAGAGCCTTCGTTGAGGAATGCGACAACCTTCAAGTAAGTGCTCTATTGTGAGGCGACACTCCGCTCATACCATGTTGTTCTACTAGGGCATGCAACTATTGAATGATACTGCTACATTTGGCTCGTTCACCAACGCATTTTTGATCAAATTTCGAGATGATTTCACAAAACTCCCATGCTTAGCGTTTCCGTCGTTATCACGTAATATGCCACAGCATGTGGATGCCGATAATGTAAGCCTACATCCATCCTTTGACACGACCAACGGTATTCATCCCAAATATTAGTTTCAGGGGATCAAACAAGTGATCAACGACGCTTTATCCCTACAAGCGTTGTGCGAACTGGCCACCATTACCACTCCCCTACAGTCCCCTCATCTGTGGAATACTGGAGATTGGTTGGATGGTGTCGACTTCGATGTGCGTGCAACTTTATTCCTTGCGTTGATAGCGTCATTCGATCCAGATTCACAGCGCGACAGTCTATACCATTCATCTGCTCTCCTCTCAGCCCATATCGAGTCTGCTACTCTGCCACTACGGTCAATATGTTGTGCTCATACCTTGAAATCCGCTGCCTAACACAGGCTGAGTAGTTTGAAAGGATCTGCAAATGATCTGTCAAGCTTAACTTCCTTGCTCAATTGGCACGGAGACACCCGTTTAGCTCATCTCAATGGTGCCCTCCCGATGTCCGGGAAAACATTCTCTGAAGGGGAGCTCACCAGACGAATTTACGATCTATCCACTATCTCACCGGTACCGGGTAAACTCTACATGGTAGGAGCTTGGTGCGAATCTGCGCCTCTATGCCTGACACGGATGATAACAGGACCCGAAGGCGACATATGCACGACTTGAGGTTACAAGAGGGTTTTCACACCAAGCTATCCAATCCTATGATGATTGGAAAGGACAATCTCGGCTACGAGCATCCTGGTGAGGAATTCCTCGCTGTTCCTCATTGCCTCATTCTTACAAGTTGTGGTATCCAGTATGCATACAGCACCTATCGACTTGCCTTCTTCTTTTCCAAATATCTTCGCTGCCCCGGAACGACAAGTCAGCGCTTATAGTAGTCTACAGACTTCTGCCCGCTCTGCGCCCATCTTCGCTGCCTACGGGGCCTTCGCAAATGATTGCCTCACAAAACACTCAGATGTAGTGACTCGTATGGGTGTGGAAGCCGATGAAATAAAGGAGCTGAGGGAGAACATGTGGAACTTGGAGGACTCATACAAACAGGACGATGAATATGAGTTTGATAATATGTCGGACGATGCAGGTTTGGGCGAAGATGAGGAGTATTAGGATATTGCTTTAAGTTGTGAGTACTCTGTTGTGCTATTCATCTCGTTCATATCGGCTGTATTCGGAGTGAATGACCGAAGTAACCTGTCTGGACCTTCGTACGACTCGGCGTGCTCATGATCTTCCTAGGTGCGGTCCGACGGCCATGCGCTTCTCCTACGTACAATTTATCATCACACTATACTAGTGTGATCTTCCCTCGTCAGCTCTCTTTTATGGAGCGCAGATCCAGGATCGCCCATGAGATTATTGTGCACTCCAGCGCTCGTTATAGCGAACGTTGTTGGCAATGGCCAAGGAGCGTTCTACGGACATTTCCCGGAGTGCGTACTCTGGTGGCAGACTGTTGTCGGGGGAATTATCTGAAATCTTCGTCCGCTATCCTCCCGACCACCTTCATCTCTGAACTTGAATTCCCAAAGTGGATATTCAGTACAGAGCGCGCGACGACGGAGTAGCCGAGCCGCGAAGCCGGAGACGTCATAGGATAAGATTACCTTGATATTTGAGAAGACTCATCTCTTTCGTCTCTCCCCCATCCCTGCTCACCCCCGCCGACATCGTGCGCGATGAGTTCGCTCAGGAATCACCGTGTAGTTATCGCCTCTCTATTTCTTCCTAATACCGCGGTGCTAGGCGAATCTGCGCCTTCTACTCCTGATCATGTCACCTCCCTACCCGAATTTAAGGCAGCCCCACCATCAAGTCGTCCTCAGCCTAGCAAATCCGGTCCTTTGAAGAGCATTGTCGAGGATCTTAAAGTAAGAATCATATCATGCATCTCTTTTTCTACAAATGGTTCGGTTGTACTGCACGTACCCACTTCGCAGAGACACTATTGCTCCGCGTAACATTTCTCATTTGTCAGGCTTGTCATATACCGGTGTTAATTTGGCCTCCGTCGTGACTTCATGTGGATCCCTCTGAAATCTTTTGCTTCCAGTCTCGTGCTGTAACACCTGCTGGTACTCCAAAAACCGAGAGCACAAACCCTTTCGGCTTCCCCGCCCTCAGCACTGCCGCCAGTACCGTCGCCGGTGCTACCCAGGACCTCATCGGGGCTGTCACAGCTGCGGTCAATGGATCAAGTACGAACGGCGCGCGGAAGCAACACCAGACTACGCATGGTCCAAATGCTCAGACTCGTGTCCAGCGTCGTACTACCCGCACGACTGGCGCTAGAAATGCGTCCAGATCTCTCTCGAACACCCGTAAAGAATCTTCTGGGTATTCCCACTCGCAGCCTTGGCATGTCGAAAGCAATCCGCACGGAAATGGTGGCCTGAAGAACGCGGTAGATAGCGTGAACTACCGATTGAAGAAGAAGTTATGGGTAGGAACATTGGGCGCGAACACGGATAACCTGAAAGAAAGTCTCAAACGGAACATGGAGTGGCGAATGAAGGATCAATACGACAGTTTGCCAGTTTGGATCCCAGATTCCGAATTCGCGAGCTGCTACGACGAGTTCTGTCATCAAGTTCTTTGGCCTTGCCTTCATTACGCCATCCCCGATGCACCGAAGACGAAGGCGTTCTATGAGTCTGCTTCATTCAAGCAGTACATGGCCGTCAATCAGCGATTTGCGGACGCAATTGTCTCTACCTACCAGGAGGGAGACATCATTTGGGTCAACGACTATCACCTTATGCTTCTACCTCAGATGCTCCGTGCCAAGCTCCCCAGTGCGCCGATTGGATTCTTCATGCACGTCGCGTTTCCTTCCTCGGAGATCTTCCGATGCTTGTCCGTCCGAAACGATTTGCTCAACGGAGTACTCGGTGCGGACCTGATCGGCTTCCAAACTGCCAACTACGCTCGGCACTTCAGACAGACGGTGTCTCGCATCCTCAGCGCGGAGGCACTACCAAAGGGTATCCAGCTCGAGAACCGCTTTGTTGACGTCGGAGTATTTCCTATGGGAATCGACGTCCAAAGCTTGACGGCTAAAAGGTATGCCGCATGTCGTAACCCTCCTCAATGATTCTGAACTATGACATCAGGCGTGACCCGGAAGTTACGGAATGGGTCAAGTCTTTGCGCCAACGATATGCCGGAATGAAGCTTATAGTCGGGCGAGACAAGCTCGACGAGATTCAGGTGCGTAGGGTATGCGTGTATTGATCGTACTCAACATTACTAAGCTGTTTTTATGTAGGGGGTTCGTCATAAGATCCTGGCCTTCGAGATGTTCCTTACAAAGTACCCGGAATACCAAGGAAAGGTGCGCTTGTATGACTCCGCTTTATCGAATGTATAACTGAATCTCTCCACCAGGCCGTTCTTATCCAGGTTGCCCTGCAAACTACGGAAGAGAACGAGATTCAGGGCGGTGTATCGGACGTCGTCTCTCACATCAACTCTCGCTTTTCCACCTTGACATACCAACCTGTTGTGTTCTTGCACACACAAGACCTCACATTCCATCAATACTTAGGGTTGCTCACTGTTGCCGATGCGTTCCTGGTCACCAGTGTACGTGAGGGTATGGCACTCCGGTAAGTGACGCATTCAGTATCCTATCACGGGACTCCGGCTGAGCGTTCGAGCCTGCAGAACCCATGAGTTCGTCGAATGTCAGGAAACCACACATCGCCCTCTTATTCTGAGCGAGGTCAGTTCTAAAGTTGTAGTGCACTCTTTGGTATATCTGAGCCGCCATAGTTCACGGGAACTTACAGCTATAGCGGTTTCCGTTCGTGTATCCCAATCAACCCATGGGATAAACGTGCCACTGCCAACGCTATTCACCAAGCGCTTACCATGAGCGACGAGGAGGCAGCATCTCGCTGGGAGGTATGTGTCTTCCAATCTCACAGAGCTTGGTGTTAACGAACGTCCATGCAGGACTTGCACGCCCACGTCGTCACTCAAAGCGCACAAGCTTTCACCACTTCATTCCTCGTGCGGTGCCTCCGCGCCAACATTGAACACATGCAGTCCGACTCTCTCAGCGTTGCGCAATTGGATCTGTCTCGCATCATTCCACGATACAAGCATAGCCAGTCCCGATTGCTCCTGATAGACTTCGAAGGCACACTGTGGTTACGAGACCCAGCGGCACTCGCCTTAAGGGGCGAATTCGATCCTCCGGAGGAGACAATCAAGGCATTGAACGCCCTCGCTGACGACCCGAAGAATGAGGTGTGGCTATTGAGCGGGCTGCAGGTCAAGGGTGCTCTCGAGAAGATTGCTGCGTTGGCACCGAAGGTCGGCATTGTGTAAGTACCGTCTGCTTCTGCCACTGGTGATTAGCACCAACTGAATCATCGCTTCCACAGCGCCGAGAATGGATGTTACATCAAGACTCGTCCGACTCGCGCTTCCCCGGAGCCCACTTGGGTTAACATGGTTGCGAACTTCAACCTGACCTGGAAAGCTGCATGCCTTGAAATCTTGAGCTATGTACGTTACTCTTTTGCTTTGTCATTATACCACGAGGTTTACGTGCATTTAGTTCACCGAGCGCACTCCTGGATCATTCATCGAGGAACGTGAAGCCTCCATCGTCTGGAGATACTGGAGTGGGGCCATCGACTCTCCGTCTACGGACAGGCAGTGGGCTCGTAGACAAGCTGCTGAGGCGCAGAATCATGTCTTTGACAGGTAATTCATCCGTCTGACATGCCATAATCACGGAACACTCACACATTTTGTACAGTCTTGGTGAGCGATATGGTCTGCGCATCATCCCCGGTCAAAATAGTTTCCTCGTTCTACCCAACAATATCTCCCGCTCTACGGCGGTTGGCGCTATTCTCAGCCCACACGGTCCTACACATACACATGGTGCCACAACGGCAAGCTGGCTCTCCGCAGATGCTATGGACATCACAGATGATGCCTCTCACGTTGATTTCGTGTTTGCTATCAGCAAAGACGAGAAGCTGGTGCGGCGCTTGAATGACTTGGACAACGCGGAGACGTGCTCGACTGGCGATAAGGGCACCGACGCGAAGTGGAAGCTGAAGCCTGAGACAGTCGTTCCTACCCTTATCCGCTTGGCTGAAACAAAGTGAAGTGTTGTGCGGCCGATAAAAAACGATAGACCTGGCTGGTAACAATATAAGATAACTATGCTTTGTAGAAAAGGAATGAGACACGCATCTATATCGCTATTTGTACTCCTGTAAACTAACATAACACAAAACAACCTGTATCATCTCATTAGTTGAGCCTTGACTGAGACGATGAAAAATGTAATCCTGTCTCAACATATAATTGCAGATCTCCGACCGTGCGCGCTCGTCCTATAGAATGTACGTACTGTAGCTCTGCCAGATACGCAATCATCCGCGCACGCATGCATCATGATTATTAGCAGTGCTTGTCAACTATTCCTCAGCTGCCTTCAGTGTACCTGCCGTGTGCATCCATTGCATTCATTGGAGACGTTAAGAAATTTTATCGCACTTGAATGCGCCTGAGTGTACAGGACTCGCCTGCGCATTTATAACGAAATAAAATAAAATGTGGTTTGATGTTGAAGTGTGTAACAAGCATGATCGAAAAATAGCAGGTTGGAGTACATGGAAGTTCAACGCACAGCTCGGGAGTGGGAATATTTCCAAATACGGAAGGGCGGCAAGCTTTGTGGCGCTACGTTAACGACAGATGTAGAAATAGGCGGATCTGATGGCGCTCCACGGCGACCGTTTGGACGCGACATGCACCGTTCAACCTCTTCGTACACCATCGTCCACTAATCTCCCCCCAGTGACGTTCGGGCGCCTCTCAGGGCATTGTGCTCGGCTCTGCATTGCGTAAAGCTATGGTTTGGTTGGCCTAAGCTCGGGCTCGTTGGACAACGCCGGGACGCTGCCTCCATATGATTAGTTGGTACAAGGACGATGGGCAAGTGCGTGGTCTACTCCGGTGGGTTTCATCGTGCTCACTGTGCTCCGCTCGGACGGAAATTATTCTGCTACGCTGGGGGATTTGAGAGAGTACCTTCATACATTCCAGTCTTGACATGCGCTGGTGTGTTACGGAAGGCATACGTTTGGTTGACAATCATACAATGTCGGACAGATGCCGTATACAGCTATTAATCCATACACCGCCCGGCTTACAGAAAGCAAGCATCAGCGCGCGGCAAAAATGCACTTCGGCGCTGAAAACACTGGGCAACAGCTGCACAGGCTTAGGTCTTCGTTTGGTCTGAGGATATCGGGATGCTCTAACGAGCTGAACGTGGTCCCGAGACCCAATGCAATCGCTGCGCTCCCTGTATATCTCGAACTGAACGTGAGGGCTCCTGGACACAAGCTGTCAGAAAAAAAGCGCTGCACCGGAAATTCCAAGTCGCAGTGCGACATGCATAGCCATCGTTTGCAGTCACATCAAGCTACTCGTCTCTTTCGGGCTTCATTGCTCTCATTTTTCCCCCTAGATTTTGTTGGCTCCCCTTTACTTTGCCCATGGATATCGTCGAGGCGATCGAGAAAAGTATCGCAGTCATTCAACGTCTAAAAGTGCTTATAGACGACGTGAAGAAAGCACCTGAAACACTCAAGGACCTTCTCGTTCAAGCAACCCTTGTGCAGGCTCTAGTAACGGAGCTGAAATGTTGTCGCTCGGATGGTTTGCTTTTGTATGAGGATTTATTACAACTGGAGGAGCTGCGATCTCGTGTGCAGCACCTGGCAGAAGAAGTCGATGCATTTGCAAACAAGGTGCAGAAAAAGGACAAGGCAGGGAAGACCGTAATGAGAAAGGTTCAGTGGGTGTGGATGAAGATTACCGGAGACGATGCCCTCAGACTCTTGGGTGAACTGAAAGATATTCATCATGCAATGCGGATAATCGTGGAATTGGTCATCATGTGTGTATTCCTAAAATCCGTATACGCCAAATGATGCGTGCTGATTTCATGTACCAGACGATCCCAGAGACTACAACACCGCACCCAGGCGTATATACTGACGGCCGTACAAACAGCCGACACATCACGACAACACGTCTCCAATACACACCGCTCTCGTCAGGTATCGATTGAGCGCCCTTCGTCTCACCGTCTTCAGTGCCTTGAGGGTTGCTCGTGTCGCTGTCATGGCGCTGTGACCCGTCAGGTCATGCCGCAGGCCATGAGGCTGTACCTCGGGAGTCTACATGTATCGAGACGTCTGCTTCATGACCTTCCCATTGCGTCAGTCCCACTAGAGTGCAATGTTCAGACCTGCAGGCGAGACAAGGACCCCAGGAACGATGTTGTATGGACAGTCCCAACATGGTGGCCCTCTTTAAACATCACGCTTTCATCCAAGAAGTTGACGTTCTATGCAACTATACGCTCTCCACGACTCGTTCCGCCGGACGCGCCATTGTGGCACACCATCTTGCAGGCTGATGTCGGCGCCTTGCAGGCATTGTTCACATCCGGAGAAGCGTCCGTCGATGATGTCAACGAAACTGGCTGGACAGTGTGCCTGGTAAGACTTATTGTGTGACTACGTGTTTCTCGTTGTATTAACGACCCAGCCAGTACGCAGTCACTCGGTGGCTCCTGTGTCCGTGTGACCAATGTTACAAGATGGTCAAATTTGTCATAGAGGCGGGTGCCGATCCTGATCTTTCGGTCGGGCCATAGTAGGTGGCGCATCCTTTTCAAATCGCTAGATAGACTGACACGATCATGTAGTATGTCTGCCAAAGATCGATTGGCCTATAGCACATTTGGCACGCTCATTGAGGACCCCAGGGCACCGTTCGCACGTCGAGTGAAGACGAGCGCAGTTGCCATCGACATCTGCGAGCCGCTCCTCCACGCGGACATTATCGACATTATCGAGGACTTTGTGAGTGCGCGCAACAGCTCCAACGATGCCCTCCAGCTGCTGCTAGACCCCTCCAAACCCCCGAGCGTATTTGACCCCGATATCTTCAATGCTTTCACTCGCTATACGCTTATGGAGTGGGCTATTGTATGCGAACCCGGATCTGTTGAACGGCTGCTGCAGAAAGGTCACAATGCAAGGAGTGGCACTACATTGGCTCTCGCCGCTATGGGTAACCAGCCTGAAATGATCAAGCCATTGTTAGAGGCCGGGGCGGACGTTAACGCTCAAGATTCGCTTGGTTGGACGGCTCTACACTATGCGTGCTGTTATATGCACACCCATTTCCTCGAAACGCTGTAAGACTCTGCAGGCCACGAGATCAACTGGGGCCTTCGCACGTCTGAAGGCAAGAACGCATTCCAGCTCGCGCAAGGAAGTTTATATTCGCCCTATCGCTCATTACCCGAAGTCGAGAAGCTGTTTGCCATTATTCGTGTCCATGTTGCAGACAGTGAGGATGAATCACACGAGCTACTTTCAATGCCAGGAGGGTTCTATTAGCATTCGTCCGTGTCGTGGCAACTTACCTATACAATGCGTAATGATAAGGATATGCAGATACTATCAAATTTCACCTCGGACTGCTAAGCTTAGTCCGGACTGCTGTCTGAACTACCTTTACAACTATCCGTTCACCCGAAATCCTTCAACACAACAAGGGTCCAATGCAATAGCCTTTCTCCTTTTAACGCCTGTTATCCGGAAATATGGATTTGCGATGAGGTGTGCCGCAACATACGTCGTCGACTCATTGGGGGCAGTACAGGGTTTCATGGCGTCCTATGACGAGCGTATCATAGTTTGAGCATACCAACATATAGTCAGTTCTACACCGTAGACATGCTGGAGAAAGCTATCTTGCATTGTTCGAGTAAAGATTGAAGGTATTGAGAATGAACATAGGCATAGCTTGATGTCAGGAAATCACATTTCTTAGCTGATCATACTACATGGATATATGCTAAGCCGTTTTGTGGGAATACATGTATGGCAGCAGACAAGTGTTCCGCTTATCTCACGCGCCTGGCCCCGTATGTCGAGACCACTATTTCCCATGAAATCCAGTTATCCAACTTTCCACTAATCTTGAATTTCAACTCTGCGAATATGACGTTCACCTGTATAGTGTGTTTTTATGGATGTACGTAGAGTCTGAGTCATACAGATAGTATGCTACCTTGAATCATGGGCTGTGGAGAACTGTAGAAGAGACCAGGCGTTGGCTGCGGCAAGAGCTGTTGCTATAAAACCGCACCTTCGTGTACAGGGTCCTACGTAATGCTCTTGGTACGTACCCCTTGCCCCCTCAATACGCGGCGGATCTCCTTTCAATGGATATCATTGGCGCAATCGAAAGAGGCATTAAGATAATCCAACTGTTGAAGGACATTATCGACGAAATCAAGAACGCTCCGGAGACGCTGAAGTGGTTGCGTATTCAGACTGCGGTGGTGAAGGTCCTGCTACAGGAGGTGCATAATCATTTGGCAGAAGGCTCAAGACAAGAGTGTGTCGATGAAGGCTTAATCGAGGACTTAGATTTGCTCATAGAACAGACTATATCGGAGACTAAGGTATTCATTAGGAAGGTGGCGCCTGGACAGAGAATCTGTAAAGTGCTATGGCTTTGGAAGAAGATTACCGGAAACAATGCTGCGAAGTTATCCACGCAACTCAAGATGATTCAGGATGTATTGCTCGTGATGGCGGCGACGATAAACATGTTTGTTCCACACTTTCTGTTTTCTTTGCCTTCATTGTGGATCGCTGAAACGGTCTTTCAGACAGTCCTCCAGGCAGCATAAAGTAATATTGCCCACTGCGACCAAGAACGACACAGCTTCCCCCAGCGGTATGGCAGCAGTGCATCCCAGCCCAAACATATGCTGCTGCCGCTTTCTTCGGCTATCAGCTCGCCAACTCGTGCGGGGGGGCGTGAAGAGCTATCCAGGGCAATTGAGTTCCTCGGAATCCACTGTATATGCCGCTAAACGCACGCCGCGGATCTTCTCCAAGCGCAACATTGAGGGTGTGCGTCCATCTGAAGAAGCTTCCGTCGACGACATTGGCGAACAGAAAATGACGGAACCCAGCGTAGGTCCATATTTCGATGCGTCGTTATTGGTATTGACCAAAACATTAGTCAGCCATCGCCCGACGTTGCCCTTGCCTATTCAAGGAAGTAAATGAAAGGCTGAAATTCCTCGGGGATTTAGGCGCTGATCTTGACCTTTCAGTTGGACGCTGGTAAGTATATTGTACAATGTGTTCTTCATCCATTGCCTTACATTTCCAGTACGTATGCCAAACAGGCATTGTTCCGCCCAACATTTGGTGTTCTTCTTGAACACATTAACAAATCACTTGTCTCTGCCGCCTTCTGTACGCTCTCTGCTCATACACCTGTAAGGTGGGCTGCTCACTATAAACCTGAATTAGCGAAAACATTGGTGCAACAAGGATATTACGTAGCCGAACGCAGTCGCGCGGTACACTCAACTCTGCCAACATGGCCCAACCACATCGCAACCCTGCTAAGAAAAATGGCAGAAATCAACGCTCGCCATGGGTATGGGTGGACAGCTCTTCATCATACATGTTACCGACAGTACTGTCCTTGGAGGCTCTTGAACATTTGGTGGAATCCTCGGAGGATCAAATTGAACGGAATATTCGGACCCCAGAAGGAAAGACGACGGTTTAACTCGCCAAAGACAGTTGGCCTCAGTGCTCACCACCGAAAAAGGAGAAGGTCAGTGAGATCCTCCAGAGAAACGTATTTGAAGAGAAGTATGAAAGAAAGGGGAGGGCGAGGACGAGGACGACGGGGAAGACGGGGAGGAATCATACTTTTGAATGCTAGGAGCATGTGGGTAGCTTAAACGCACGCAGTGTAAGAGGGGGGCTGGGATTATTGGTACGCATCACCTTTCTACTCTGTGTTGCGAGCTTCGCCTCATTTCCAAATGTAGATGGCCAGGACACAGTGACGTCTGGTCCTCACAGAGCAAAGAGGGACAATGGTGCAACTTCATTGCCCTGTCTATGAATGATTCTCTTGTGGGCGTTTTAGCAATAGGAGTGTACGTTACACACCCAAATTGTAGCAGCCGTTTAACTTTGCCGCGGTAAGAAAGAGACCAAAGCATACCTGCGGCAAGATCAGCTAACGAGGAAAACATCTCACGTCGTGTACGTACTTTCCGTTGACTCTCCATTTTTCTCCTGCGGCATCGAGCTTATCAGCGGTTTCTTGCGGCACATCTACCACAACGTCCGCCTTGTTCGTCCGCAAGCTTAAAATTGGAAAAGCGCCACCGAATTTGCCTAAAATTTCGATGAGCGTCCAAGTAACGCTGACTGGACAGAGCGGATGTGCGCACCGACTGCGGTCTCAAAGGTAGTGGTCACAGGCCACTTGATATCTCCCGTGAGCCTTGGGTCACAGTTAGGGATGTATGGATTGTTAGAACGGAACAGCCTCTCACTTGCGGTAACTGTAGACAATGTATAAGGCCCCGTTTCCGCTGGAAAGCATATGTAACATCAACACTCACTTTAAGTCTCCCTGAGTACACGCACCGATACAGAAGGTAAAAGGTCACGAATAAGAAATGATCATGCTGCGCAGGGAAAATAGAGGATTCACCTTGAAGATGACCAGCGCGCTACTCTTCAAGTCGTTCCATAGCTGCGGGGCCTCCTTTTCCAGGTACCAGTACGGCCACGGTCCAGTCCAGAAATCAGCCTGGAGCGTGTGAGCATCAGGGTACATGAATGCGGTGTTCGAGCACAATACGCACTTTGGGGTCGGAAACACCCAGGGCATTGTCGATAGGAACGGAGAGACTGAACACCCCAGAGTCCAAGTAGGACTGCCAACGAGTGACCATCGCTTTCAGATACTGATGCTGCTGTGGATCAGACGAAGTCTCCGTGGAAGCGAAGAACTGTTCAGATAACAGAGAAGGGATAGTGCTCTTGAAGTCTGGAGGAGTCACATCCGAGACGAACCAGGGGATCAGCTTCGGGCTGTACACATGAGAAACGGCTCCTGCTCTTATTTTAGCTTTGGACGTACTGGAATACCACCGTCTTTACATAAGGTGTGTATGTCACGAGGAAATCCGCAAAGACGAAGTCGGTGAACAGCTGTAGAAAGTATGTATCGGACTGCGGCACGTGTGTTAGAGACGCACCTCAAATCCAGCTAGAAAGATGCCCATGTGAGTTTCTATGTTATCTATCACTTTATCGAAAACATTCACCATTATCAAGAACAAAGTCCACTTTCGCATCTTGGCCCTGTAATGATTCGAGATAGGAAATGACTTCGTCCTGATCATCTTTGAGGATGTATTTCAGACGCTCAGCTTGCGCCTCTTTTCCGACAGTCTGTAAGTGTGCAATGTCATCATGCGACATGTGGGTCAATAGAGACAAATCCTGTGCGCAGCCAGTTGTTAATAAAGGTGAGAATGATGCAGATGTCAAGTGCGATCAACGCACCGTAGCGTTCCCCCTGAGCTGCGGTGAACATCATGACATGCTGATACTAACCCGAGAGCTTACTCACCACAGGCACATCTGGATCATCTCCTTGAACAAGACGGCAAGCTTAGCGTTGTCCTGTCTGATCGCCTCCCTTTCAGCATCGAGTTCATGGATAGTAGCAGCGAGCTCTAGGGTCGAATCATGTATATAAAGGAGCCTAAGGAGGAGCCCAAATAACCCACGTACGGTAGATAGCCTTGCTGCTTCCCTTGAACGTTTGTTGCTTCTGCTCCGAAAACGGGTCGAACGTGCGCCAGTGCACGGTCTGAGTAAGGTAAGACCTCAACAGACGGTAGCTGAGGAAGCGAATGGTTTCAGCTGCAGCACGATCACGTCTGCGACGAATGAACTGTACAGGTAGCATCTAAGGTGGTATGTATCAGTGGCTGCGGCAGGACAACAACGGCACGACGTACTCTGCAAAGAGCCAAGGTGCCGAGAACCATGTATGATGGTTGGTTTCTTCTAACTTCTGCAATAAATCGTTGTACTCTTTCACGAACGCTTCTCCGTCGTCTGGTATTGCCCTGATGAGGCAGATTAGGATCGAAACACAGTAATAGCCAGGGTTGCGCACTCTAACGGACGATCTCTCGCCATATCGTACTTGAGCTTGCTTATCTTTTCTATAATAATCTTGCCCTCTTCCAACTTCTCCTTCACCGTTGAGATCTCTTCGGAACCAGTATGCGCCTCCGATAGGTCAATGCTGAGTTCGTGGTCCACACGGTAGACGGTGTCAATGATGCCCGTCAGGATGATCGGCCACCTCTTCACCACAGTATCATAGCTAGATCAAGGATAGCAATACTGTTCAATGCTGTATCTCCCAGACAGCAGTGAGACAACTCACCTGAAACTTCATGTAGCCCAACTTCTCATCAGCATCATATAATTACTACCTGTGACACCTTGACAGGACCTACCCTGATTTGTCGGTAGGATCATACGGTGGATAAGGTGCTTCCGAGCTTGAAAACATCACTGGCAACGTTCTAGGTGACTACTTGACTCGAGGTAGGACAAAACAGAGAACAAGTTACAGCGTACCGCGGACGAGAGGAGCAATCGTCGGCGCGGTCCGGCGTGCCGCCCGTATAACGGCAATTGCCACCAAATCGACGCACCTCTCGGAGATTGAGTACACCAATTTTGACAATTACACCAGTAGATTGTCCAAGCCCCAAATGTAAAGAGCGTCCTGCGCAGACTACTAATACAATCTACCCAGTCTCATCAGCAGTCATCCCAACCGAGTGAGTTTCTGCGTCCGTCTCTAAGTTTACATCTCATCCGAGCCTCCGCAGGGCACAAGGCTCTGTCAATGCAACATCGTCGTCTTCCACTCTATCATATGAGAACCATCAGCGCCATGTCCGGTCCCCGCCCTTTTCATTGTCCGCAATGTTCTACCATCAAGCTTCTGAGATTGAGGCGGTGAGTGGCATTGCAAGCACTGCCTGTTCTAGACCATCGCACACGCATACGCCATGGAGACGTCTGCAGTCTGCACCCAGAGCAAGCTCCTCAGGCCAGTTCGACGGTGTAGATGCGGGGCCGTTCTCTATTTTCAAAATCCCAATTCGAGTCCCGTGTCAACACTGGCGACTTCGGCATAGCTTCCTGGACCAGATACGACGGGTTCTTCACGTCAAACGATACCTTGTCGACCTCAGTCGAGAATCCGTCGGGCTCGAATTCGTTGTCGGAGAGCACCTGCTCAACATAGACTGATGGGAATCGAGAGGATAGATCGTTAATACTGTTGGGATCCAGCAGCAGTATAGGCCACTCACGATAGTGCGACAGCCCTTCTCCGAAATGCGTACGACATAGAACAGCAAAGACGATGCTGGCAATAAGCGTAGCCGTAGATAGAACGAAGGTGCATGCAAAAAACGGCCATTCCAACCACGTAAATCGAAATGCTGGGGGGATGTATAGGCCGCAAGTTGCAAGGGTAAGGCAAACTAGTATGATCAGGAGTAGGATCATAAATTGTTTGTGTTCATACCGAATGGCACGGTGGGCCTGTTAACAGAGTTAGCAACAAACAATCAAAGAGTGACATGGGTTATGGAGAATACTGACCAGCACGGCAACACTAACTATAGCCTACATGATGCACGTCAGCATGCTGCGAACTATCAGTGTTGACGAACACTAACCACGACAGTAACCACGTAGGCTGTAATAAAGAACCCAAGAAGCGTTGTGCGAGTGACGACTGCCTCTTTCACAGCGAGAGAGATAGAAGTGATGCCCAGGTAGAGCAGGATCTGCACCAAGACGAGCACTGTGAGCATAAGCTATGCCAAAGAGGTTAGGTTCAACGCAAATATATCCATACAGCAGAGCCACGTACTCGATAGATACGGATGATGTGGGCGGGTGGGCCTGCACAATTGAAGACATGCTCGCGGAACCTCTGCAGAACGTGTTATTTAGTGTCGTGGCCCCGAAAGTAAGTTGGCTTCAGCTGACCTTCAGCAACTTCCATCCGAGGATACCGGTGAATACCAGACCACATACGTTGAGAATTAAATCCGGAATCTATCAAATATTAGCGCGATTGCACGATGTAAACATAGCTCGAGGTACCTGAAACGCGATTCGAATCTGAAAGTAGTCCTTCACGAGATAGTTATCCAGCTGACACGGCGTATTCGGCCCACCGATGATGTTAGCGATCGTAGCTTGCAAGGCCTTTGTTCTCCATATCGTGTAAGCAGACCATGCAGTGGATAACACTCGCATTGAGAACACAGCGATGACGTGAGATGTTGATTGCGAAAGAATCTGCGTTGAGTTTAGCCTACGGCACAAACAGCAGTTATAGGTACCATACCGCCGCCGATGAGATGCCCAATAACCAGATGTGCGAGAATAACAGCGCAAGTGCTTCATCCATAGACTTTTCAAGTCTGAATATATGTTTGAACTTCGCTGGAGGAACTGTTTGTCATGAACGAACTTACTTGTATGAGGGGTACAATAAAGTCCATGCGCATTGCTCGCTTAATGACACGCTGTTGGTACCATCCGAGACGGTGACAGAGATATTGGATTTTGTACCCTGGAAATCAAGCTGAGAGTAGGATCGTAGGCTCAGACCTGAAGCTGCTCACGTCGGGCGTCAAGCCTTGCGGAAGTGCCCACGTTGCGTTGGGTGTGGCACTATCATAGAGCGTTCGGCATACTTGCGATGGGTCATTGGGAGCGACTGGTGAAACGCTGCATATCTTGAGGTTGTAATCATCGCCGTGGACAGTTAACCAGGGAACAGCTCCTAATGGTACATTTCCTTTCTCCAGTATGCTGTTTACATCGGTGGACGCTGTGTTGTCATCGTTCCAAAGAAACGTCTGGATAAGACCTTGGAGAATGCAAAACGTGAAACTGAGTAGGAAGAATGAAAGGGTGACGTGGTTCAGTGTCACGCGAAGAAACTGGAAGCACGATCAGTGTTGTTTTCCGCTGGAACCGGGAATCACAACTCACCGCTGCTTTGACAAGGCGGCGAGCAGTGACTAGCTTGGGCATCTAAACAAAAGCAATGAATGAAGGAGGAGGCTAACAATGAATGTGTAGCAAGGGAGTGGACGCCCGCGTCTGGAGAGGGGAGGCTGGACGAAGAGAGTCATCAACGAACAATACGAAGACACCTTATAGCTACAGACGACCATTCTGCCGTCTCCGCCGGAACATGGCGCGACCCACGTCGAAGCTTGACGCATTGCCAACGGAAGATAGACACTCGAAAGGGGATATGGAAATCATTTGACAACTGATTGAGTACTTGTGTGATTTCGGGCTTCCCTCACAACGTACTCTCACGTGTGCGCTGGCAGGCTCGACGACATATGTGATCATTCTGGGAACCGGACAGCCTGCAAATGGCGCGAGCTGCATTGCTATGATCAGCACACAAGAAATTATACATACAAGCAAACCTACATACCACCGACGATATCCTAGTGTTCTTGGGTGTCGCGATTAGACTGTGATCCGTTACCCCCGAGTGTGCATTTAGACTCCGTTCGGCTGTCGCCGCCCCTTGGTCTCCGCTGAGCAACGCCATGATTGTTGGCTATCTCCCCGGAGCCGTCAGCACATCGTCGAGACTCGAATCGCGGTGCTCACTGACACGGTTGACTAACACGACCTCTTCGTTGAGGAACACAGGACTGCGACCGCACTACAAGAAGACACCGTAAGCACGTTGCATATCACGGACTCGTTCATATCCGAATCTAACTACTGAATACAGATATTAACGCTACAAGATGTTGGTGAAGGACCTTTCTCCCTTGGTCCTGTGGGTTCTGCAGCAATCCCCCGCAAGCGTCTTGGAGCAATCTCCTTGTCTGTCATTCTATGGGTCGTCGCACTCCGGGAAGGCCCATATCTTTGGGACGACCGACGACAGTTGCGTCGCTGATGCCAGCAAACACTTTGCCGCTCGTGACGCATTACGTTTCGAATCTGAGCATCACAATTCCTCTCAGTTGGTATGGTTCGAACGCGATACCGACGCGCATGACCCTTCCATCGCGTCTGAGACTCACAGCAACTTCGGGCATGTCTTTGACAACATCCTGGGGTTCTCAGAGAACACTGCAGCGTACGCCAGCCAACAGGCTGTACAAGACCACACGCGTTTCGTAGAAGTGCTAGAAGTGCACGAACATAGCGCGCTGGTCCGCCTGGAACGTTCAATGGCGCAGACCGTTGACACTCAACTTCCTCGGTTCTGGAAATCCATGATTCTACCAGAGGAGCCTATCTCGTACTTGCCAGTTCCTGCGCCGGCAGTCAAACGCGTCCAACAGCTTCTCGATGGTCTCAAGTTTGATCCCGTCATTCAGTCTCTGGTCAACAGCTTATCCATCTCACAGATGAAGAAGGACATCGAATACTTGACGGGTGAAGACCCGAAATCTCCGATCGTGTCCCGCCATTCCTTTTCGGACGGCGTACGTATCGCTGCGAACTGGTTGAAGGACAGATTTGAAGAAAACGGTGCCACATGTGAACTCAAGTCATTCCGTGTAGGCTTTGCCCCCAATGTTATCTGGTAGGCTGTGCTGTTTCACTACAATACAATACAAATTCACGAAACCTTACAGCAAATATGCCGCAACCGCACCCACAAACGAGACTGTTCTCCTGAGTGCCCACTACGATAGCAGAGGCTCGTTCGGTAGTTTCCGTGCTCCCGGAGGCGACGACGACGGAAGTGGTACCACTGCCGTTCTCGCTATCGCACGTGCGATAGGCAAGAAGGGCATTACATTTACCAAGAATGTGGAACTGTGCACTTTCGCAGGAGAGGAACAAGGCTTACTTGGCTCACGCGCATACGCTGGTGGGTACGATCTGATCTCCGGATTGTCGTATCTGACATTCCGTTCACAGAGGAACTGCGCGCAGCAGGCGCTGATCTTACACTGATGGTACAAGCAGATATGACTGCTTATCGCAAGGCCGGAGAGCCCCCGCAGTTAGGTCTCCCTGCGACGTGAGCAAGCCTGTTTCCAGATCACGTTTATTGTCCTCACACTTGGTTTAGGATTGGTACCACCGAGGTTACACAGCTCGTGTCGAACATCTCGGCGATATACAGTCCAGAGCTCACGGTGGGCTTCACTGCAGCGTGCTGTAGCGACCATCAGGTGAGTCTCGCCCCCAAGTCAAGTATCGGTATTCCACAGCACTGAGCCAACGAATTACGTGTTGTAGAGTTTCCACGAGCTAGGATACCCTGCTACCCAAGTCTTCGAACGCGCAGGCCCTATCGCCGATCCTATGTATCACAACAGCGGTACGTACTTTCAGCTGATCGGACATCCTCTTTTACATGCTCATTGTACTTTCTATTCTTATCTCTAGGGGACCTTAGCGACCGGGAAGGTTATGATTTCCACCAGCTGAAATCCATTGCGAAGGTGCAGGTAAGGCGCTTCCTCCGGCTCGGGAGAACGCAGATCATTAACTGATGTTCGTTGTCAGTTCGCGACGCTGTTGCATGCTGCGGGTTACAAAGTGTCAGACGACATGCTGTGAGCTTCCTCCGCAGACAGCTGCTATCTATTTCTCCACGTTCATATAGGTGGGAGGGAGGTGCTGAATTATATATGTAGCACCAATACTGCTGTTCTGAGAGTCTTGGATACCGGAAATGAAAGACATCATTGCTTTGCGTGTACGTATCATACCGTACTGGTGAGGTAAGTAAGTTTCACCAAGGAATGGTCTGATATGATGCCCAGCCCGCCTATATCGCATAGCTTCTCTTTACTGGGTCGCTCATCATACATTTGATGACTACTTCATTGCCTCAGGTGAGGTGTGCATGACCACAATCATTGTGGGCAGAAAAGCTCCCAGGTCTGTCAGTCGTAGCTGCGCTCGGACACGTCGGTCATACAGAAGCGAGGAAGCCATGCGAGACTACTAATTGGTAGTGCAGCACTCCAGCGGTGCCCTCGAGCGGAATGGCCCTGGGATAGCTGTATTATTCAGTGTATGTGCATCTCCGCGAGTTGTAGTACAGTACAGCTCGTCCGATCAAGGTTCCGCTCCGGCGGCAGTGGCCCATCGCCAGAGCACCCAGTTTGTGTTTGATGCAGATTTCATGCACATATAATATCACTACATTAACTAGCAGCTACAACTCTAACAGCTAGCTGTGCTTGCCTAACAATAAAATATCACACACTGTTGATGATGAATGTACTCCCCAATGTTGAGGAGTTCTCAATATTGGGTGGGGAAGGCAGCAGGAGCAGATTTCCAAACCAACACGATGACTCGCTATGGTTTGATTATGTGCATTGTTCATCGGAGCTGCGTATCATTTGATAAAGGGTGAAACTGTAGTCAGCCAGCATCTATACGCACAAGCGTCGCCCGTGCTGTATATATTGTTTAGCAAACAAGAGTCATCGAGAGAACCAGCAGAGCCACAAGAACGTAGTGAGACGCAGAATAGCCAGCAGCGTTGACATGTCCCAAGTATGATAAGAGCAATGAACTTTGGGCTGGAGACGTATTCTTCGTGATTATGTCAACGTACAGATGTTCACTTTCAGCTGCCCTTTGATGCACTTGGCGAGCGCGCCGCCGGCGTGCGATGCCTGAGTAATACGCGCCACGAAGAACACCCAGTCCGAGAGGATCATATCCTGAGCAGGCGTTTCCAGTTTCCATGACAGACGGTCTGGCGGCGTACCAGTGGACGTCATTTCCTGTCAAACCCGATACAAGCAAGGGGTAGACGTACTAAAATGCTGTACGTCGGTGTGCTCTCCAGCAAACCGCACGTGCCCATCTACGGAAGCCCGAATCTTTTGTTAATGTTCTCCAAGAATGACTGCGACCAGTTCGCGTACGCGCCGAGGAAAAGAGGGTCGCTGTTCTAGCATGGACAGTTGAAGGCGACAGGAGGTACAGCGGCGTTCGGATACACTGCGCGCAAGATGCTCATCATCTCCTTTTGCCCATCGTCCGCCGTTATCGGCTCAACGCGCCAGACGAAGTCACCCTGCAACACCTGGACTTCGCCTTGCAATCAGTAAATGGAAGATGTTGTTATTTTGGCGGCGATCAATGATCCAAGAAACACGGATTTATGGAGGACTGTCAGCGCACGCGCTGTGACGGTAGTAAACATGATGTCCGATCGGGAGAGGAAACTCGAATGGTCGAGGCTTTTGCCAAATTGGATAGCGGTCACGCTCAGTATCTGCGTAGAGACCCATCTAGCGATCGGCTGCGTATATCAGTTAGTGATTCCGTGCGATCACTGTAGTCGGAAAGACGTACTTCCGTGTTGAGCCAGAATGTCTCAGGAAATTGCAGGAAGGTTTTGGTGCCCTACAAAAACGTACGATCCATGGTGAATATAAATGGAAACATAATCCAAGCCATGCCGTACGCACGCTGTAGATAGCGTCCAGCTTCTTGGGGGAAGGTGAGGTTCGAATGCACATCGTTGTCCTGAAGAACCCCCATGCTGAATGTACTCAAGAAGTAATTGCCTGCGAGGATGACCTCGTCACCAGCGGGAGAATATTTGACGCACTTTACGATGCGGATCAGCATAGCTTGCGTTAACTGCAAAAGCTACCGCCTTGAGGGATGAATGTAAAGTTGTTGAGCTGTGAGAGTACAATACTGCTTTGTTAGCGGGCATCCCAATACTGTAGTCGAAGAGATAGAAAGATTCCCCGCAGCAGTGGCAATCATCGAAGACTGGTCAGGATCACTAGTTGGAATAAATGACATTTCCTGTCTCGTTCTGACTACGCTGCGGAACGACGCCCACTTGACACCCCGTCAAACAGATGAATTACGCACCCTTTTTCATATTTGGATTGTGGCTTGATGCCGAGCAGTCAGAATCCAGCTCGCGGTGAAACATCGAAAGACTTTTCAGGAAACGCACGTAAGCTATGCGAGAGAACTGGTAAAAATCCATCAGGGACTTGTAGTCGACCATTCCTGTGCTGTCACTTGTGCCTGTAGCGAAAATAATATGTCAAAGACGAGCAAACAGACAAGTAGCTACTTACGCACACTGAACCTGTGCATCCAGTTCCACAACTGTGTCTTCATCGCATGTTTCTGAAGTGGTTCCCGGATAGAATTGCTCCAGGGAACCTCCCCAAAGGGAGTAATTCACTTACCGCTTATCTTGTGGGTATGATAAACGAGTACGATCTAACTCATTTTGCGTTCTTGATGGAGTATACAACAGCTTGAAGAGCGTGCTACAACATAGCCTTTGATCATGTACAATTTCCCGATTAGAATGATAACCCGAAGGCCCTTGGTGCATGTACTCACCGGTAAATACACTCTCACTGCAACCTTTGAGTGAGTCTCAGTTCAAATAACATCTTCCCACACCCCAATTTCTGTCAGAATGACTTGCGTCGAGTTCCACAACTCCTTCGCCAGTTCCTCGTCGTAAACATCTGTGTTCGGGGCATTTGTAATTCTCCGTTTGGCGTCCAAATACACGCCCTTGTATGCTTCTGCATCTTGTCGCACGACAGGCGCGGCGGCGGAGAATACGCTGCCGTAGGAGCCTTTTTTGGCGGAACGGAAGAAGAGATAGCTGATCAAGATAAAAATTCGGCTGACAAACGCGTTGTGTTGTTTTGCGAAAGCTATATTGCCGTCTACCCGAAATGAGAAGGGTGGTCAGTGCGTGTTGAGTGGAACTTGAGACTGAGATTAGAAGTGTGTCCAGATACCTGTGTGTACGCTGCCCGGATCTGATGCAACAACAATTATTGTTGAGCCTTTTGACGTGAGTCTTCGTTGCAATTCTTTCGTCCAAATTGTGAGTGCAAGCTTGGATGATGCTGGTGTTGGGAATGGTTTCGGCCAATGTGATGCTCAGGACATGTTCGCATTTGGCGGACCGGTTAAATGCGTACCATATCTCGTTAACTTGGGCATAAAGGATTTGAGATATTCGTCATTGAAATCTTGGCGGTCTCTGAACCGTTTTCCTAGTGGAACGTGTTTGATACCTACAGCTGCAACCTGAGAGACCAGTTATTATCCGTACATTGGATCGTAGGTGTGGCATTTCACGTTTATAATGCGAACATCGCTGTCGGGTTCCTTTGCGACCTTCTCCAGAAGCGGAAGAAGTTTGTGGGTAAACGTCAATACGCTAAAATAACTACAGAAACGAGTTTTAATGCATCACTCAAGGAACACATAAACAAAGGACGCACTTACTTCACTATCATGACATCTTGGATATCTGATACATATGATAAGAATGGGCATGAATAGCGAACGGTCCGTCGTGTGCGTTACCATGTACAGCCTTGTTGTAAGGAATGAGAGTTCTGGGAGAGGGGCCGTTGAGCGCATAGCTATTAATCGGTTTCTATCCTACTCACTGAGCAGCATTATTTACTGCAATCGGCGGAGCGTCAGTACGTCACTCTCTGCACAAATAAAAATTATTGATTACTGAGGATATCCAGTCGAGTTTCTTTCGTCAAGAAATCTTCTGCTGCCGCCTTCGCCAGCCTTGGGTCGCTGAGGTCGAGGCTAAGATGTCGTACTTCTCCGGAGCCCAGCCCCTCCGCTGAGAGCCGCTCAATCGCAGCTTTGGCCTTGCT
This sequence comes from Trametopsis cervina, assembly GCA_022385755.1. Taxonomy (NCBI): domain Eukaryota; kingdom Fungi; phylum Basidiomycota; class Agaricomycetes; order Polyporales; family Irpicaceae; genus Trametopsis; species Trametopsis cervina. Next base: position 420,575 of record MU278371.1, on the reverse strand, counting down.
CTCGCTCCGAGCGCCCATGTACACTTTCGCACCTTTTCTTGCGAGGTGTTGTATGGTTGTGAAACCTATACCTGCACTTCATAGCATTTACAAGCGTGAATATTGACGAACTTCAATGCCGAGAATTGACGCATGACTTACTTTCCACCCGTGACGATGACAACTTTGCCAGTAAGGTCTGGTAAATCTTTCTCTGGATTGAAGCCTGCGGAAAAGATCGCCATTGTAGGAGGAAGGGAGACTTTGTACAAACACAAGGCAGTTTACAGGCAAGACTAGAATCTGCAACGTGCGTACAACTCGTCTGTGTTGTAGCACTGTTATGGCTGGTCCCATCTCGGGCAGGGTCCATGTGCTGCCCTGTGGGAGAATGATGTGAGATGTCTGCGGGAGATGATTGGACGACACCTTTCTTAACTAAGTAATCTCGTTTTCTAGAAGGTCATTTTCTTAGGACGGAAATATCTCGCACTTATCTGAGACATAGTCCACGCCATGCACAGTAGCCCCGTCTCGACTGTGAGTGAAGCATGAGTCGCCAACAGATGGGTTCAACCGTCGTTACGAAATATTCTGAGTTGTACAAACTGTATTCTCTGTAATACCCTATTTCCTGCACGCTAGACTTCTGTAGATGTACGCTCGTTTGTGGATGAATAGTGCGATCACTGTGGTGTGAGGTTCAGATTGTATATCCTATTCGCGTTGTAAAATAGCGCATTCTTGATGACCTGTACTGCTTGCGCCTCTGTCATTTCCTCGCGAAGCACTGTATCTCCGAGGACCTGGACGCATACTGTAAGTATAACACCCCAAGATAGTGTCCTGCGGCATTCACCTTCAGAAGAGCCTCACGAGCTTGAACAGTGCCAAGGTAGTACGACTCAGGCCACCAATGCCCGTCCGCTGTATAATATCGATAGCGTTAGTCATACATTGGATACAATGTCAATATAAATCGAGCGCTCACTTGACCACAAGATCTTGTTCGTAGGACATAACTCAAGAACCTGTCTGATAACCCCTATCTGGCCTTCCGCACTCAAGAACGGGAAGATCTCGCCAAAGTCGAGGTAGACATTCGGGTAGACAGCTGTGAGGTAACCAGCATCGCGGGTATACGGGTAGCTAGAGTGCAGAAGGACAATCTTGGCGTTTGGGTAGGCTTTGATGACAGGCTGCATGTGAGAGGGAGAGGAGAGTGCGAGCGTGATGTCGCTGTCTCCCAGGCCTGTGTGGAACTGGACTGAAGGTCGAATGAATGTCAGTAGCTTGGTGAACGTGGACTCAGATGCTCACCAGGCTTTCCACACTGGCTAGAAACCTCCAAAGTAAGATTGACAATCCAGTCGTTGACATCTTTTATCTCTAGTCGCAGCGGTTTCGACTCTGAATAGTCCAGGACTAGCTCGGAAACCGAGGTGGTGACGGAAGCGATGTCGGGATTGACTGTAATATTGAGGCCAGTGCGATAGCAAGCGATGGACTTGAAACCAACAACCTCGGGATCCATTGCTGCCTTCCCAAGCGCGTCGCGGAGGGTTTTGTCGAACAGCTCAAAAACACCATGCGGGGAGACTTGTTTGTTGGTGTACACACCATATACATTTTTGAGAATATCCTGGCAGCATAGGTCATAGGGTGGTAAGCCAGAATATAGTTGGGTACGCACTTCGGCAAGAATCTCCACTCGCACTATGCGCTTTGTCGGGCTCTTCATGAATTGGTCGTGCCAGTTGTAGTCCTCCGCGAACTCGGAAGACCCACCAAGGCCATCATCGATGAGGATGCATTGGATATGCGACTTGTCAAAGGAGGAACTACACAGTGCCCCATAGTCCATAGCTTGGCGGGCTTTCTTTACCGCTTCCCAGCTCGGCTCTCCTTCGAGGTTGAAGAACTTGCTCAGCTGCAGAGTTGCTCTGAAGCACGCTAGGGTATGGACAGCATCCTGTGTGAGCGCATCACCAGTTGCTTCAGAGATGAGGCCTTCAAAGGAGAACGCATCCCGATGTTTCTGTTTCAAGAGCGGATGGGCGTGGTTGTCGATGGCAGGAAACCTGCGAGCTGTCTCCGTCAGTTCTGTCAGTGAGGCGGGCATCTCAGTTGCGTGGTCGTTGCAGAATCAAAGCGAGATACGACTGATGTTCACGCTCTTGCATGCCGAATAGCTTATCGCTCGACGCTTTACCAGGCCTATTCCATCGTGTCAATCGTATGTCGTTTTGAGATTAGCATGCGATGAGAGTGTGACACTACTGTAGAGAAACGACCTAACGTTCATGGGCTGTGACGTGTGACGCAAGTTCATCAAAATTCTGGAAGTTCACATGCCCTAATATGGTAATTTTATCGCGTTAGCGCGCAAATTTTTGAAAGACGCCCTTCAAGCGCTGGGTTTTGCTTGCCTGTGACGTGTTACACAAGTTCAAATCGACCAAGTTCAAGGGGCTTGTGACTGTGACATGAACTTTAGGTAGTTTCTCTACAGTACTGCAGATCATTATAAGCCTCCAGCAAACGCGCCTGTACACATTTTAGCGCTGAATATATGACGGCGACTACACTTCCCCGCGTTCTCCCACCGACCGTCAACCTTGTCCGTTATGTCGCTATGCCATCAGATGGTTCATATTGTTAGGTTGTACGAATTCCGGTGAGAAAGTTAGCTATCTGCTCGCCTTCAATGCCCGGTCATTATTTCACTTGAACACCACCACTAAACTCTTGCTGCAATGCCCTTATTTTCCACAGGCTTCAATCCAGAGAAAGACTTGCTAGATCTCACTGGTAAAGTCATCATCGTGACAGGAGGAAAGTAAGTTGATATGTTGACATGTCAACCAACGTCCATATTCACGCCAGTAATGAAGTGCAGGGATTGGTTTCACTGCCATACAGCACCTCGTAAGAAGGGGCGCGAAGGTGTATATGGGCTCGCGGAATGAGACCAAGGCAAAAGCTGCGATTGAGCGACTCACGGCGGAGGGAATAGGCTCCGGAGAAGTGCGACATCTCAGCCTCGACCTTAGTGACCCAAAGCTAGCGAAGGCGGCAGCAGAGGACTTTTTGACCAAGGAGACGCGATTGGATGTCTTAGGTGCGTGGTAACATTCGGATTTGTGCCAGCGGCGTGCTAACTTTTCAAATGATTCCAGTGAACAATGCCGCACAGTAAGTCATACACGACCCAGGGCGTGTGCATATAGTAAATAAGAATCCTCCAGAACTCTTATCCCCTATAACAAGGCCTTATATGGTCAGTGCCACAACGATACTCTGTGTGCGTGACGTTTCTTACTGCATTGAATTAGACATCCAAGATGTCGTGCTGGTGAAGTAAATACACTCGCTCATACCAGGTTATAGAAATATTGAATGTCTGTTTCTATAGCTACTTTAGCACAGTTGCATTCACCCACAAACTGCTCCCTCTGCTAGAGAAGACTGCAGAGGAGACTGGTACAGATGTTCGCATCGTAAACGTGAGGCCTTTTTAAAACGCAGTGTAATTGTCCAAACGATCCTCATGCGTGGCCAGGTCATCACAACTGGCATCAAATTGGTCCCTGCGGGTAAACGGTTTCGGGGTCGTGAAGACTTCAATGAGGAATATGCCAAGGTATTCACGCCTAGATTGACGAGATACGGTGCGTACGGATTCCACGCATATTCGTCCCAAAGCTCATTTAGGTCCATCCGCTGCGTATCAGCATCGTCCAAGCTGGCAGTGACGATCTGGACGAGAGAACTCCAACGACGGCTAAAAGCAACAGGCTCTCCAATAATCGTCGTCGCCTCCGACCCTGGCGGCGTTCATACAGGTATGCCCATAAATTCCCTTGCGAGTTTTTAATCACGACGTACGTCATGTGACAGATGGCAATATCAATTTCGCAAAACAGCATAACGCAATATTCAGCCGAATTTTTATCCTATTCAGCTACCTCTTCTTCCGCTCCGCTGTGAAGGGGTCCTACGGAAGCGTGTTTGCCGCGGCGTCCCCTACAGTACGCGAAAATGCCGATGCGTACAGGGGTGCATATCTGGATCCGGATCGCAGAAACCTGAGGGCCCCGAACGAGGATGTGTACAAAGAGGATCTGGCCGACGAGCTCTGGAAGTCGACCCAGACGATTCTGTCAGAGATTGGTGTATGGGAAGATGTTATCTGACCGGGACGACACGCTGCGCTAGTATGATCTATACGGAAGTGGATTCTATTGATGTCTATTAATCTGGGGATTTTTCTGGCGTGGTATCAGCCAGTACGTGAAATTCATGCGCATCTGTGAATGGTGCACGGTGCAGCATATGTTATGGACGATAACATCTATGTATAGCGGACTTGAGAGGCTTTTTGGATACAGTATCTGAGCAATTTAGGAGAAATACAAATGGGGCGTATAAACGAGAAAGCACAAAGCCAAGTGATATACAGAACGTTGCAGCACATAAAGGTACACAAGATCGTTGTACGTACTGCTGAGATGCATCTAATGGCGAAATCTAGTCTAAACGATATCGTTTCCTCTGTCTTGTGCCCGCTCGGTAATCATCTGCTCTTTCTTCGTGGCAAATTCCACTAGCGAGTGGAGAATGTCGCGCTGCCCTATCGAGAAGAGCAGAATGAGTGGGAGACACACGATACAAGTTGAGCATGCGCACCTTCAACATAATGCTCGAGCATAGTTGCCACCTCGGGTCTAACGGTCTTACTGACCTCTGTCGAATCGATCATACCTTGGGGTAGTCGGCTTAGTAGATCCTCCGCCATTTCCCGTAACACCTCCGTCGCCCATAGCTCCTCCTCATCCACATCGTCCGGCGTCTCAGGCTCCTCAATGTCTTCACTTCCGACGCCATTCCCAGACCCTCGCGAATTCTGCTGTTTCACAGCAGCTTTCACGGCCTCCCACACCGGCTCCGCACCGCTCGCGTCCCGCCCGACCTCCCACTTTGCAGGCGTGTAACCGGGGCGTTGCGGCTGACCGCCAATCTGGAGCACGATCGTGTCGTCCGGGTTGTTCGGGAGCGTGAAGCCGTATCCGAGGATGAGTTCTGCGTTCGGTTTGAGCCCGTAATTATTGAACAGCTCGTCGCCGGCAGGGGTTTCCTTGTGAATTATGTGTGAGATTGAGGATTTAGCTAGCTCAGAGGGCGTTGATGACGTGTGGGATATCTCCCACGAAACAGGGTGTCCCCGAGCGTGGTTCAGTGCATCAATGCCAGGGAGCAGCATAGGATTTGATCCTGGGCGGAATACAAGCGACGGATTATCCGACAGCAGCGTAGACGGAAAGGCACGCGAGGTGAGGTAGGTCGCCGCCCAGTGGTATCTGTCCCAGGTGTATTCACCTGCGACTGGCAAGCTTAGATCGCGTAGGTCTGTCGCACACTGCTTCCACTCGTCCGTGTATGCGTTCAACCGGTCGATGGTGGCACCATAGATGTTCGTGCCGCGGAATAGCTCAAGTTCCTGTCCGGTGAAGTTGGTAGACGTCAAGAGTTGAGATGGAGTGGGTAATATGTGAACATATGGCCTATGAGCCAGTTCCGGAGGGGCACTGCAAGACGATTAGACGGACGATGGGATGATGGTACATGCACATACTTTGATCCGTTGAGTATCCAGTGCAAGCAGATATATGTGCACACAAGTTGTCGCTCCCTCCACCTCTGTAACACACTTGCCTGCGCCGCGGACAGGTTAAGCACAGAAATCAACGCTTTTCTCGCGAACTCCGGCGTGATAGCCAACGAAAATGGACACGAAACGATGACGCTGTCTGCCGGTATCGAATCTCTTGCAATGAGGTTGTATCCCGACGACACTATCAGAGCGGGATGGTCAGCTCCCAACGACCATCTTTTCCCCAAGCGACCTACCTGGTTCAAAGTCGACATTGGGGTGGATGTATCCGCCGTTGTTGGTGAACCATGTCCGGAACGTGCTTACTTTGGGGGTCTCGTCGCTGGTCATGGCAACAAACCTAAAGTGCGACTAGCATTTATATGCGCTGTGTGTCGTGCTGAATCATCAGGAATCTTGCAGTGAAGTGCGGCCAGTATTACTTCGTGTGAATAGGGAGACTCACCCGATCGTGACCACCTTTGCCGTCGAAGATCATGATCCGCTTTTGGGCGTTCGCTGATCGGTCCAGAATCGGACGCCCATGACCATTTACTTGAGCCCTAACCTAGGGTTGCAAACTTTCCTCCAGACACAGTATCTACACCAGTGCCGTGATACTTTCGCTCTTACTCGTACTGCCGCCATAAACTTATCCGAAAGCTGCACCTTTACGAGTTTCTTGAAATGCCACGAGTAACCTCAGACAGGTTCTCCCGTGCTCACGAGCCATCGACGAAGGCGAAGTCTGCGGCCGGTGCAGGAGAAGCATCCTCCTCTGCGAGTGCCCGCAATCCAATCTTCAATACTGAACGATTCGGTCAGCATATATTGAAGAATCCACAAACAGCAGATACGTACGTCTATCCTTGACCCAGCTGTTCAGAGCTCAGTTAGCTGAGGGCTTGTTGAGTGCTTAGGATTGTAGAGAAGGTGAGCATCGGAAACAAAGAAGCACATGAGAACGTTGCAATAATATCGCCTCTCGCAGGCAAATCTTAGACCAACGGACAAGGTGCTTGAAGTCGGCCCTGGTACAGGAAACCTGACTGTCCGAATTCTGGAGAAGGCGAAACATGTAACCGCTATAGAGATGGATCCTCGCATGGCGGCTGAGTTAACGAAGCGTGTGCAGGGAAAGTACGTATATAATGTATCCTGAAGGACTTTGCTTTGTTTGAACTAACGAGTTATTCGGCAGACCAGAGCAACGCAAGCTCGAAATCATGATTGGCGATTTCGTGAAAGCTACCCTTCCCTACTTCGACGTCTGCATATCCAACACCCCATACCAGATCTCCTCTCCCCTCATCTTCCGTTTACTGTCCCACCGACCACTATTCCGAACAGCGATACTCATGTTTCAACGCGAGTTTGCTCTCCGATTAGTAGCCAAACCAAATACCGAGCTATGGTCACGGCTATCCGCCAACGTTCAACTGTACGCCAAGGTTGATTTGGTTATGCACGTCGGAAAGAACAACTTCCGTCCTCCCCCTAAGGTAGAAAGCAGTGTCATCCGTTTGGTGCCGCTGGACCCTCCGCCACCAGTCGAATTTGGGGAGTTCGATGGACTTGGCCGGATTATATTCAGCCGGAGAAACAAAACCATCCATGCAAATTTCCAAGCGAAGGGTGTGATGGATATGCTTGAAAGTAACTACAGAACTTGGGCATCAACCAATAATGTTGTAAGCACGTCTCAACTAATAGTGCGGTTCACTGGGCGCTGAAAGTACGCCACAGGTCATTGAAGATGAATTTGACATCAAAAAGAAAGTTGACGAGGTGCTTACGGAAACCGATGTCATGGAGCAGAGAGCGGCAAAAATGGGTGTTGACGAACTACTCAAGTAAGTTTCCGTTGCTGTGCTCTCCCATCGAGGACTCAGCGTGTCACGGCGCAGTAATAATTCTCATTGTCCACAGACTACTCTCTGCATTCCACGACGCTGGCATACATTTTGCATAGTATATATGTATCTATATATACCCTCGTCTCTCCTTCGGTTCCACGATCCTTGCAATCACTGTGGCAAGGGTCTCTTTGCTGTATGTATTGTCTGTTGCCAGTTTTTGCGTGACAATACCATGTTTTATTTCAGGAACCATGTGTCTGTCTGCACGCCTGTCTTCATTATGGTCAAATACCCAAAGGAACCATGACCACCGTATTATGGACACAGTTCGCTCCCCCTCAGAGCGACTGACAGACAGCTGATCCCAGGTGTGGATACCAACATGCACTTGTCATGTCACGTTTGAAAGATGTTTTCTGCGGCGAGCTGTACGGACGTGGGGTGCGGACATAGGATTGTACGTGCGGGGTTATCCGAGATGATGGGCACGTTCAACACCCAGTGCTCAGGACAACGCCGTTAACGCGCGTCACGGATAGGGGTTACTTGCTGTGTTGAAGATACCGCAGCTTGGGTGGCTTCGCCGACATCGCCTTTACCCGTATACAATGTCTCACTCTGCCGTCAGTGCATCAACACTTTGGCGTGCTTCTGGGTCTCCGCCCCTCAGGTTAGTGCACATGCAGCTGCATTCTTCCCACATTGGCCACACGAAACACTGTACTTCCCTTTAGATCGCAGCCCTTCATGTCTACACCGCAGTGGCGCGGCTGGAACAAGCAGTGCGCGGAAGCGGATCGGGCTCCCACAGAGGCTCGCTGTTCATGCTTCCGTATCGTATTACGGGATGGAGGCCAGATGCCGCAGGCTTCATTTTGTCGCTGATCGTCAACTGTCGACCCCATTGCAATGCTGTGCCGATTGTCTGTCGAAGCAAGCCTTTTGAAATCATTCTCGAAGAGCATGCTTGGGCTCATAACAACAACGAGCCAAGATTCAATATTGCAGAGGTGGATAACGAATTCTAGGAACTGATCCAGCGACGATCCAGCGCGGGTACGCCGTTACTACTTTCCCTCATTTTGAAGCGGCTGATCATCTTGGTACAGCTCGTGTTGAGTCAGTCTTTGTGATCGGATTTTCGCGAGGGTATGCCAACCCTGAAATGCCGCGATGGCCAGGTGGAAATCTTTTAATCTAGGTTCATAGCCTGCGAACTTTCGGACCTCAATCCAGTGTAACTTCCACCCAAGCCACACCAGCTGCAAACGTGCGTTGAATGCACCCCGCACCTATAGCTGGGAAAGGCGATGCAGCTCTTGCGTCTTATAGGTGGCTAGATTATTTATACTTCGCCCTCGCGGACTGGTTAACACACAGTACCGCTACTGATCATGGACCCTGCCAGTGCTATCATCGGCATCGTCTCATTCGGGCTCACCGTCTTCGGGAAGGTCAAAGAAGTGGTGGACACCGTCAAGGGCGCATCGGATGACCTGCAGGCCCTCAAGGACGTCTCCGCCGATATTGAAGTCCTCCTCTTAGCTATTCAGCGAACGGACATCCACTTGCATTTTACTCCCGGTCCAGAGTTGGCCTATCTTGGTCGCCTCCAGACACGGGTGGAAAAGTCTTTGGAGTCAGTGGACGCTTTCGCAGAGAAAGTACAGAAACTCTCACGTAACGCGAACGGCGAGAGTAAGATCAACAAGGTGAAATGGTTCCTCAAGAAGAGCGAGTTCGACGATGTGAATCAGCAGCTAAAGGATATTGAGACCGCTCTCGGCCTCATGATGGCCTTTATAAACTCGTCAGTCGCTTTTCACCCCCTGAGGCTTGTCAGATTCAAGTATTCATATTGTGTAGACGGTCCCAACAGCACGTCACAGCCGTACTGGGACAAGTTCACGACAACGTCTCCGCAATCCGCTCAACAGAGGTATACCGTGTGAGACGTAGGCTCGGCCAAGACCGCATCGGATCCTCTCCGAGAAGCGACTCGCTGAGGTGCTTAGACGGATGCCAATGCCGGTGTCATACATATGCCTTCAGGACTCTGGTACCCAAGTACCTCGTACCCTACTTTGGTCAAATCTTCCTTCCTAAACGTGTCTTACACCCGCCGTGGTCCTCTTGGAGTCGGTGCAACGAACAAACCTGTCGCGGCGACTGGCTCACCGAGGTCCCCCTTCGGTGGTTTCTACCCACAGGGGGTCTCGCTCTGCATCTGGAACTTTCTTCACCGAGCCTTCCCGTCTATCTTTCGGTCAGCACCCCCCGACTTGTCCCGCGAAATGCTCTCGTTTGGCGCCTCGTTGGGAGTGGAGACGTTGAAGGCGTTCGCGAACTCTTTTTGAGAAGACAGGCCTCCGTATACGATATCACGGAAGGCGGCGGATCCGTTATCACGGTAAGCCATGACTTCGACTCATACTCTATACTGTGCTAAACGCATGATCGATAGTTCGCCTGCAGGGCGTGGCAGCAAGACCCTTGCGAGAGGAATCTTGACATGATACGCTTTCTCGTAGAAGCTGGTGCTGATGCTGGTTTCTCCGTTGCTACAAAGTAAGCGGGTTGATACCGCTGTTGGCTCTGCTCATCTCACGTACCCCCGCACGCGTAGTATGTCTGCTCAAGACTACTTAGTCCTCATGTCCTACAAATACCTCCTGACCCGCACGGGGCGCGACTTCGCGACATCTGTTAAAACATGTCCCGTTTCTATGGAGATCTTCCGTTCCCTCTTGGACATAGATATCCTCGATGCCATGGAAGAATATATCGATCGCAAGGGTTCCCCGAATGTACACAAGTTGCTGGGCTTAGAGGAAACAGACAACACCCAACCACCTAGCGACAAGTTCTCTGCGTTCCGATCATTAACCACTTTCACGCCACTAGAATATGCCACTATCTTGTCTCCAGATAACGTAATGCCTCTTCTTGCCAGGGGTGAAGATGCATCATCCGGTGCCCCTCTGTGCTATGCTGTGGGATGGGGACACACGGACTTTATCAAGCCTATGCTTGACGCGGGCGCTGATGTGAATGCCAGGGACAACCGGGGCATGGCGGTGTTACATTATGTCTGTTATTACGCTCGCTATCAAAGCCTGCAAGAACTCTTGCGCTGGGCCGACCAGGATATCGACTGGAACGCTCGCACGCGGAACGGCAAGAACGCCCTTGATCTGGTGAAAGAGAGCGTCTCCTTCGATGATCTCCCTTCCTCAGAACTGGAGGGTTTTATGTCCATATTGGAAGGTCGGGTGAATATGGAGGAAGATGATGATGAACCATGTTCGAAGATTCCTGGGGCCTTTTCTACCGTGTCTTAAAATTTGTATGCATCGTAAGTCCCCGAGCATCTCCGCTGTCCCGTGTCGTACTCAAACTGATCCCCGTCATGTATAGCGCAACAGCATTTCCTAAACTTTAGACCGCTCCGTTTTCGTTCTTATTCGCCTTATGTACCAAAGCAGCCCAATGTCTGGCACGTTGGCAGGACATACGTTGTGTTTGTATCTCCTCGTTATTCTGCCCATAGTTTATACACCGCAGCCAACGCGGTGGGCATCCTGCAGGACAGCATACTTATATTTCTTTTCGACCTCACATTATCGCGCTCCAGATGTACAGCATGGCATGCCATCAAATCAATTTCGACTTGTCGATTTCGATCATTTTAATAAATGGGTGCAACCCGGCACGGCCGCGGCATTGGCTATACAACTCGGACGCGCTTGATTCACCGACTCCTCCAGGGTTGAAAACGATGTCAAGCTCGCTTGTAAGAGCTGAGGAATAGGTCAGGGATACTTGCAGGACTACAGTGATGCGCTGTTTCGAATGGGTTTCAGGACTTAGGAGGTCTCATACGGGCCGGAGTTCGAACCTGCTTCGATTAAGTCCCGTTGGCCTTACGTACTACCATTTACTTAGTAGACTACTTCATATAGAGTTGTCTAACATCTCTGTGCCCCTGGCTAGGTTCTTTTGAGTCCTGCCGCGACGCAGGCGTCCTCTCCTTTCCCAAGGCTCATCTAGCCGAGGCCCACGACCACCCTCAGTTGACCGTGTACACTATCGATGCCATGACACGCTTTCATGAAACCACTACGGCTATTCGTCGTACCCTGCACTCGATGGTACGTATCTTTACCCTTTGTCTGGTCGTCTAGGGGCTAAACCACTGCCCTAGTACTCTCGTGTCACCCTGAGCGGTGTAACCCTCTCGTTTTTCTTGCTTAGCCTAGCTTTCTTCGCCGTACAACTGCTTATACAGGCCATCCTATGGAATAGTGACGCCACAGCGTTTTCCCGCCTTGACGGCATCATGCAACATGCAGACGTGCCGTCAGCTCCCCTGCGGTGGCTCACTAGCGAAGGGGACAACTACGATCTTAAAATGTGTTCAAGAGCCCCCAATGCCGTGAAGAACGCCTCAGAGGTGTGCGCGACTATCTTCAATACTATGTACCCGGCCAAGCCAGACTGGGCAGCTCCATCAGCATTTCGAATTACCGTGAGTGCTGTGCACAAAGATAATGCGAAAAGCTTCAACATGATCATCAGAACGCGTCAAAGTCGCTCAGCGTCCACCTTGAGCACGAGAATACCACAATTCAGCTCACCGAGCAATGCGCATACACGTTGCTTTATCCTACCCAACGGTCAGTCTAATGATGTAAATCTTCGACTTGGGTGCACTCTAAATCGCTGATACAGGCTGCGGAACTCTGTTGACGAAGAGTTGGCGCTGATATTCGCGCAGGTCTGGCTGTTGGCCATCTCGTCTTCCGCGGTAAGTAGTGGAAAGCTGTTAATGCTCGTAGCTCCATACTGAGGGTGATTTTCAGGTTTTCTTCCAGTCTGTCCCTCACCTGCTGGCTCTATTTGCCATGCGTGTTCTTTCTACCGGATGGTCCGCCTACACAATCTGGCGTACAATGGATTTGCGAATACGTGTCGACCGCCTTATCATGGGCGCAAACACGCCATGCCACAGTGATTTCGATATCTTTCCGACCTATTTCTCGAACCGGATAGCGTTTCAAATCCCAGATCTCGTTCTCAGTGTTTGTGCTTTGCTTTACACCGCCGTCCTGGGATGGCTTTTGTTGAGGGTACGCCGTGCCTGTGGTCATTCGATGTTACCCTGATTGATCGCTTTCTACAGACCTTCAATGCGGGAGTATTCAACTGTGTTGGCCCTCCCGCGCGGATTGTCCGCTTGTACCGTGTACGTATATGCGCTTATTTGAAAAGTTACAATCCTTGCTGACCCGCGAGTTTTCTGCAGTACATGCTTACTGTCCACGTTTCCGGACAGCTGCTGATTTACTTGACCATCTCGTCCCTATCTCTGGCTCTCAGGGGTGTCATCTCACACAAGTCAAAGCATCTCCCCATGTATCTTACCCTTTACATTTTCATCGTCCTCGTAAGCTCTGCACAACTACAGGTTTTATGCACTGCATTGACGATTTGTACAGGTCACGTTAGCCATGGTTCCCCTGGTACGATTGTTCTCTCTAGGTTGAGACTACGATGCTGACGTGCGTGTTCAGGGATACTGTGCTACCAGGTTCGAAAGGAGACGCTCAATGGCCATATTCCTCGTTGTTACCCTCGGCTACATCGTCGGATTCCTCGCCGTATTCGCCTACCCCGACTTTGTGTTCTCCTGGCTTCAATGGCCATTTTACGCGTGCCTAACCGGCATCAACGCGGCTGCCCTCATAGTCTGTGCTATCTTTGCCGTGATCTGTCGTGTTCATTTCCGTGAAGGCTTGTCGCATTATCGTAAGTCTCAATGACGCTGGGTGGTCGAAATTATTGTCTGACTATCACTTGTTCTCCCTTGATGACAGTTCACGTCGAGAGGGTGCTCTCCAATGACAGCTTCGCGACGGACGACTTTTTCAACAGGGATACTGTTCAGGACATACACTTTGTCAGAACCTCCTATGGCGAAAACCAGACAGTCAATGTAAGGTCGAAACAAGACGTCGACTGGGATGCCATCGACCAGGTCCGCCCCGCCATTTTCAACATCGAGCTCAGCAGTTATTCCAGCAGCAGCAGCAGCCACAAGTAACCAGGAGTCCCCTACGGGCCGCATGCTGTGTATATACCATACACCGCTCAGGCCATCTGGGTTGCGGCAAGGCTGCACTTCTTCCAGATGCTGTAAGGCAGCAAGCTGCCCTTGAGCGGAACGAACCAGCGAGCAACGGACGTTCGATCCCCTGTGGTTGGCTTCGGACGCGAGATATTCTCCCAACGCTAGACGTTGCAACCTTTTGGTGACGTATTCACAGCGGTCAGAGACACGCTCCGTGACGTATCCGTTACAGTCGCGCTGGCCCATTTACTGTTCGTTGCTTTTACGTATTGTACAGCCTCCATCAGAGTTCAGGATGCCCTTGTTGTATTGTACCGAGCGTACAATGTACAGATCAAATACCATACCGTGTTGTTTCGCGCGATGAGTTTGAATGGTACCTGTTACCTATGAACACCAAGCTCACAACTTCGTGCATGACCAGATAAGATGAGTTGCACAATGAGATACCAAGAATACAGCAAGAGAGCCCTATTGACCTTCATCAACGCTAATACGTGACATTCATGAGTACGGTACAAGCACAGACCAACGAGGGGAGATAAAGCGGCGTCGGCCAAGACATGCTTGACACGTCAAGAGCGCAGACGAAGGCCAAGCAGAATAAACGAGTGGGAGGTTACAATGAGAGACGGGAGCGATTTCGAGCTACAAGAAAGTCAACATGGAGCCCAGGGAAATAATTTGGGTATATGTGGTTTTTAGATCGAGGTAGCTGCTGCAACAGCGAGGGAACGCGGGGTAGCGAGGGGGTAGGGGTGGAAGCCATCTGCTGTCACGGTCACGGAGCGGAACGTGCCTGGTGCTGCCTAGAGAAGGACGGCCAGAGAGGCCACACCGCAGGCAAGGATGGCACCGAAGACACCTTGAGAACCGTACCTGGCGAAAGCGCCGTTGTCCAGGGCGGGAGGAGGACGCTGAGTTGCGGTTGACCCAGACGGAGACGGAGCAGATGAAGAAGCGCTGGAGCTAGAGCTAGAAGTGCTGTTGTCTGAGGACGTCTGGGGAGGAGGAGCTGTGAAACAGGTTAGCTATGGAGGTTATATACGGATGATGGCACGGTGCACGTACTGCCAGGGGTCTTGACGTCGAAGTCTTGACTGGAAGCGAAGACTTGCGAGTGGTTCTGAGGGCTAACGAACTGAACCTCGAAGCCTGAACCGACTTTCAGGGTGACATTGGTGACGGTGAAACTCTGGCGGTGTGGCGCACGTGAGCCTCAAGGTTCGCAAGACGAAGAGCGATGCGTACCATGGTTGAAGTGTCGACGAACTGAGCGATCGAGAAAGGACCGTTGAGCGTCGCATTGTCTCCGTTAACGACGATGATATCGACAGGAGACGGATCACCGCTGTTGAACGACCAGTGAATGGTGTTGCTGGTGTTCTGCACCCTGTCCAACGGCTTCTTCAGCGTCACATTTCCATTGTTCATACGAATAGACTCACCAATATCCGCTGGTGCTGGGATCAGAGATAGACAGGCCTACACGTTGACGTTAGTATCCAGCGGATCACATCTCGTGTGCCAGACAGTGCAACTGACCGAAGGCGGCGGCAGGCAAAAGAGCGAGAGTGGCAAGAGCGAAGCGCATTGTGAGCGTGGGGGGGTTGGGTACCGAGAAACGTCGAGCTGAGCAGCGAAGGAGATGGTTGAAATTTGAGACCTGGGAAAGTGTAACATACCGTACGTGCTTTTTATTACTCAACAGGTGATTGGAATGTTCCCACGTTATATCAGCTGCCAACCTGCGTTTGGAAGGTGAAGTCGATCGGCGACATACCCATTGCGGCGGCGTCAACCCACACAGCGTTGCTTCAAGCCAGTGTGTGTTCGCTGTGAATGATGCAGTATGTCGCGAGAGGTGGGCTGTATGATATATTCATCTAACTTGTTCTTACGCATAGAAATCCATCTGATTCCTGAACACTTGATCACCAGTAGCTCTGCCTCACCGACACGAATGTTCGGTTGTTACATTCGGGTTGAACAAGCGAGATATTGCGTGAAGAAGATACAGCCTGGAATGTGGCTGTCGATGCATTTGCATTTGCCCTCAGCTAGTCGCAGACTCAGTCGTCGTCAAGCTAGCGTCAGGACGCCGGCTGTGAAACTTGAATTTCCCTGGGGTTGCACTTATGAATTGATGATGGGTGCTGCGGTCCCAAACGTCAGTTCTTGGTGGAGTGAGAGGGTGAATGTGTCGACACTTGGCCACCGGGGCAAGTGTAGCTGCCGGGGCTGCAACGTTGTTATTGCGCCTCTGCCAGTGATGGCCGTGTGTTATGCGAACGCCTATAGGCCTCGCTTAGAACAGCTGCTGGTTAACGAGGCTGTGTACATACCAGTTGTTGTACTGTATACATTTAAAAGGAACAGAGTGAGGAAAGAAGCTACACTTCGACTGGGAGATATCTGCGTTCTGACTGCTCCATGCGCCTCAATAAAATAGGTATGAGTGTAGAGTAGAATGTGGCTCGAGCTTTCACTCGAACTGCGAAGGTACAGTGATAAAAAGTGGAGACTCCTTTGTGGCGGCGCCTGCTTTTACCGAGAATGTTCCGGAAGAGGATACCAATACTGGGAGACGAGGAGTGGGGTTTGTGACACAAGCATGACCCTCAAGTAGTCGTGGGGATCTCGGAGAGGTCATCGGCCTTGTGTTTCCTGCATGGGAACCTGAAATAACTCGAACATGCTCAAGGAAGCTGATCTGGGGTGCACCGGAAAACATGATCCTGTGCACCGCAGTCGACTCTACCTCGTGTTCTCGCCTGACGCCATGAATTTACGGCAAGAGCAGGAAGTACATATATATCTCAAGCGCACTTGTATGACGCAATTGCTGCAACGATCTTTTTCACGAACCACCACTCGACAAGCACTGACCTCCAACTTTGCTGTCGTCGACGAGAACATAGACGTTTTGATCGTACGTCCAAGGTGTGACTGAATCGGAGCCGTTAGATCTAATCGGGAACACAGTACTGTCAATCGCACAAGGCCGAGATCTACACTCATACTACAAGCAGGACCATAATCGCCGCGTTTTTATCTGCTAACCTTGCTCTTGAACCACGACCATCAGGTACGTTGCGATCACTGCCCAAGACTCCCAGGTCCTCACCGTGGCGACACAGTAGGAGACTATCTCCAGACCATATACCCATCCGCGCGAGAGCTTAAACGCTTGTGCTACCAAGCAAGATGAAGTCCGTTACCACTCTTTCAACACTCGCGCTCCTTTCCCTCATCGAGCTCGCCTCGGCCGCCAACTTCACGCTCGTCAAGGACTTTTCGGGCAAGACGTTCTTCGATGACTGGCAGTTCTACGGGAACTATGATAACCTCACCAACGGTGCGCTCTCTGTGTCTCTGGTTGATATGTTACTCATCTAGCGCCACTGAGCTGCATACAGGTGCCGTGAACTATGTGACACAGGCACAGTCGTCAAACCTCGCGTTCGTCAACTCTGCCGGCCACGCCGTCATCAAAGTCGATAACGAGTCATTCGTACCGTACCCTGACAAGCGTAACTCGGTACGCAGCACCATTGCATGTATCTTCTGCCCATATCCTGATATGCTGCCCCACAGGTCCGAATCAGCTCCAACGACTACTTCGAGCTAGGCACACTTTTCGTGTTCGACGCCGTCCACTTGCCGTATGGTTGCTCAGTGCGTCCCATCAGTCAGCCTCGGCGTAAGATATCAAGTCTCACGCTATCTGTAATTTTCTAGGTATGGCCGGGCATCTGGACAAAGGGTAACGACTGGCCAGCGAACGGTGAGATCGACATCGTAGAGGGCATCAACATGGTCACGTCGAATCAGATGGCCTTGCACACCTTTGCTGGCTGCAACGCTGCCTCGGGCACGAACGCGATCAACCAGCCCACGATCACGAGCTGCAATGACACGACCTCGAGCGGCTGCACGGTGGTAAGTACCGATCGTGTCCGCTGTGCTGGGTGTGGAAGGTACTCATCCGTTTCTCTACTAGCCCGAGAAGCAACCCAACAACTATGGCGCCGCGTTCGCACAAAACGGCGGAGGAGTGTACGCAATGCAGTTTGATGCATCAGGAATCTTGTACGTGTAAATCATATCGCTCGTCGTGCTACTCTACTGATATCCGGTCTCCGATGCAGTATCTGGTTCTGGACTGTGAGTACTCAATCATCGAGTTGCTAATAAATCAGAGGCATGGTACTGATCATGACACGCATGAACACAGCGCTCTGCAGTTCCCGCCGCCATTTCCACTGCCACCGACTCTATCGACTTGTCTACCTTCGGCCCCCCGTCTGCCGCCTACCCGTCGCAAAGCTGCAACATTGCGGAATTCTTCGGACCCCAACAGATCGTGCTCGACATCACGCTCTGCGGTGACTGGTGAGTCTCTTAGCATCCACGCTACACCAACTATCACGAGCTTACCTGATCTCTAGGGCCGGTGTTCCCTCCATCTTCACGCAGACCTGTGCAGGTAACTCGACTGACCCGAACACATGCGTAAGCCTGCCCGTGCGATTTCATCCTCCGCCTATCTGACTGGTCTGTCATCCAGTACGTCGGATACGTGATCAACAACGGTACCTCTGACCTCGCAGATGGCTACTTCGAGTTCAACTCCATCCGCGCATTCGGGGTCAACAGCTCCGTCGTCGTCGGCTCTGACGGTACCAGCGCGTCCAACAGCAGCTCCGGCTCGAGCTCTCCCAGCTCTGGCTCTGGCTCGGGTTCGGGCTCGGGTTCGAGCTCCTCTGGTGGCAGCGGCACCAGCGGCGCATCAGTCGTCAGCCCCAGAGCTTTGTACGCTGGCGCCGCCGCGGCTGCCTTCTTCTCATGGCTTCTGCTGTAAAGTCAAACATGCGAAGCACAGTTCCTTTCACTAGCTGACTCGCTGGACACGTGACGTCTCTCCCAAGTGGAACATTCTCGCTCTCGAAATTATCTATCCCTTCCTGTCTTTTCAGATTTGCGCTGCGCCTTTCTGGAACACTTTTGGTGAACCATCTACGACGATATAACTTGTAGATACTTTTTAGTGGCTATGTGCACGAGATGTACTCTCAAATGTGCTGCGATTTTACTTCTTCTGCGCAGTATACAATCGACTTTTTGATATATCCAACCACCTGCCGGTCACGGTGCCCTCCTCGAGGTGGGGAGAAGGTGAGTCATCCCATATATATTTAGCTTGCTGAGTGCCGAGAAGCAGGGATCATAACCAATACTCTTCTCAAGGTACGGCGGACGTTCCCGTTCTCTAGCTCAGTATAGAGATACTAACTACCCTCTGTAGACGCTGACACACTAGTGAAAGATCCGCTAGTCCTCGACTACGGGCGTTGTGGTTGGTATGGGTGGGTCTATCTCCCTGAACTAACTTCACAACTGCGCGCGTCCTGCAAGCAGAAAGCAAGGAGCCTATAGGCGTCCTAGTTGAGTTGCGTACGGTCACGCCCATGCCCAATCAGCACACGCATATCGCACGGTCCAAATATTCAGGATACTATGTTCAGCCGAGCCCATACAATACCGCAACGCACCAATTGGAAAACTAGCCAAGTCGACATACAATGCGGCATATGTCTTTGTTCTAGCGCCTCCAACCCGCGCACCTGATGTCCCACCAATATCCCCGCACACGCCCAAGTGGTCTCCTCAGCTCATATATACAAAAGCAGCACGCAGGTACTGATCATCTACGTTTCTTCGCACGGTGCTTCCTTGACTGCCATCGCTCACCCACCATGTCATCGTCTCCTCCTGAGCAGAAACCATATGCGGCGCCTGATCAGCAAGCAAGTGCCACTGGCATCGCCGAGCAGCTTAACCTCTTTGGAGGCCGGAAAGCAGCCCTTCGCATCCACTTCCTGATCGTCGGCTGCGGACTTGGGGGGCTCGCTGCAGCGCACTGTCTCTCACAAGCTGGACATGCTGTCACCGTCATCGAGTCTGCGTCTGCCATTGGCGAGGTCGGCGCGGGCATCCAAGTCACGCCGAACCTTAGCAGCATGCTCATCCGCTGGGGCCTCGGCGACGCCCTGAAGAAAGTGGGCGTGCGGCCGGAGGCGGTCGTCTTGCGCCGTTACGCGACAGGAGAGGTAGTAGGCTACACCCGCTGGGGCTCGAAGATCGAAGAGGCACACGGGTTCCCGTATTACCACGTCCACCGTGCCGACTTCCACAAACTCCTCTTCGACCTTGCGGCGCCGAACATGACGCTGCGGCTCAAGTCGACGGTCGTCAGCGTGGACCCTGGCCCCGAGCAGCCGAGTGTGACGCTGGCGAGTGGCGAAGTGGTCAAGGGAGACGTGATTATCGGCGCAGATGGCGTGAAGAGCACTGTACAGCAGACCGTGCTAGAGCGCGTGAATCCCGCGACGCCGACTGGCGACGCGGTGTATCGTGCGATTATACCTACGGACGTCATGATCAAGGATCCAGAGCTCAAGCCGTTTGTGGACACGCCTGAGATGACGGGCTGGATGGGTCCTCGAAGGCATATAATGGCGTATTGCATTGTAAGTCCAATGATTCAACCTGCCTTTGTTTGCCAAAGAATAGATATATTCGCTTTGCTGAGAAATCAATTGCTCGTAGCGCGGAAAGCGAGAGTACAACATTGTACTCGCACATCCAGATGATGGTTCTGTAGAGTCATGGACCGCTGAAGGTAGTGCAGATAAGATGCGCGAGGACTTTGCAGATTTTGAGCCTCGGTGCGTATATACATTGCGCGCTGCGCTCGTTTTATTTGCAACAACTCTGACACGTACATGTGGTAGGGTGCGCAAACTCCTCTCATTTGTTACCTCTACTATGAAATGGCGTCTCATGGATCGACAACCACTCGATACTTGGGTGCACTCGTCCGGTCGCGTCACCTTGCTAGGTGATGCATGCCACCCCATGCTTGTGAGTTCAGTGGTGCATTGCACCTCCTTGGCTTTTGCATACACTTCACTGACTGTTCATCCGCGCAACAGCCCTACCGCGCCCAAGGCGCCGCAACGGCCATCGAGGACGGCTGCGTGCTCGGCAACCTGTTTTCTCGCCTCTCATCTCACGCGCAAATCGCGCCGCTCTTGCACGCCTACGAACAGCTACGGCTTCCCCGGACAGCAGACACGCAGGCAAGCAGCCGGCTGAACCAGAAGATCTTCCATCTAGAAGACGGGGAAGAGCAACGGGCTCGAGATCAGAGTATGCGAGAGGCTGCTGAAGCAGAGCGACAGGACGAGCTGCGTGCAGCTGAGAAACGAGAGCGAAGGTCGTGGGATCAGATGAGAGGAGCAGGGAACGCGAATCAGTGGGCTGACGAGCGGAAGAACGAGGGACAGTTCGCGTACGACGCCGATGCTTCCGTGGATGCGTGGTGGGCCGACGTAGGAGGGGAACAGATCGAAGCCTTGGGCAATCCTCAGCTTTCGACAGGTCAGTAGCCTCGAAACGACACTTAGGCTGCTGCTGACCGAGTCGGTGGCTGCATAGGAAAGCTACCACCACCTCGCGGTCGATTGTAGCCTCAACGGTATAGTCAAGCACTCGTACCTCATTAATCATTGTATATCACACAAAACGGAATTGTTCATGCAGTCTCAAGAGTACTGTAGGCTGTCAAGGCCACAGTCACGGGATACTCAGTGTTGTAAGTGCCCGCGGCTCAAGGCTGACAAATGCAATCTCAATGCGATGGAAGTTCCGATGAATTAATCCCTTGAGCCCTTAGATGATACGGGTAAGATATAACATATATATGGAATGCAGGTGAGTCCGTGGTACTGAATGAATGTCATGAATGAAAGCAGAAAACATGCGAGGTCACTTAGAGCTTAGCCCCGGTATGAATGGCGAACGCAGCGTAGGCGGGAATGCTGACAGAGACCTTGCCGCCGCTCACAGTGAGCTTCTCGCCTGTGCAAGCACCACCAGAAGCACTGCCCGACACGACGTCACAGTACGCGCCATCAGGGAGGGCAGTGGTGAGGGTCGCGGACCACGTCGAGCCGGCGTTGTTGATAGCAACGAAGCCGGATGATCCACGGTCGAACGCCACCTGGTCAGCCGTGCCAGCCTGCCAGTTCTGAAGAGGTGCGGTACCGACGACGGAACGGAAACGCGCCATGTTTGCGATGGCGGTCCACCGATGCTGGCACAAGAATCCGTTCTGGCCGCTCGCGCCAGAACATGCGCCGTTACCGCCGTTCGGAGCACCGTCGTCGCCGTTGTCGAAAGAGTAGGAAGAGAGGATGGTCGGTGTGCCGTAGGGGTATGCGAGCAGGAAAACGTTGGCGAGAGTGTACGCGTTGTTGGCTGATTTGTAGTTCAAGGAACCACCCGTACCGCCACGCTCAGAATCGTGCGTCGCGACGAATACTGTAGCAGAGTCCGAGGGCACTCCGTCTATTTTCGTGATTAGTGGAATTAAAGCGTACGAGAAATGGGTGAACTCACTGCCTGATTCCCAGTTCTCAAGTGAAGTGAGGCCAGCGCCAGTGAAAGCTGCCTCAATCTTGGCGAACGAATCCGAGATCGTTACTGTTCCAAGAGGGGTATAATCAGATGGTGGAATAGGTTGGCCACCACCAATGACCTCGGATGTGATGTACGGCTTGCGCGAAAGGCGGGAGACAATATTCTGTAAGTCATCGATAGGGATATCTGCAACGAGTGTGAGCTCTTCGAGACATGAGTTTGAGAAAATATCTGCTCACGCTTCGCCGCGTCGAGGCGGAAGCCGGCTACTCCGAGGGAAAGGAGGTCATTGGCATGATCGACGAGCGTCTGGCGAACATGGTCGGTCTCAGTGGCAAGACTATGATACGGATTATTCATATATCAGGAGTAGGCCACCCAGTACAAACGGAAGACTCACTCAGCCAAGTTGGACAATTCGCAGTTCTGGATTTGCCACTTGTTGTTCCAGTCCTCTGCAAGTCCAAATCAATATGACGCCCTTCTAACATAAATGTGAGCCATACGAATGTCGTTGCCATCCGTGCCACAGTAGTGGAAGTCGTTTGTAGAATAGAGGCCATTGTAGGAATAGTGAGTGAACCCTGCATATATAATCGTCTGAGTGGCTGGATACATGCACACCTTACTGAGAACTCACCGGTACCTGCTACACCTGTACCGCTATCGATGCCCGCCATGTGGTTAAGGACCGTGTCTACAATCACTTGCACGCCGGCCGCATTGCAGGCGCTAACCATATTGGCGAAGTCCTGACGCGAGCCACGCTTACTTTGGATCGTGTTCGACACCTTCTGATACGATGTCCACCACTGTGAGCCTTGAATATGTTCTGACGCGGTCGACACCTGGACATATTGATAGCCCGCAGGCCCAATGAAAGCCGAGCATTCAGCACCAACAGATGCCCATGACCATTCGAACATCTGGACAATGATTGCTACGCGAAACGTCAGTGCGGCCTCGGTATAATAATGAGTACGATGCATACGTTGGGCCGCACTTCTGCGATGAAGGCGCATATTGGGGTGTGCAGCGACGGCTACAGCGGAACCCAGGACTGTGACAGGGAGAAGACCTCGCATTGTGGATGTATTACCGTAGGGACTGTGGAGTGGCTTGATTAAACTATAGGGGACTTGAACCGCTGCGCTGGCGTCGACTTGAGAGAAGAAGGGGATGGAAAGCCATTAGGCGAGGTCTGGCAACCGCTTTATATAGCATCGCTAAGATGTGGAAGCCGAAGAAGCGTGTGTTGATGCCGTTTCGGGCAACGCGCTCGTCGGGCCAGCCACTGGCCAGCCCGCCTCTTGTTGACGCTTGTTTGTAGCACCGCTCCTACCCTATTTCGCCGATTCGTACGATACAATGTTGACCGTCTTGTCTTTTGAGCAATAAATCCTAAACTGACTCTTCACCTGCTTTGGTACAAGAATCTCGAGAACGTCACGTACATGTCATCCAGCGAAGAAGTCATTGCGCGCCTCACTGAAAACCTGCAGAATACGACATGGCAGCGACTACAGGGTATCATGTTCAATTTCCTGAAACCCGATGCACAAGTTCTGCCTTCCGTCCTGGTTCATTTTCTGAATTTAGTACTAATAAGTATCGCGCTCCTTTGAATTTCGTGTTACCAGCTCCGCTTGGCCATCGGACGTGAGTCGTTCAATTTCAAACTCATACTCTAGCGGCTGACTTGATTCAAAGGGTGCATCTATCCACTGCTTACCACTACTGTCGTCGTACAAGAGGTGTCGATCTTTCTATCTAGACCAGCAAAAATCCACTCGAACCTCGACAACACATCTCGCTTAACAAGTGCCGTAATTGACATAATTGTCTTGTTCCCTCAATTGTCACAAGCCCAGCTCGCCCTTCACGGATACTTGGTTTCTACCCTCCAGTTTGGCATCCCCGTTCCTCCTCTCAAGGTCAATTTACCAAGATTGAAAGACCCTGCTCCAAGCATAACTTATCTTTTTCCACAGCGTACCACATTTCTGCGTCACTGCTTTCATAGACGAAGCTGCTCACTCGTGAGTAGTGCGTGTTATAACCCTGTGTACTGCACATGTTAACATCCTAGCTCTGGCGCTACTGTATGTTCCTGGGTCGGACACGTAGCCGAAACCAGCCAGGCGTCAGCTATTGTACTCTATGAGTTGCAGCAACACTCGATGTTCGTGGGACCTATATTTGGCCCATATCATGATCGCGTGGATTTATTCTGACATTCTGTCAACTACTTGTTCACTCACGGCCAAAAATACCCTTGGACCTGCAGCATTTTACCGTATATGTACGGCCGCGTTCTCTCCCATTCCCATGCGAAGCTGTTTGGATCTGTTGGTGAGTACACATATTGATCCGGTGAGGTTGACTCATGTAGCTTGGGTATATATGTTAGAAGAGTTGTGGCCTTGACCGATACGGAGATCTTGTTGGCTAACTACAGAACACCATGCGCCTCGCTCGTTCTTTAACGGCGCTGAGCCTCTTATTTTTCCACGGGGTACTCGCAGCAAACTTCACTCTCGTCAAGGAGTATTCAGGCGGCACGTTTTTCGATGACTGGATCTTTGACGAGTATTCCTACGATAATACTACTGGTGGTACGCTGTACTTTATGCATTCTGTTTACTACCCAATGACGCGCATACGCAAGGCTCGGTCAATTATGTTACCAAGGCTAACTCTTCATCGCTGGCATACGTGAACGACGCGACCAACCGGGTTATCATAAAAGTTGATAACACCTCGTTTGTGCCGTATAATTTCAAGCGCAACTCGGTTGGTTTTCTCAGTATGGCTAGGATTTCTCACAGTTGAACCTAAAGAAAACTGTGTTACAGGTCCGCATAGCTACAAAAGACTTTTTCAGCATAGGCACAGTATGGCTCATCGACGCTGTTCACATTCCGTTCGGCTGTTCTGTATGTCGCTCCTTACAACGACCTCACTCCAACAACGTTTCCTGTCCGCTAATCATATATGTTACTAGGTATGGCCCAGCATATGGACGAAAGGTAACGCTTGGCCAGACAACGGTGAAATAGACATTATCGAAGGCGTTAACCGCAATCCTTTGAACCAAATGGCCTTGCATACTAACCACGGCTGTTTTGCGACCACCAAGACTAATGCCCTCAACCAACCAACCATCACGGACTGTAATTCTACGGACAATAGTGGCTGCACTGTCGTAAGTGGTATCGAGAGGATTGACTAAGGAAATGACCTGACAGTGCTTGACTAGCCTGAGAGTACTCCTAACAGTTTTGGCCAACTGTTCGCGAACAACGGAGGAGGCGTTTGGGCAACACAGTTTGACGTTTCTGGAATATTGTGCGCTCTTCCGTAACCTCATCCTGCTCATGCTCTGACAAAAGTGCTCTTCCCGTAGCATCTGGTTCTGGGGTGTATGTTCATCTTCGACGAGGACATGCTACACGAGCTCACCTTCCTCTCCTCTAGCGTTCGCATGTTCCGCCATCCGTCACCACTGCCACAGACTCCCTCGACATCTCTTCCTGGGGCCCACCATCTGCAGCATATGTTTCCTCTTCGTGTAATATTCCTGACTTTTTCGGCGCGCAACAAATCGTGATCGACATCACACTCTGCGGTATCTGGTACGTGTGCTCTTGGCACTACCTACAGTTCCTACACCCTGTGCTTACGGTTCGGCCCTTTATCCAGGGCCGGCAATCCTGCTCTTTATGCTGCGCAATGCGGTGGGAACGCCACCGACCCCAGTACATGCGTGAGCCATGTGTTGTCTTCTTCTGCATCCCGCTGATCATGGATCTACGTCCGACAGAATCAAATGAGCGTCTGGTACAACGGCACGTCGGACTATGCAAACGCCTACTTCGAGCTCAACTCCATCCGCGCCTTCTCAGTGAACTCTACCCCGGTGGTTGACTCGAACGGTTCGTCCGCCTCTGCGGGCGCACCAAGCACCTCGCCTACCAGTTCTGGCCCTGGCTCTGGTGGCAGCGGAAGTGGCACAATTGACACCAGTGAAGGGGTCGCGCTGTCCCCAAGGGGCTTGTACGCCGCTACTATTGCTCTGTGCTTCATTGCTGCTATCTTGATGTAGTGGTTTCTCTTTTACTGGGCTTCGGCACGTAGACTCTACTTTGATACCTAAATGCCGTCGACGTATCTCTGGTCTACATGTCATGATATCTACAGTTCAAAAATGGACCGTCGAGAGTTTTCTTTCGAACGACGACAATTGCTACATTGATTTGAATTTCCAATGTACCTGACAAAGGAATAATACGAGCGATTGCGCGCCAGAGATATTTCGAACGTATCCCCCCCAACACCAAAGAGAGGATTCTAAAGTTATGGATTGACTACAAGGGACGAGCCCAGTGGTAATAATACATTTTTCACACGTACGTTAGCGGCGCCGGTACGCAGTACTAGTGGCGGTGCTGACTATCAAGTAACAATTGCGACGAATGTTGAACGTCCCAAATCTATCGAAGGTGCAAGGCGCAAGAACCAACAACTCATAACATAAACGGCACGATAGCTGACATGTAACGTTACAGCCCGAACGAGAAACAGAACACGGCCGCCCAGAACTTTCCAAAGGACCCATGAAATCAACGGAACCGAGGTACATAAGAGCTTCCAACGAAATGCAAAACAGAAATAAACACCAGCGGCAGCCTTCGGCTCGAGGTAGGCGGGCAGATACAAGGGCAGGGTAAAACCAGAAGGTCCGCACAGCGCTCACCCTCGAATCCTCCACCCGTCTCCCTTCCTGCTCACTCTGCCAACACCTCCAAAGGCCTCCCGAACGACAACCCAGAGACCGGTGCAGCACACAAGATCTTTGATCTCCTCCGCGCTCAGCAAGATGCCCTCGCCTCCGGTGTTCCCGTGCGGATTGGCGAGAGACAGGTCGGAGCCGGGCCCAGCGTTCAGCCCATTCGCGCCCTGAGGTCCGGACATGCTCGACATGAACTTCCCCGCAAGCTTCTGCAGACTAGGCGAACCGGCAGTATTGATGGCAGCCTGCGTAGGCGTAGCTGGAGGCGAGCCTGCTATGGCTGGGCGAGCGACGCCTTGAGGGGTGACTATCCTCTTCCTAGCTTCGACATCCACCTCGATATCGCGACTATGTCCATGGCGAATATGGGGATACAAGCTGCTGTGTTGTGCAACTGGAGGGGCCTGGGAGACTTTCGAGGTGAGGATGATATCGGGGAGAGGGAATGGGATCTTCAACAAGGAGACGACCTTCGGATGATGGGGCGCCGGAACAACCGCAGCGACCTTCACCTTGACGCTAGCTGAGCCCGTTGGCAAAGGCGAAGGTGCGTGGCCGTCGTCTGTGGACACATGCGAGAGCCTACGCGACTGAGACGCTTGCAGCTTCCGCACAACAAGTTGGCACGTCCATGGCGTCTCAGAATCTTCCGGGTCGCTGTCGGAATCCTCCTCCTCCTCGGGCCGTGAGGGTGAACCATCTTCTGTAGTAGCTGTGGTGTGCGTGTGTGCGCTATGCAGGCTCTCAGGGGATCGCGTACGTTGCTGCCGCCCAAATTCTTGGTCACCATCCATGGAGCTCCGCCCCCTGGACTCGCTGGACCTGCCCTGGCCGCGCTTCAAGGAGGCTATGCTCGGAGTGTTCGAGGGGGCGCCATTACTACTCAGCCTCGAATTCCTTTTCTCCATGGACTTGCTGTGCGCCCTTCGACTATCTTTTCGCTTTGACGCCGATCTGACCCACTCGAAGCTAACCTCAACCAGACCGTCCAATGGAGTTCCACCAGGGAGCGTCACGCCCGACGGTGGACCCTTCAGCCATTTCCGCACAATCCACACATAGCGCGTTGGCCTTTCCCTCCGCCCATCTGATCCGTTAATGGCAGTTTGGATGATGGGAGAGATGCCCAACACCGTTTGTTGCTGCGCCACTGCCGGAGATGCGAGGGGATCAGATGAAGATGGACTCGGCGAGTGCGCGCTCGCAGACAATAAGAGAGAAGAACGCTTGTTGGACGCTTTGGGTGTCGTGCTTACAGACGCGTCTCGGTCCATTGGAGGAAGAGGAGACCTGGGCGAGGAAATATTGAGATACGGAGATGTTGGAGTCGGCGGGGCCGGGCTACCATCACCCTTCTTCTTGAAGACCTTGCCGAACAACCTACGCGCTCCGCTTTTTTCAGGCTGGGAAGGGGTGAGAGGAGATGCCTGATGCTGTTGGAGGGACATCGGGGGAGATTCGTGGGTATTTTCCGAATTCAGAGAAACATGGGAAGATGTCGGCGTATGACCTTCCGTAGCAAGCAAGGAGCCCTGCTGCGCGTGCCCGTGGCGGTCATCGAACGGCCAGATATTGCTGCGGGTAGTCTCTACCACATCCAGCATGGCTAAACCGATAATCTCCAGGCCCCTCTTGTGGAACTTGGCGATCTTCGCGTCGGTGCCGGCGTCTACGATCACGTTTGTCATGACATTATGGGCTTGGAGGTTGTACAATGGGATGATCATACGACGCCCTCCGGACGTAGAGCTGGTGGATGTAGACGCGACAGAGGAGAAAGAAGATGTCGATGCCGTGCTAAACGAAGTCATAGCCGAATAGTTGGAAACATCGGAGCGATTCGAGGATGTACGCGCAAGTGGACTTCCTGTGGCGGACGAATCCTGGCCCGGTTCAGATGCAGAAGTTACGGATACCGATGCTCGTGGCAAAGGAGCACGAGAAGAGGGCGGGACAAGCTGTACTTGTAAATTAAGGGGGTGGTTGGATTTCGATGGCGGTGGTCGCACGACTATGAAGGACTGTAGAACATTGGTACCGCAACGCGACAATCATGTCAAGCATCATATAGGAGCATATATGGACGGTATATCCACGACACGATCAGCTCGGTGTAAAATACGTTACTGGCAAAATGTGCCTACCTCATGAGTGCGCTCTTTCTTCTTCGGTAAGGGTGGTTCATCGCCACCTTGCGACTGTGCTCCCTCACCCTCTTTCGAATCGATTTCGGTAGGACTGGCAACTCTAACACCAGGAGTCACATTCTCCCCGCTGGGACGTCCCGCCTTGTCTTGTGCCCCTAGTTGCATCGACGGAGGGAGGAACGAAGAAAGTGTGGACAACATGCGGGCGAGCTGAGTGTCGTCGTTGTGGGCGTGGGTGGGAAAGGAGAGCGGTTGCTGCTATGATGGAGGTCGCCGTTAAGTGCGGGAGATGGTGGTGTTCGACCGAGATGGATGGATGAACAAGAAGCAGGTCCTTCACATTGAGCGTCCATCCATGCGTCATTGAAGTAACCGGTCTTACGTGGGGTTCGGCACGAGCCAACGACGCATCACGGGCGGCCGGCCCCCGGGACCCGGCTACTCCGCAGCCCAGCTCACTCCTGGCCAATTCCTCTGCAACACCTCGGTCGTTCTTCGCAGTCGTGACCTCCGCAATTGCAAGACTGGCACTTCGTGGAACTGCAGCCTGGTAGGCCCAGACACAATTGTATTCAAAATATCACTAATACTGAGTATTAGTATTTCCTAGTACTGCAGTACCGCCCTTCGTAGTTCATCGAGTCGGACGACTGCGATCAATGGCAATGTGAATGATCTTCAGGCATGAATGTTACAGCCATTTTGCGCAGCCTCGATGAGGCTAGCAACGATACTAGGGAATGGCTCCGCCGTGCGTATCGCAGGCACAGTCGAATCGCGCCGCCCATCGATGTGCTATCCGCTTTCAAACTCGTCGCACCAAGCCGATCGCAGTCACACTGCGTGTTCCATATGCTGGACATTATTCCGCTAAGTAACACGCTCATTGGATGTGTGTCAGAATCCGTTATCTCAGAAGCCTACCCTCGTGCAAGGACTCATGCACATACCCATGCTACGATGACCGCGCAGCATATAATACGTGCTGACAAGTCGGCTCGTGTCATCGAAAATCCGAGTCAAGGGAATACACGCATGATTAATTGTCTGCTATAAGCTGTCTTCCATGTACTGTACGGCGAATCGCTGTACTGTAGTTGGTCTAAGTTTCAGCATTCATCAGGTCAGGTCCCTGGCGTCCCGGCGCATGAATGACAATACTAGTGTTGCGTGGAAAACCCTGGTGTAAATTACATGGCAGTAAATAATGTGTAAATTACATGGTAAATTACGTTTTTTACCGACGTCGCATCATTGGCCTGACAGTAAATGTAAATAAAGGGCGCGGCCCGCTCATCAGTGGGCGGGGCTGCAAACGGCGCGATGACTCTGTGCGCGCATGCAGTTGGTCAATTTGGCGCCGTCTCGTTGCTGCTATCGAAGTGTCCCGCAGTCTGCGTCGTTGCTGAGACGCAGACGAAAGCAGTACCAGAGAGGATGTCGAAGGAGAAGGCAGAGGCGAGCGAAGAGGCAGTGGCAGGTCCTGACGCGTTCCTCATCGAAGATTGGGCGTAAAAACCGGTTATTTACATTTATTTACGGTAATTTACCTGTCCGGCCCTCACGGCCCGCCTGCGTAAGTAATGTAAAATACACCGTTTTTTTACCAGTACCGACGTCGCCGACATTATTTACTTACATTACACCCCTCAGGCAATTATCCACGCAACACTAGACAATACGGCAACAGTGCGCCCGGCGCGCTCGCATGTGAGTGTGTGTCCATGACAACTTCCCATCGTGCCTTTCGCATTTACCTCTCATTACCTTCGTCCTCAAAGGTCCATACTCCGGCTTTCGCGGCGCTACACCGGACAAGTCGGCTGCACAGTGTATGACAGCCGCAACATTTCAGCGAACCAGCTGCACGGACCATAGCTCGTGAGGCAGCTGTCTCCCATACAGTACGGCATCGTACGTACACACTGTTCTTCTCTCACAAACGCACATGTTTTCCTGCTTCTCCTCACACCGGCACTTAGCTCGACCTCTGTTTCCGAAAGTGAGAGTCAACGCAACATGACATGGTCTGGATGAAACGGTTGCAGCGATAGATCTGTTCCGCCACGTGACGGTAAAGTACAGCTATACTCTGCCGCGGTCGTGACATGACACATCATCCCTCTAGCTGTAGTCAACCTTCCATGTACGTTGGGCGTTGTGATATCTGCATCTCACTCCTGCGTGAGCGCGTGCCCGGGCTCATCATTCGTCATGGCACCGCCCTCCTCCGAATACCCTCGTAATGCCCGTGCTAGCCCGGATGCTCAAGGTATGCGCTTAGGTCCATTTCCAATGACTCAAGTCCAGCGGAGAGTCTAAAACGCAGCCTCATTATGCAGGGATGTCCTTCCCATGGCGCTGGACTTGAATTGAGACTGTCACTGTCCCGATGTCCATGCAGTTCTGTGCCAGTCCTTTTTGGCGCACTCAAACGTGTCGGCGTCTTCTGTTGAAGGGCAGTAAGCCGGTCACTTTCGAGCTATCATAAAGAAGACGTCAACATGTATAATCATGCGCGTTGGCCTCTTCCGCGGCTGTATGTACGGTATGTGCGTAATATTGTCATGGCGTCTACTCATAATTCACATTCGGGTGTTCGCCGGTCTCATAGAGCAACGAATATCCAGCGACTCTGACGTTTCTCTCTACTCTCCTCGTAGGAGCAGGAGAAATGTAGAAATGCAAACGGAGACCGGATGCGCTCTCCCACCGGATGCCTACCTCTCCTAGCGCTACCTATATGATTATATTGGTGTACCTTGAGGCTTGCTAGATCTTTCGAGGGTTTGGTTTACTTTTGCAGAGTGGATGGCCAAATTCAAGAATCGGCCCCATAGAATCACTGGCGACTGGACATCCCAGAGCCGAGATCGACAGATACGAAGGCAGTAGGCAGCCCCAGTGATAGTTCAGTTATCATCACAGAACATGCGCGGCCCCGAAAGCTTCGGAACGGAGAGCGAAAGTCGACACGGCTAGAATGACCAGACAGACAATCCAAGACGTTGTAGCCATAGCCGAAGATGTTGGATGCAGAAACCAGGAGTTAACAGGACAACGACCAGCCACACGTTACCAGAGATAAACCCGAGTCCAGGATCCAGGTAGAGAGGAACCAGACACCATTATAGTTGTCGCCAAAGACCACGCAATTTGCAGCGCGAACAGCGTCGTCGATGTCGCAACAGTTGTCGCTGTCGCCCGGGTACCAGGATCCATGTAGAGGAACAAATAGGGTCCAGTCGCCAAAGCCGAGGCACCATAGCACAAGCAGCGTCATCGCGGTTGCCGTAGTCGTCGACATTCATGGTCGCTCCAGTTCTCAATGCCGTCGTTGGTACCGCCATAGTCGTCGGTTCCATATTTATTGGCGCCGAAGAAGAAAGAGAAGAAGAGGGAGAAGAGGAGAGAAAAGAGGAGAGGAGAGAGAATACCTAGACAAACGACACAAGGTGGGACAGGACCATAGCCGAAGATGCCGGATGCTGGGCCAAGGATCGAGATGATGAAGACCAACCGCAAGCAACCAGAGACAAGACGGACCCATAGACCAAGCAGAAGACAAGTCAGAACCGGTCCACAAGAGGCGGGGCATCCGTCACACAAGCGGTATCGTCACAGTTGTCACAATCATGGTCGCCATAATCGTCGGCATGGCCGCTGAGCAAGGAATTCACAGCACAGAAAGCATCGTCGGTGCCACCATTGTAGTCCTAACCGTCATCGCCGTCGTGGTTGTCAGAATCGCCGTAGTCGTCGGTTTTGTCGTAGTCGGCCACAGTCGTCGGTGTCGTCACATATGTCCTTCTCGTCGAAGTCCTTGTCGCCAGAGAACCAAGGGCCAAGAAGACGCCAACCAGCAGCCGGCCAGAGACAAGCACGAACCCAGATGAAGGAAAAAGATAGACCAAGTTTCCAAGAGCCAAGGCATCCATAGCAGGAGCATCGTTGTCGTCATAGATGGTGTCGTCGCCGGAGACTGAAGAATTCACGGCACAAGTAGCATCATCGGGGCTGTCAGATGTCGAGGACGCCTCCTCGGGTCGCTAAAGCCGTCGGTGTGGCCAAAGCCGTCGATGTCGCCGTCAATGGGATCGGTGTCGCCGAATAAGTCGAATGCAGCCTTGTTGTTCTCCCGGTCATCGCTGTCGTCGTCGTCGCATTGACAATGTCTTCATAGTCGTCATTGTAGCCAAAGCCGTTGAATGCGGAGCCCGAGGGCCTTCATAGCAGGAGCAGCGTTGTCGGGGCCACC
Organism: Trametopsis cervina; assembly: GCA_022385755.1. Taxonomy (NCBI): domain Eukaryota; kingdom Fungi; phylum Basidiomycota; class Agaricomycetes; order Polyporales; family Irpicaceae; genus Trametopsis; species Trametopsis cervina. The sequence goes on along the minus strand of MU278371.1, from coordinate 387,270 downwards.
GAAGTCGTTAGTAGCGCCACAGTCGTCAATGCCGCCGTAGCCATCAGGGTCGCCACAATCGGTGTCGCCGAAGAGGAGAGAGGTGGTGCAGAGATTGAGGGCCCCACAGACCCGGTCTTCAAGAGCCGAGGCATCCACACCACAAGCAGAGTCGCCGTTGTCGCCCCAGCTATTGCTATCGCCTTCATCGCTGTCGCCTCAGTCATCTGCCGTCGCAATTGCCGGTGTCGCCATAGTCGAGGTTCTCGTCGTCGGAGGCCTGTGCTACGATGGCTCAGGCCTCCGACGACGACGACTATGGCGAGACCGACGCCTGCGGCGACATCGACGACTGTGAGGACAGCGACGACTATGGCAGCGCACCGATGGCGGCGGCAAAGACGATAGTTGGGGCAACATTGACAACACTGCTTGTGCTATGGCGCCATCGTTATTGCCATGCTTGCCGTTGCCGTCGAAGGGGGAGAGGGCCGGGGGCGGTGAGAGGAGGAGAGGGAAAGGGAAGAGGGGGGAACATCGCCGTCGAGGGGAGAGCTGTGAAGTCCAACCAACCCCCCACCGCCCTCCCTTTATACCTCTCCAAACCAGCGGCTAACGCAACTTCAACATGCCCCAGATGCGGCCAACTACGACGTCTTCGACGAGCTTGCGGCTGCCAGATCGAGCGAAGCACTCGATCGTGGCGCTCTAGGCTCGGCGGCGTCGGAGGGGCTAGTTCGAAATCCAACATAGCGATGCGCGATGCGTGAGGCTGACGGTTTGTGCAAGCCTAGAGGTTGGCGCTCCCGCCGTCAGCTGCGAGGGACGGGGAGAAGGCGATCTTGAGGTGGGCGTCGCATCCACGTTAATCTCGCTCGAAGGACCTGAACTCGCTTCTCAGCCCACTGGAATGCGGAGTTCAGCAAATCGCACCTCGATACATCTACATGCGGATCGCCGATCCACTTGCTTGCCAGCCATGATTCTACCCTACCCCTTTGGAAATACCACAGAAGCCTCAATACAGCGCGAGGAGGATATGAGCTAACAGCACATATGAGAATCATTTGCAAGGTATCAAGGCGCGTCTTGCACCTCTCTTCGAAAACTTCAAAATATGTCTTACGGTCTGTGTTATCCGTCACCCCTAGAATCAACGGCTACCGCGACCTCAACACGTCCCAGATGTGGCTAACCTGGACGCGTCTTCGACGAGCTTGCGGCTGCCAGATCGAGAGAAGCACTCGATCGAGGCGCTCTAGGCTTGGCGACGTCGGGAGCGGCTGGTTCGAAACTGAACATGGCGATGCGCATCGTGCGTGGCTGACGGTTTTTAAAAGCCTGACGGCTGGCGTACCCACCGTCAGCAGCCAGTAGGCGAGAGGGCGATCCCAAGGCGCTCTAAATTCGGCGACATCGGGAGAAGCTGGCTCAGAATCGAACATGGCGATTCGCGGGTTGTGCGAGCCTGGCGGCTGGGGTGTCCGCCGTCAGCCGCTAGGAGGCGAGAAGGCGATCTCGAGGCTGGTTCGAAATCCAACATCGCGATGCGTAGGGTGCGAGGCTGACGTTCTGCGCAAGCCTAACAGTCGGATAGCTCGTCGTCAGCCTCAGCGGAGGGGAGAAGCCGATCTCGAGGCTGGCGTGGCGGGATCCGCGTTGACCTCGATCGAGAGACCCGAACTCGCATGTCAGCCCACTCGAACGTAAAGTCCACCAAATCGCAGCCTCCATACATCTGCAAACGGACCACCGAACAACCCGCGCGTCAGCCTTGGTTCGGGTTCGACGTACATCTCCCCTTCGCCGTCTGCGGAAGTTTGAACGCGTCGCGAGAAGGATATAAGCCAAAGGCACAGACTTGAACAACTCAGACCTGTACCTTTGGCTCGTGCCCTCCTCTGACTTGACGAACTCTCCATCTCTGAGGTCGAAACCGCAAGAGGATCGTTCGCTCGGCATCAAGACTCTTTCTAGAGCGCATCACAACTCTTTACAAAGCATCGAAAACGTGTCTGAAGGTCGGCATTATCCCTCTCCATGAGCTCATCCGTTTAACCAACATGATACGACTGTACGGTGTGGTAGTGCGTCAACTCTGCTGACAGAGCGCGCCGTCTGGACCACTTTTCGGGCCGTTGAGAGGAGGGAGATTTCTAGTCAGCCACTGCGACGTCCAGTGGCTGACAACCCATGCTTAAGGCCAGCCGACCGGCTGACCAGGACGCGTGTACATTATCGCTCCAGTATACGTTATATCATGATGCCGCAAGTTCCTGATATTTTCTTACGAGTCTCATTCACACAGATCTCGGCAAGATACAAGCACGTCTACACATATGCGTCGAGCCCGACACAATAACCATCCGTATACGCACGCCATCGGCAGGGGCATCTATCGTTGCCTGTCGCCCACCATTGCCCGTCATGTCCACTTCACTCGTCATCCGCTGTACACTGTTTTTGATAAGTCGAAGAGATCTGTGACGGCGAAGTCAGTAAGGGTGCAAGAACCAGATCACGTACCGGAAGGAGAGACGTAGAGGCACAAACGGAGACCGGATGCACCTCTCCCACCGCCCGCCCGCCTCTCCTAGGCACTACATGTATGATCATCTTGATGGAAATATCGATGTTTGCGATATTTTACTCTTGATGGACAAGCCTTGACGGTATCTTGAAAGCTCGAGAACAGAGAGCGCAGAACCGAAGAGCCACAAACACGAGACGAGGACCAGACCAGCGGTAGGCGGGAACGAGAGGCCCAAGTAGCAACGCGACTAGGTGACGGTTTTGTGAGCCTTAAGTGCAGACCTTGAGTGGTGCCTTCAGCGCAAGATCTTGCGGCCAAGGTAAAAGTCCGGTACCGGTGAACCCAAGTCCAGATATTTCCAGGTCCAGGCAAGATGGCGTAGGCAGACACAAGAACAAGAACGAATAGACGAGGCCCATGACACAACCCAAGATACGACCGAACACCGAACACCGAACACCGAACACCGCCCAAGAGACACGACCTGAACACCGCCCAAGAGTCACAACCCAAGACACAACCCCGAACATGACCCAAGTACACGACCCAAGAGGAGCTTGAGGGAACCAGTGAAATCCCAACCGCAGACCGAACACCGCATACACCCTAGAACACGGCACAACCAAGAGAAGAGACACAACCCAAGAGACGCGACCCAAGAGCCGAAACACAAAAGCCGAGGCAAAACCCAAGAGACACGACCCAAGAACACAACACAAGAGCAACCCGTGATGACCAATGAAAACCCAACCACGGACCGAAAACCGCATACACCGCAGACCAAGACAACCAACGAGCCGGCGTCGAAGACATACCCAGACGAACCGCCACAGAAACCCGTCGACGTAGACCAACAGAAGAGAAAACGAGGACGACCAGCCAAGCCATGCCACAACCCAGTCCAACCGAAGACGAAGCAGAGAAAACCCAAGATCAAGATAGACTCACAGCACCAGCAGTCGGATCCTCATAGCCATCGTTATTCTTGTTGTCGTCCAAGTCGCCGTTGAAGAAGCCCAGTGTCGAAGAGCCCGTCGTCGTCTAGGAGGGGAGGAGCAGAAGAGAGGAGGGAGGAGAACATAGCGGTTCGAGGAAGAGCAGTGAAAGTCCAACCACCGCCCCACGCCCGCCTTTTATATGTTTTCAGACCAACGAAAGAAGGCGAACGCTACACCTCCCAAATATGGACAGGAGAAGCGCGTTTGTGGCTGACTTCGACGCGTTCGCGGCTGCCAGATCGAGAGAAGCACTGGAGAGAAGCGCGCGTCGGAGGACGTTTACGCCGGGCGGAAAACAACATGGGTCGGCGTCGTGGGCTGACGAGTTGTGCGGAGGTACTCGCGAGATCGTCAGCCGTCGTAACAATTCCCGAGACTGTAAATACGCGAGGATACATACATGCTTGTCCTACATTCACTGCGAGGGCGCAAATTGTGATCTTGAAGGCGAACGCGTCGCGCGTCGAATAAAGACAGTAAAGTGTCAGTGTTCACTCGGCACACGTAGAAGATGCGTTCAGTGGTAAAAGGCAATTCATTTCCGACCAATATCCGAATATTGTCGTCGTACAGGCGGAGTGATTATTCTACAGTAATGATTCCGTTCGATGAAGGAGAGTGTGTGCGTGGGCGGAATTTACAACATGATACAGCTATCGTATACAAAGCGGATGGGGGTATATGATTTAGTTGGTGGGGTCGTTGAGGTTCTGCTGGGCTTGCCCCTTATCGTGGCGGATGTTGCCTAAAATTGCGAAGAGAATGATGAGGACTCGAAGCATGGTGATGTGTGAGGAGAATGCTTACCAGAAGCCTCCTGTGCACGGTCGCCAGTTACAGCGCCGACAACAGCGTCCTTCTTACCGCCGAGGCGGTCGATGGTGCCGTCTGCGTAGCCCTTGGCCTGAGCAGCTTTGTACTCGGCCTCACCCTGGGCGTGCTCGTCGCGTCCGGAAGTTGTCCACGACTCGAGGCCAGTGGCGTTGCCGATAGCCTCAACAATGGTACCCTTGGTAGAGTGGTATTGACCGGTGGTCTTGCTAGAAGAGAAAAACAAGTCAGCTCGGAGTTCGCGCGCTGCGGAGTGCATCGAAGACGTACTTGGGCTCGGAGTTGTTGGTGGTGGAAGACATTATTAAAATGTGGTGGGTGTGGTAAAAGGTTTGGTTGAGTGGTTGTGGTTGTGGGTGATTGTGATGAGGAGATTTAGACGAAGAGTGGAGGGTTTATATACCTCGCCACGACGCGTCTCATGATCACGTCTTGCGATTGCAAGTATCGATTGGCTCTGACGTAGCTGTAGCGTGGATGACGTCACGGAGGCCCCTCCTTGGTGGCGTCGTGGCGTCAGGCGCCCATTAAGTCCTGGCTTGTGAAAGTCTCTGCCAAGCTACGCCGTATTTCGATGTCCACGTCGACAACACAGCCAGGAACACAAGCGTCTCAGGCCGGATCTCGGGAAGACTGACTGCGCGATGAAGTTTTGAAGGCTGTGACGGCGACGTCATGGTAGGATGAACCGTGCCCACCTGGACTAGATGCACTTCCACCACCGCGTGCTATGAGCTGATGTTTCATTCTCTCATTTGACTCGAGAAACACCGCGTCATGTTCCGCGATTACAGCTCGGATTAGAGTGTTAGCTTTCTTCCGTTGTATCGTCAACTCGCGGTGGCGCGTGTCATTGACTCCATCTGCTGCGCAAACATTGACACTAGCTTTCAAAGTTCTGGCACTGGTTGAGCAAGTTTCGTCAGCCTCTGTAAAAAATCCAAGGCAAATCGCATCCGCTTACCCACGAGACCGCAGCTGGTACTGCTCGTAGTACGCACTAGCACTGATTGTAATCGATGTACACAGCGCACGTTTAGCTGCCGTGAATCAAAGCCTGATAGAAGCTTGCGCCAGGGGCGGTCGACGCGATTGTAAATCGCGACACTGCATGAGTCATGGTCAAGGAACACGTCCGTGTCGTCATCGACGTCGTGGCGTTCAACACGGGATGTCACGATCATGTGATCAGTGACGAGTGCCCGCAAGGCGCCGAACCCGTTTTCTTTGAACGTCCGCCAGTCTACCGGCTCTTCTCCTATGTATTCTCCTGACGGTCAGTCGCACACGCAGACTGAGTTTAGCTTCGGCGGCCAAACTACACTCGCGGTGTGTTATATTGCCTTTGAATCAGTGCACTTATGCAATACGGTTGCGTGGACTTAAGTCTTGCTCGCTTGCGGAGCAGCTTCAGTGTGATGGTCGTCTCAAGACTTGCGCTGTGAATGAATTGCTGGGAGGAGCATCTCAGCGAACTCTGCGGAATAAAGACAAGTAGCGGAAGCTCACATTCATTGCACTCACTCAATCACTTACTGACATACTTAGTCGACGACGGTCGGGATCTCACAACGTTCACAGCGCTAGCAAAATGATAAGCAAGAAACTGTTGTTCATATTCACAAGCGACAGTACCAAAGAAGCGGACAGGACTATTTGACTCCCTGCCACCGTAAGTAAACAACGCTCAGAATGCTGTAACCTATCTAACAAACTCCTCATCTTCGGCGTACTCTATCGAATACGCCTGACAGCACACGAAAGCATGCTGCCTACCCTGCAATTCAAATTCTCCCTGCGAGTATTAACTCGCAAGAAAACCAGCCCTCAGGCTGATCAGCAGAGTTCCCCTCATATATGCCGTAGAGGTGGATGTTGTCCCGTGCCCCCGCGCATACAAGCGCAGTGGAAGGCGCTATGAACCGTATAGCGCCACACCTATTCCGGACCAGACCAACGCCCGCCCATACGTTCACAGGAAGCTACCCCATTCCTGTCGAGCACCAAACCAATCCTCGCCCACACGTTCACAGGAACGTTACCCCCATTCCACCCAAACCCCTTCTCCAACAGCGAACCAAGTGACCCACACACCATCTCACACCGTCTGCTACATCCACTCCGGATGTCTGGGTACGTGTAAATGGCGTCTGGTAGGCGTACGACGCGCGGCTGAGCCCAAATTTCGAAATACTCATCTGGCGAGTGGAGGTTGGCGAGATGGTGAGAGAGGTGGAGTGGGTGTTGCGGGACGTTGTGCGTGTCGTATGATCCAGTGCAAGTACGTGGAGGACGCGACCGGTGAGTGTACGACCGAGGACCAGGGGCAGGTATCGCGCTATTCCTCATTGGCAAATGCACGTCGCGGAGTGGGGTCTGAGTGATGGAGCCTCATAGTCCCGCGGCCCGCCTCGTCTAGCTGATACACACCGGAGCACCGAATCCAGCCCCTCAGATTGCTGTTGGGATTTTCGGGATGGTGGGTGGGAATTTGCGGTATGGTGGGCGGGATGGAGATGAGTGCGTTGGCGAGCCTTGTATGCATATCAACTGACCCAGGATGAAACGCGTCCGGTAGTGGGTGTACGACGAGCAGCGAGGGGCACAATACCCACTGCTTGCGAATGTACCTCGCGCAGTCGTCTGGGAGTAGGGCGGGTGTCTGGGCTCCCAAAGTCTCGCGGCCCGACTCATGTAGGCGTACACGCCGGAAGGGTGTTCGGCGGGTGTGTGATGGGTGTGTATGGTGGTTTGCCTGCTGGTACACGAACGCGAGCGGGGGGGATGACGGGGGCGATGGAGGATGCATAGGGGGACGAAGACCTCTGCGATGATGGACGTGGGTCTTGCATAGGGGGACGAAGGCCTTACGCAGGGCGACAAGGGGCCCTGCTGTATCCAACAGCTGTGCAGCGCATTATGTGAGCTAGCGTGTATTATTTTGTGAGGGAACATTACTCACCATAAATAATTTGAAATATGCGGACTCGGAGGCGGTTGCACAGAGGGTAACACGTTGGCCTCACACCTATCCATCGCACGTGCAACGTGAGTTGGTGTGAATTGTTTTCTGAAGGAATGGTACTCACTATTAATCGACGCGAATAAAGGCTGTACCCAAGGACACACTGGGCTGTGTCACACCGTTCTTCGGTCCCACGTCCTCGTCGTCCTCAATGTCAAACCCATGGCGAAACTACCTCCAAGTCGCGCTGCAAAGAAAGCAAGGTAAGCACAAGATCCATAAATCAGTATCGGGATGCCACTCACGATGTACGTCTTGAAGTACGAACCCTCCGCGGTGTAAGCCTGCGGTAAGGGAGTTGGGCTGGAAAGTGACGTGGAGCGGTCAGTATTGGTCTGTGTGGCGACGGGTAATGAGAGGCGGAACTCACTTGTGTCGGCATCTTGGATTAGCCTTCCACGTCTTGGAGATCTTCTGAAGCCAGAAGAGAGGATGCCGCGAAGGGCTGAGAGAACGGCTGCGATCCAGTGAGCTGGAGATGCCCTGGTGGGGCAGATGGGATAGGCGGTTGCATGGTGTGTGTGGAGGTTGTTGAATCGATGTGCTCGAGCTCGAGATGTGGTGAGTGGGGAAGTGTTGATGTCTTCCACCGTCCGACCTCCTCTCTATTTATACGTCTCCTTCCAGCCCTCCCAGATCCGCAGAATAATGCGAGCCACATCCCCTGTTCTCACGGCAACTCGTCTGACTCAAAGAATTACGCAGCAGCGGCCATAGCAATATTTCATTGTCTTCAAGCCAGCCACTCGGACGGTGCATGTGCCGCGACACGTCGTATCGTGGCCTCGCGCTGATCTATTCTATACCAGGTCAGATTATTTGGCGGTCGGGAGCACCCGAGCGAGGCCTGAGGCTGCGCGAGATAGGTACCCGCCAGCCGGCCACCGAGAAAAATTAATTCTAGGGTGGCGCGGCGTTCAGTGAGTTCCGGAGTCTCTCAAGTCTGGAGCGGGTGCCACTCGCGAGTCATGTTTGATCAGAAAGCTATGGCCGACCGTAAACGACCGCTCGGTACCTCGACACTCGTCATTGTCGAGTTCCAGCCGGTCACTCGCCATTGTCTCCAGCGGTGGTTTGCCACGGTCAAATTTTTCGGCTGGTTAGGAGCGGCTCGGACGCAGACTTCAATGGCACGCGGGCTGCTTCACTGAATGGCATAGAGGAACAACGCCGACGTCCCCTCGTGCGCGCTCACATTAGTCGATAGGCATGGCGTCATGCATTCAAGAATACTCTGCAAGTCATCGGCTCGAGAGCGAGTCGCGCAAGAGTGGCGTGGGGTAGTAGGGAACGTCGCTCGTCGCGCTTCAACTTATTTATCACGCGTCCGGACGCTTGGACCCCATCCTTATTGTTGACCGCTCAACAAGAGATCGCGCCACGGCTGCTTTGGCCGCTATCTTAATAGACTCGATAGTCGCGATTTCTGCCTATTGTACGGCTGCCAGTATTCGCGCGAGAAGCAAGAGTTTTGAAGTAGAACAATTCTCATTTCTGCGCGAGGCTCTGATGAGCGGTCACGACGACGGCGACATCATGGCAAGATGTACCGTGCCCGCCTGAGCTGGACGCACTTCTAACGTCGCGTGCTACGAGCTGACGTCTTACTCTCTGATCTTTTATTTGGTGCGTTGCCTCGAGAAAAAATAAAACATCATTTCCCTTGATTACAGCTCAAACAGGAGTGCCTGCTTCGTTCCGTGCTATTGTCGACCTGCAACGGCGCATGCCATAGACTCTGCCTGACGTGCAAGCGGCGATACCCGCACTCAGCACTCAGGCAGTTGTCTCGGTGGCCTCCGGGGAAAAAATAAGATAGATCGCGTCACAGTACTCGAGACAGCCCTCGGTACGCATCACAGCATAGAGTCTGTTGTAATCTCTACAGCATGTAGGTTCGTCTGACGTTGATAGCGCCCTGATAGGACGCACTTGCGTTAGGGGCCATCGACGCAACCGTAAATCACTACGCTGCAGAAGTTATAGTCGAGGAACACAGTCCGTCGCCATCACGTCGCGGCATTCAACGCGCAGTGTCACGTTCACGTGATTAGTCACAGCTTAAGCGAGCAAAGCAGCCCTACTCAACTCGGTTTGCTTTCTTCGAACGTCGATCTTCTGGTGACATGTATGCGCCAGTCAATCGAACATACGGATCCGACCATCTCTCGCAGGCCATCGTGTGTTGACTGCGAGCCTTCTTGCTTTACTGCACAACCACACTTAAGTTTCCGAGCAGAACTCAACGCATCCGTCATCATAGGACTTGCAGTGTGGATGTAGCTGACGAGAATGGCCCGGAGGAGACGTCGGTTGGAAACAGCACTTTGTGGAGTATAGGGATTGCGGTTAGAAGCGACAGGATGCAGCATGAGTGTCTACGCGTTGCGCTCGTTCAACCACTCACCGATACACCTTGTTCAGCAGCTTCCTGGCGCTGGAAACTCATGTTCGTCGCATCAAAATTAACAAGCTGAGAAACTATATGATTTCCCTCGCCAACAAGAATATTAGGTACTCGGAAATACTACCTAATCTCGCCTATACGGACAGCGACTGTAAGTTCGATGTTCAAAACGTGGTAATCTAGCTAATAGACTCTTCATCTTTAGTGTACTCTAGCGAATACACCTCTGGCAGCACACATAATCGTGCTGCCTTCCCTGCTATCCAAATCCCTCCCTGCGAGTTTTGCTCGCAAGGATATCAGCCCTCAGGCTGATCAACAGGGTCCTCCGAACATGCGTCGTAGAGGTAGTCCTTGTACTATGCCCTTGCATATGCAAGGGATGTGGGGTCGCTTCAACCCAGATTGCCTTGCCTATGATCCGACAAGGTCTCGCTCGTATACCACTGCGCTATCCGTCCATCCAGCTCAACACCTCCACCACACCTGACGAAGCCAATCGCCAAATACCCGAGGTAGGTGGAAGCAGTGCCGTCTCTGTATACTACGTATGCAGAACGCTGCGCGGGTATACGATGGCGTTGTAGGTGGGTGTTGACTTGAGTTGGCGGGTATGCAGGTGTGAACGGGAGTGTGGTGGGACCCGCCAATGTTCTATACACTTGTTGGGAATGAATTAGAGAGGGCACTGTTCTTCATGCACTATCCTTGGTCGATGACAGACGAAGGATTGTGATGAAAGAGTGTGGACGTCTTGTGCCCACCGTGGGCGCATGCATTCCGATCCCGATACGTACTACAAAGCAGGTGAGCACATGGTTTATCAAAATCGGTATCGGAATGCTACTCGGAATGCTACTCACAATGTCCGTCTGAAGACCCCATGAGCTCTTCTACGTGGAGGATCAGGGCGAGGGACGTTGGGCAGAACTTGGTGTTCTTCCGTGTGCGTGTGAGGCCCCAGGTTCAATGGGCTGCACCACCGCGCGCTGTAGAGTTCGCGGGCGAGGAGGTGTGATGCCTTCTCGCTTTGCCTGTGACGCGTTTGTAAGGTCCTGTGCAGGTCGCGGAATCAGGGTCGACCCATTGAGCCTTCGCGATGCATCGGGGCCACCATGCGTCTGCTCGCCTCACACAGCTCCTACCATGGATACCAACCGTCCTACAAAGCAGGTGAGCAAACAGTTCATTAAATCAGCATCGAAACACTACTCACCATGTAGGGGTTGGGATACGTGTCTATCGGGCTGCACTACCGCGGGCTGTGACTCAACGTGCGCAGGGTGTACTTGTCCACATCGTCTCCAGTACGCCAGCCAATTGCACCATGAAGGGAGCGAACCGGCGGTGGTCCGCGAGGGAACTGCGAGCGTGGTCCGACCACCCGACGCACACCATGACCAGGCACGCCACCAGAAGACCGAGAAACGCTAGCTGGCGTTGCTCCGTACAGAGGTGTGGCACAGTCGGAACGGGCAGGGTGAGCACATTGCGAAGTCTGTGCGAAGAGCAACGAGCGGTCAGTGTCAGTGTTGCTGGCGACGGGAACAGATAGGAGAACTCACGCTTGTGCCAGCCAGTCGGCCCATTTGCGTGTTCCTTTTCTATCGGTCCGCCACGCCCTACATGCCTTCTGAGGCGAGAACAGAGGATGCCGCGATGGGCTGAGAGAACGGCTGCGATCCAGTGAGCTCGGGATGCCCGGCTAGGTTAAGAGGGATAGGCAGTCGCATGGTGTGCGTAGAGTTTGCTGAGTTAGGGTGCTCGAGCTCGAGACGCGGTGAGTGAGTGAGTATTGGTGCATTCCACTGCTCGACCTGCCCAGTATTTATACGTCTCCTTCTGGCCCTTTCAGATAAAGAGCATAATGCATACAAAATTCGTTATTCTCACGGAAGGCTGTCTGAGTCAAAGCACTTCCGTGATAGCGGTCCTTCATTGTCCTCAAGCCAGCATCGATCAGCCACCCGGAAGGCGCATTACCGTGACGTATCACACCTCGGCCGCTCCCTCTCTAATCTATCACAGTCACTCTACCCGCTTGGCAGTACATGTGCGAGGCTAGGGACTACGGGAGATAGGCACTTGGCTGGTCACTAACAAAAATCAGTTCTAGGGTGACGCGGTGTTCAGTGAGTCCTGAAATCCTGCAAATTCGGAGCGGGTGCCACTCGCGAGTCATCTTCAATCGGGAAGTCATGGCCGGCGGTGGATAGCGGTTTGGTGCCTCGATTAGTGTCATCGTCAAGATCCAGCCGGTCAGTCGCCACGGTTAAATTTTGTTGGCCGTTTAGAGCTGAGCCGGGCGTCGAACTTGGTGGCTTGAGGCGCGGTCTACTGAATTGAACAGAGAGACGACACCGCATTTTCTTTGTTATACGTCGACGAAGCTAGTGACACGCTTCCAGAAAACTCTGCGGTTCGCCCAATAGGTTGTCGACAAGTGGTGTGGCTTAGTAAGGATCGCTCGTTGCGCTTCGACTTTAATGATCACGAAGCATACAGCTTGGGCCGTGTGTACGCTATTGTTGGCCTCGATGAGAGACCATGCTATGGATGCTTTGACCGGATGCTCAATTGTCTTCAACGGCGGGTAACACGTTCGCGTCATAGCATCCACTCGCAATAGTTTCCTCGCTCAATCACAGCATACATTAGAGTAAAGTGTGGTTTATATTGTATAGTACTTCAAGAGTGTCAGTACTACGTATAGCGAGTATACATGAATGTCTCATAATGTGTATAACAAGACAGAGTCTCCTGAGAAATGAATATCTGCATTTCTCTTTCAACTCTAATAGTTTGTGTTTAATATCAGTGCCTGCTCAAGTCCATCTTCCGTGTTTAATATCAGTGCCTGGGCCCAAGCCTTCGTCCACTCTCTTGTGTTTGATATCAGTGCCCGGATCAACATCCACGGCGACGTGCGATGTGATTTTGAATATCTATAACACCAGCCCTGCGACTTTCCTCAGCATACCATAGAATTAGATGGGTGGCGAGTTGGTCAGCTGGTGCCAGGGGACGGGGGCATGGGTCGGTTGGGAGGAGTCGGTTCTGACATGGCGAAGAGCAGCGAAAGGCTGCGACGGTCCGATGGCCACGGGGATTTGAGCCCTGTACTCCCGCTGCCTGCGGTGAAAGGCCACACATATCCCACCGGGCTAGCGGACAAGCGTGACCGGTTGCGGATATGAGCTGGTGGATGCGGTGGGCGAGAGACGATGCATGGGGGAATAATGTAGCAGCGGTATGTACTGCCCATCAGTGGATGCCATCCATCGCGGACGCGCTGTCACGGAATGAATGACCGCTTTTCCATCGCTTCGTCCACAGTGAGGCTCGCGGTGCGGCCGGTAGCCCGGGACTTGCAGCTCTGCTGCGTCAACAATGTCTCCCGTATGCCCTGCGCGAGTTCCTTCGGTGCACTTGACCGTGCGGGATTATTCCAGGCAGGCCAGGGAATAATCCGGATGACTTCGCCGGGTCTTACACGGCGGTCAGCCGACTGTAGTAGTGATGAATGCTGGAGTCAATAGAATACGGACGATGCTGCTTACCTGTGCGGCGGTAGATGAGAGAACGGCTGCGATCCAAGGTAATTCTGAGCTTTGTGTGCTCGGTGGTAACAAGCATGATGGGCTTGTATGTCTGGAACGGCGATGAGGTTGAAGGTCGTAAAAGTTCGGGTGGGGTGGGTGGTGCCAATCCCCCTCAATGTTTCGACCTTATATACTTCGAGCTTGGTGAGTTGGAAGAATAGATGACCATTGGGACGAAATTCCCACACGTCAATGGCCGGTTCATCCGTAGGCATCCGTCCACAAGGCGGGAGCAAGGCCGTGTTTAGCGTAAAAGCAGATAACAAAGAACGACGTACCTGGAAGAGATGCAATAGATCCCGGTAAAGCCGTGGGGTCATACCACCAGCAGCCAATAGCCACCAGCCACCAGCCACCAGACCGGTCCTCACAGTATCTGGAGCGGAGGCCGTAGCAATCTGTACAAACTTGTACAATAAGCGATGACGATAGCGTTACAAAATCTGGATCGAAGGCAAAAGAACAGAGCTACCAATACCCTTCTCCCACCGATACAACGTTATGTTCTCCACGAGTAACTGTCGTCTATGCCAGAAGGTATGCGAAGCTTCCTGCCTCGACGAGGCGCACTGGGGATAGCGTGAACCTGTTAAGACGGTATTCGCGTGACGTTTGTGATCTGTGTCGGCTATCCAGGTGCTAGCATCTGCTAGAGTAGCATGAGTGCACGAGTAACGCAGAGATCTGAATCCTTCGCGCAAAACCACGATGCGTATTGCACGAACAGTCATGGCGGTGTGCAAGTTGAACTTCAAGCCGAACCTGGTTAGGATGCATCGGCAGATCTGATCGGAGCCTGTCGCCGCCGCGTTCGTGCCTCTGACCCTGACTGTCAATCCCACACGAACAAACGAGTCCGAGTTAGATTTTAATGGTTCAAGAGCGTTCACATCATCTCTATCAGTGCGTCGCCCCCTCACCGTCTTCCTATTTGCACTCTTTAGACTTGTGCACCATGCATCCAGCGGTCAACGCGGATACTCCTTTTATCCCGCAGACGTCAACGAACTTGGTGAGCAGCATCTGTCAGCCCTCGAGCCAATCAACAGCCTCATATTATCCATGCAGTCGAGGTCAGAGCCCGCCAACGAACATTTGATGGAGCATATGGCCGCAGCGCTCTCGGCAACTTGGGATACGCACTGACCGTCTTGCGACTGTTTGACGAGCGATTCTACCGCAGTGCGTTGAAGTCCAATATTATCTGCTTGTTCGAACATTATGCTGATTGTACGCCGCGCGTAGTTGGGATCCTCTATACAGTCCTCGCATGCATGCTCTTCATACTGGCATTCCTTCGCCAACGTCACTCCCTGCACGACTTTGCTGACAGCGGCCTGAGTCACCCTTCGTTGCAGAACCCCATCAAAACCGTCGGCCAAACTGGCAAGCGGATATTCGGGAGACCGTTCGTGACTGCCGGGTCTATCGTCGTCACAGTGTCGCTGGTCGTGGCTGTGGTCGAGATTGGGCTTCTTGTGCTCATATTTCAGGTATGACGGGCTGAGGTGGGGCTACACCGATGACCCCTATATACCTTGTTCACCGTTTACGGTGCACTGTTTCGCACTGTATTATTTCTGGATGTAGCATACAATTTAGATCACTTAGAGAACATCCCCTTATCCATCACTCGACTAAGTCAGTGGCAGTGTTCGCTTTCACGCAAGATGCCTACCTATCGTCCGTGCAGCACATGGTTGCATCTAGTCACACGATATCTCACCGACGGACCCTCGCGCACACCGCTCAAAGTGAAGAGATAATATCCGAAGAGTATATTCCGTGTCATCATGACGTTCTATCACGTACTTGCCCACCTTCACTGTCCCTCCTCAGCATCGGGCTCGCAAGCCCCCTTTCAATTCTACTTTCGTCCGTAACATGTCGCGGAATGTCATGCGCCTCTCCCTCATGTATCACCGGGGGCGGCGAGCCAGAAAATCTGGGTGACCTGCCTCCAGTACGGGTAGTAAGATCCAGCTCTGTCTCCCCATCTTCCCCGTCCTCGTCCGACTCGCCTGGCGTAGCGAGCCTACTGCCACCCGCACTTGTAGGACCCATCCCAGACGTCCGCCGTGCTCTCCGTGCGTGGAACGTCCGACTTGCTGTTGCATTTGAGAATAGGGGTAGTAGGTACCGCTCGTCCAACGCTTGGAACCACTTCCCGTCTTCTGGTATCAAACCTGCAGCGGTGGGTGTACTTGCGCCGGGTGTTCTTGATCCAGATGTCCGCTTGGCACTTGACGGGCCAGCGGTGGGCGCCAGTGGGAGGACCTCCACGTCCGAATCATATGAATCCGAGGACGCAGCGGAGAAGATGGTATTGTTGTTCAACGGTGAGCTTGCGCCATGCGGTGTCTGTGCTTGATGATTATAGCTGCGCACTTGATTACCATAGTGCACACCCACCCTTCCACGACCCTGCATAGCTGCGGCCTGTTGCGCAACCATGAACCCCTCGTCGTCGTCAGTGTACCCAGTCCACTGCCCTCCAGTTCTTCGACCGTATCCGCCATACCAAGCCGACCGTGGTAGTCCCTCTTCATCGCTACTGCTGGCCGCATCGTCCTCCACTCCAGTTCGAATCCCCAACACCTCAAGCATGTACGCGGTCGTGCCGCCGAACACCACCACCGTCAACACGACTACGACAAGAACCGTCGTCCGAAGGATCTGCGCGTTTTCTCCCTTGAACCCAGCCGCAAGGGCGACGCCGACCGCTCCTCTTAGGCCAGCCCAGAACAGCATCATTTGATACGAATGAGGGATCTCCTCCGTGCGCTGACCTCGAGCGTGTTTCTGGAAGAAGTTGATCGCCTCTGACAGGGGGAACACCGCCGCGTAGCGCGTGAAGATGACGGCAACCGTAGTGATTGTCACGAAGAGGGGTTTGAAGTAGCTGGTGACTTTTGCAGAGGTTGGCGGGCTCGTGAATAAAGACAAGCCGAGGTAGATGAATATAAAGTTCTCAGACAGTTGCGCGAGGATGGAGAAGATGTATTTCGTCGTGCGTTGTGTTCGCCGAGACATCGTGTGATAGGCGTAGTGCTTTAGCGTGATGCCGCAGAAGAGCAGAGAGACGATTCCAGACATCGAGAGACCGTTGGAGAAGAAGTAGCATGTGTAGGCGGAGAGCGCAACCAGGCATGACTCGATGCCGGGGTACTTTGCTAGCGATGAGTGTTTGAGGATGAGAGACATGGCGAGCCCAAATACAACTCCGAGTGCCATTGAGACGCTGAAGGAGAGCAAGAATATGCCGATACCGTGGAAGAGCGACGATATGTATATCTCCGTCCCGTGGAACTGAGACAACGTCCTAGATGGGCCATAGTAAGCGCACGCGACATAACGAACGAGCAGACGGTCGATACGTACTCGTACATGACGATACTGACGGCATCGTTGAGCAGACTCTCTCCAAAGATGATAGTGTACAACTTCGGGTCGACCTTGTATTGGTTGAATATGGCAAGGATGGTCACAGGGTCTGTGGCGGATAGGGTCGAACCAAAGATCAGGCACTCGATGAGGGATACTTCCAACGACTCGAGGCCGAGGAAGGAGTATATGTAGACGAGCACTCTGTCTTATAGGTGCTTAACTTCTGTCACGATGGTTCGGGAGATAATAAGGACGCACCCGACGCCCACTGCGGATATAGTCGTTCCCAGGAACGCGAAGGTCAGTATCGAGCCGAAGTTGCGGAAGAAGTTCTCCTATCGTGACAAGTCAGCAAACCAACTTCCATAGAGGCACAATGGTATTTTACATACCTGCTTCAGCTCATAGCCAGAGTTGAGGATGATAGGCGGTAAGAGCAGATTGAAAAATAACGTATGCTTGAACGTCTGCACACACACGGAAGTCAATGACGCCGGCCTTTACATGGCCGCACACGAACATACCCATAACAGCGTGCGGTACTCACCAGCATTTCACGAATCATCGTCCCCGGTGCCAGCCTGACCACGAGACCCACAAACATGCCGGCGAAGATGGCGACCAGGGTCTCATGGAGGAGTCGTATTCGTTTGATCTGAAGGTAGTACGACGTGAACAGAGAGAGGATGAGGAGCAGACACACGAGGAAGAGCGACCACGACGAGTAGTACTCTTCCTCTTCTGCGATGGGTGCCGCACTGGTCGTGGCAGCCGCGGCCGCCATGATGACCGGGGTGGGTGTGTATTTCCAGTCGCTCATTGCGCTCGGGCTTCAGCCTCCGTGGATGTTGTGTGAGGTGGCTGGTGTGAGCGTGACTGCACCGAGTCTGCGTGGACGACAGAGTCGAGGTGTGGAGGGCTAGATGCAGAAGGAAGCAGACATCCAAAGCCGATAGGTCAGCGTTGGGACTGCGCGAAGTGACGAACAGATATGAGTGTACAGGCGCGATACTTGTGACCAGAAGTTAGGGTTGGCGTGTGATTTCACATTCGCGAAAATATCGAGCGCGAACTCTGCCCGACGCTCACGGTATAGCGAACGTGAGGAACGCCAGCAAATTTCGGAAGCAAGCTAGTGCTTCTTGTGTAACACCGTTCTCAGCTTGCATCCAGTCAAGCGAGCAAGTCCAACGGTCTTCAGAGACGCATGCACTGAGCACTCGGACGTCCTCCGAATCTCCGTGTGCGCCTAATCCAGTCCGTCCTTGCGCTCGACATTCACCTCGTCCACAAAGTGCACGGGTCTCCCCTCTTCCTACGGCCTCACACATAGAAGGAACGGGACAAAATGCTGCGCATTGCGGTCAATGGGGCTGGTAAAAGAGCGTGCATGAGTTCGAGGTACGTTCCGGTGCGTTTTGCTGTCAGACGTCCTAAGCTAATGAGTATGCTTCTTTCAAGGCTCCCTCGCTATATTAGCTCATCAATACCAGCGAGACAGCTTTCTACAACACATTCCCAGGTAATCAACAAATATCTGCTCGCGAAACGCGTGCTGACGCGAGTTTTCATGGGTGTAGCTCCTCCGACCACAGTCGCTGCGACATGGTTTCGCAGTTCTACCAGGTAGCACTCGCAATCTATCCCTATGGTCCTCAAAACCCGCTACCACAGCGGCTCCTCCTCCCCCCGACGCACCTCCCATCGAAGAGACGACCGCCGCCTCGTCACCAGCCGCAGACATCCTCCCTGACTCAATAGGCACAGAAACGCTCGCCACGCCCGTGCCCGACGTCTCCCTCGCCTCCTCCACAACCGACGCAGTAACAGACACGCTCCCCACGCTTCCTCTCGACTCATTCCTCAGCATCCCGCCCATGCACTACGGCGACATCGCCGCCGCAGGTCTCGGCGGGTGGAACCCAGCAGCTCTCTGCCGCGTCGGGTTAGAGGCTCTCCACGTCTCTACCGGTCTCCCCTGGTTCTGGACGATCGTGACCGGCACAGTCCTCGCGCGCGCATTAATCCTCCCTCTCTCCATCAAGGGTCTGCGCAACTCTGCGTTGCTAGCCGAGCACCAGGCGGAGACGCAGGCGACGAGCGCGGCGCTCAAGACTGCGTACCTGAAGAAAGACCAGCTCGAGATCCAGCGTGCGACGCTCAAGCAGCGTGAACTGTATGCGCGGTTGGGGATTAACCCGCTCGTGTCGCTCGCGACGTTGCTTGTGCAGTTCCCGGTTACGATTGGGATTTTCTTTGGGATTAAGCGCATGTGCGAGTTGCCGATTATACAGCTTAAGGATAGCGGGTTCGCGCTCTTGCCGGATTTGACTGTTGCGGACCCTACGTGGATTTTGCCTTTATTGACGGTGTGCGCCATTAACCTCCAGCTCTCAGTAAGTTATTTCACCGTATACTTTCGTTTACCGCGCACTGACTGTGGACACCCTAGTCGAGTCTGCGCGACATCGCGACGAACCCAATAATGCCGCACGTCACAAACGGCTTCCGCGTGCTCTCTGCGCTCTCCCTCGTCTTCATCGGCACCCTCCCCGCCGTGCGTCCCCTCTCTCCCCCTCCCTCTCCTCTTCTTCTCTCCCGCACTAACATACCCTCTCATTTTAGGGCACCCAACTAGGCATCCTAACAGGCGTCCTAAGCGTCGTCGCTCAGACCTTCCTCCTGCGCATCCCCGCAATCCGCCGTCTCGCGCATCTCCCCGCATCGAACTCAAAAGGCATGGGCAACAAATCCGCGAGCCTCGCGGACTCGTTCCGCTATGCGCGCGAGTGGGTGAATGAGAAGAAGAAGGAGGCGCGGAAGGCGGCTGTACCGGGGCCGAGGAAGGCGGGGGTGCAGACTGTTAGGAAGAGTAAGCGGTGAGAATGAGAGACGTAGTGGTAGTATATAGGTCGCGTATTTAGGTATATGGTAATGCTAGTAATGATCAACCTCAGCTCGTTCACGTTTTGACTGCCGATCCTCGACCAGTTGCACCATAACACGCTCTTTGATTGTCTGGCACGCGTACTATTATCCACGCATTTCGCTACGCTACACACTATATACAACAACAACAGCACCAAAACCACAACAAACAGCACACAAGAACGTATAAGAGATCCCGGATATATTAAGCAAGATCACACAAAAAATCGCAGACTTCTGTTCTCCCTTTATCAGCATCATACCCCACCTCAAAAAAAAGTCAGAGGGGATGAGACTCACAGATTAGTGGTGTAGAACGAAATAGCGAGCACAAGGAGGGGAATAGGGAGGGGGAGGGGAGGGGTTAGAGCAGATCCGCCTCGCGCAGCTGCGAGCGCAGGATGCTCTCGCCCACGACGCCGAGCGTGAGCGCTGTCGCTTGGGTGTCCTACGCACCGGGTATCAGAGGTCAATCAAATAATATGAAAAAGGAGAGTATATGGGAGAAGGAGGGACGTACGATGACAGAAGTAAGGTGCACGCGGAACGGACGGGGTGTCGCCGTGTGCTGGCGTGCGATCTCTTTGAAGTGTTGTGCAAAGTCTGTTCTCGCGCGAACGTCCATGAATATGAATGACAAGAAAGGAGGAGGGGAGGAGGAGAAAGGGACGTACACTGCGCGACGTTCTGCAGATCATTCTTGCGGTCCCCAAAGCTCGGCACGTAGTCCTTCACGCGGATCCCGCTCTTCAGCTTCTTCTCCACTATCCGAGCATCGCGAGGACCACCCACACATCTCATCAGCATCCTCTCTCCTCGTCATCAAGTAAGAAAACAGGAAAAGGACGCACATAAATCACATTTATTCAAAAACAAAATAATCTGCGCATGCGCCAGCAACCTGCTCGCACATATCATCTTCCACAATCCATAGCTGTCCTCCAGGCGGTTCACTTTGCGGTCTTCCGCGAGTTTCTCGTCGAAGCAGGAGATCGGGGCGAGGAAGATTATGGCGTTGCAGTCGTCGAAGTAGGGGAACCAGGCGGGGCGCTGGATATGCGGGGGTTATCCACACAAAGTTGTAGAGAAGCGCACTGGTTAGTTGTTGATGTACATAGGAAGCAAAAAAGGCGTACCTGCGTGCGAGACCCGCCGACGTCGTAGAGGAACCATTCTGTGCCAGCAGCCGGGCCTGGCGAGCGACAACGATTGTTCGGACAATCAGGAAATGAAGGAGGTATGGAAAGGGAAGGAAAAGGGACGCACCAGTCTCGAACAAAATCCTGTGCTCCTGCACGCCCAGTGTCCTCAACCGCGCACGCACGACGTCATCGTCCGACGGCGCGTAGTCGCGGCGCGCGATGCGTGCTACGTCTTGCAAGAAACTAGTCTACGTGTTAGCGTACCATCCTTCCGACCGCAGGGGAGGACCAATTTCTCGCCTCGCCGTGCAACAAGCAAAAGCGAGGACGAGGGGAGAGATAGAAGGTAAAGAAGAAAGCGAAGCACTCACAACCCAGGCATAAGATCCAACCTCAGCCTCCTCCTCCTCAACATCTCCTGCACAACCTCGTCCGCCCAGAGCGCCTGCATGTCCTGTTTGCAGCTCGCGATGATCTCCTGCGTCTCGCTCTCTTCTGTCGCTCGTCTCCCCCCGCTGCCTCCCTGTCCCTCTCTTCCTTCTCCTTCTCTTCCTCCCCCACCCTGCGAACTGGAGCTGGCGCCCTTACCGGTCTTCCACGCAACATGACTCCACACGAACGACTC
>MU278371.1:351709-363718 GCA_022385755.1 Trametopsis cervina | reverse complement strand
AGAGCGGGGAGTTGCATGGCATTGCAGCGATCGACCTTTGGACGATTAGCGGAAGCAATCTGGTGAGTACAGGCCGCTTACCATGTCGTATTGCACGATGAAGATTCCGATAACTTCTTGCGTGAAGATTAGTTTGAGGGGCTGATGGCTGCAGCTCGTTTAGTATATCTTCATTAGAGAGTTGTGTCTCAGTCTTGCGTCGTTTTATGGGACGCGTCGGAAAATCAGGAGGTGCCGGAGAGTTTTGGGGAGACGGAGCATGCTCAGGAGGAAGTGCATGTGTCTCTGGCAACTTAGGAGGGTTTAGAGGGGCGGGTAAAACTTTGTCATTATGTACGAGACTCATAGCTACGCATATACGAGCATTTTACCTGAGAGGGACAAGCGGGTGGACAAGGGGAGGAGAGACAAACGACGGGCACACTGATGCACCAGAGGCGCATACGCACAGATAAGATAGGCGCGCGATGGAGATGCAGATCATCGCGTGCATCAGCGCAGAAGAGATGTGCCTCAATTGACGCGTCTCACGGCTTCTCACGGACCGCCGGCGTCATATCCCTTTCAGATCTCGCACTCGCGATGGTGATGCGTCCAACCGACGTTGAACGCACGACGCCATCTCGTCTGTGCCATGTCATCTTGGACGGATGCCCCCATGCCATCATCGTGCAGTCCATCCGGTGCGTGTCTCTCAGTCTTCCCTGCCACTTCCCTTCGCTGCCTGCCAATCCGTTAGTTGTGCTCACTGTCGCCTCTGCCAGATTCTGTCGCTGCCACGCGGGGTACCATCCACTCGCCCTCGCGCACCGCACCGACTCACTGCTCACCGCGTCCGAGGACAATTCAGCGCGTTCAGTCGCTTTGGTGGGGACGCTACATGCCATCACCAAGAATGAGGGCTACGTCCAACCCCACCGCACGCCCGTTCGCTCGCGCCTCTCCCCACCGCCGGCGGAGTCGAACCACCCACTTCGCTTCTCTGGCATCGCAAGTGCGCGGACCATGCACGCACCCTTCAAGCTCTCCCTTCTCCTCGCCGGTGCGTCAGCGGTCCTCCCCTCGTCTTATGTAAACATTTTCGTTCTTATTATTTTGATCTCGTCGCATTGTAGTCTACTCCTCAATCCTCATCAGTCACCCGCCGCACCGCATACAGTAGCCCACACCCCGCCCTGTGTACATCCCCAAAACGCGCCGCCACAGTGCAAACACGGATTGCGGATTGAATGCTGGATATCCCAGCATTGACCTGCATGCGACGGACTCGTGCTCTACGCGAAATTCCGTCAACCCCGCGCGTCATTATCGACGCGTCCACGCCTCAATATGACGCCACACTCTAGCAAATGGTAAGTACAACTGACATATGTATTTAGCCTCGCCATTACTAACTCGACGCCCACTCACACAGCAAAACCGAGGGCACGCACAAGACCACGCCCTCAGAAACGAAGACTTACATCAAGATCTACGCGACGCGTAAGTCGCTTCACGGTACGTCCGTTCCTTCTATGCACACAGATAAACTTATGATTAGATTCATATTACTTCACGCGTCGTCACACAGGTACAAACGTGTTGATTACGCGTTAACCGTCGGCTGCGGGGTTTGCCCCGCGCCGTCATCTTCAACACCCCCGCCTGGCTTCTCTCCCGAACTCCGCACGCCCCGGTTAACACGCCAACGCCAACGCCCTCGTCCAACATGCACCCACCTCCGCCGTGCAACAACGACGGCAACAACGCCGACGCCGACGCCTTCATCGTCGACACGCGCATGCGCACGCTAACGACGCACCCGGCAGTGCGTTCGTTCCACACGCCCACTCGACGCACCACTCGACATATCGCATCAGCAAACGAGCAGGAAGGACGACGACGGACGGCAAAGGGGTGGGACTCACCCACTCATTCGCTCGTTCGCGGGGAGATGCGGCGTGGCGCGGACGCGCGAGGTGAGGAGAACGATGGGGATGGTGACGGCGGAGGACGTGGGGATGGAGAGCAGTGGCGATGTCGACGACGAGGGCGAGGGCAGCGGCGAGGGCAGCAGCGACGACGACGAGGAGGACTTGAGAGGGGAAGGGAGGAACGAAGGAAGGAGGACGAATGAGGGGAGAAACACATAGGTGAGTGCTCTGCCCCATCCCCATCCCTCCCCGTCCTCTTTATACCCCGCACACGCACACCCCTCTCCATCTCCGTCTCCATCTCCGTCTCCGTCTCCGTTCCCACCTTCCCCTCCCCTCCCAACCAACCAACTGACCGAGCATCCCAGCCGAACGTATTCGCCCTGCCGCCGCTACGCCGCCAACCTCGATACGCGCGCGGCGTGCACATCAATCGTCAGCCGCTTGTCGGTTGTGGCGACGCGAGGTGCGAGGCCGAGGTGCGTCGGATGTTTGATTTGATCTGACTGACGATTGACGGATGATGGGTGCGTTTGTGTTTGTGCAGCGGACGAGGGGAGGTGCTAGGCGGACGAGGGGAGGTGCTAGGCGGACGAGGGGAGGTGCTAGGCGGACGAGGGGAGGTGCTAGGCGGACGAGGGTGGCGAGGGCGTCGGCGGGAATCGAGAGGCGGCAGCGGCGGTGTCGACGCAACGACGCGACGGCATGACGGCCGTCTGGGCATCAACGACGAAGACGACGACGTTTGAGAGGGCCAGTTCGACGTTCAACGGCGTCGTCTGTCTTTGAGAACGCCTGCCCTTTGCAGGGCAGCCAACATCTGCGCACACACACACAGTCTATCGGCGCACCCAGCCCACGCGCACTCAACAAGGCCAACCGACTGACGGACAGACGGCACACTCACACTCACACGCACACACATGCACACTGGGGAACGACGGGGCGGGTAGAGAAGCGTCAGGCCGGGGAGTCGACGTTTGCGAGTGCCTTGTCGCTGACGGGATGGACGCGGCCGACGGTCTCAGGTACGAGCAAGTACGCGCACTGACGCACGATGCGTCAGTGTTGCTCGTCGACGGCAGGTGTGTCTGTCGCACGCACGCAGCGGCGATCCGAGGGCAGGACGAGCTGCCTGCAGATCTCACGAGCCGGCGTTGTGGGTGAGGGCGACACCCTTGGCGAGGTGCAAGTCTCACGTTTGTATTGGACCAGAAGGCCTCCGCCTGCCCTGCCGACATGCAAACGGATCCGACGCCTCGCGAGCATGCCGGAACCTGCATGCATTGCGACAAGCGAGGCGAGGCGCGGTTAGACGTCAGCCAGGTCGGTCGAACCGAGGCACGCGGCGCGGTGACATTCACACAGGAGGGTCGGGTGTGCGCGGAGCAACGGACGACGGACCCACACGCACCGACACTGGCCAAGCGGCACTGGAACGACGGATCGGGTCCAGAATACGTCAGGTAGGTGAGTCGAGGTTTGACTTACGTTTGTGTTTGGCTGTCGCTGATGGACGCGGCTGACGGTCTTAGGCACGGGCAATGACGCACACTGACGCACATGCGTCACAGTTTGTGCCTGTCGCGCGCAGCGGCCATTCGACGTTGCGGGCGAGGGCAGAGCCCTCGGACGTATTGCAACGAGGGGCGTCTCATGCGTGCTTTGCATGGGGTGGCCCGGCGGCCCTGACGACATGCAAAGGATCCGACGTCTCACATGCGCCCCAAGATCCTCAAGCATCCCGCCAGGTCAGGCGCGGTCGATTGGACGTCAGACAAGTCAAATCCAGGCACGCAACGCGGTGACATCCACGCAGGACGGCCGGGTGTATGGACTCCGTTGCGACGCGGCGGCCGAGGGAGGGAGATGAACGACAATCGCGGGGGCGACTTGGACGCGTCTGGCGAGTCTACCCCACACGAAACGACACAACGCGGCGCGGCGCGACATGAAGATGACTCACCGCCATTCAATCTCAACCAAAAACCGACAGCGCGACGCGATACCACGACAAGACCCTGCAAGATCTCAGCATGCAGGCTCTGCGATTCCGTCGCACACCTCGGCCAGGTCGACACGGACACAAGCGGTACGTGCGCCCCGTTTGTTTGCGTACCATCACCCAACGCTAATGACAGGCGTACGTAGGGCAAAGATACCAGGGTCGGCGAGGCGAGGTGTTTAGCCAGACGGGCGGACGGAGACTGATCGACAAGCGGAAGCGGCTGACGATCGTGTAACGAGGGGGCGCGCGGGGCGAGGAGAAGAGGGGCGCGTGGGTATACTCAGTCGGTGCGTCTCGATTACGACTGCTGCTGGTTGATTACTGACTGACCGGAATTAGTTATGTGTCGTCGTGTTGCATTACCGGGGCGGCGTTGTGCGCGACTCAACATCCAGTGGCGGGGAACGAGCACCAGCGACAGGTGCTTCCCGTGTGTCAGTGGTCGATCAAGCGCGAACGACGCGTATGATGATTCTGCCGTCGGATTGGAGAAGCAGTGTCCTGGCGGCCCTCGAAGCCTTTGCCTCGTCATCTGCTTCAAGGGACTTGGCGTGTAACAGCCAGAGACGTGCTTTGACGGCGGCAGCCGTCAGTTGCTGGCCGCGAGCAAGTCATCGACCGAGCATGAACGACGACCGAGAGAACGTACTGAGGCGGACACAGCACGTCGTCCGCCGTTGAGACCAGCCTGACACATCCGTCGGTCTGCAGCAGGGGAGCAGCGCACGCGCACCCCATATTCTCATGTGAGACCGCCGACAGCAGGTCTCGGCCACCCTTCACGCGGCGGGGTCGACTGCTCAAGCCAGCGTTGTGATATCGCGACAGAAGGGGCCGGGAAGTGTGTTTGGTAAGTCGACTCTTTTTTTCTTTCTGTTTGACGGGGCTGACAGTTTCAGGTACGCGCACTCATGCGTCAGTATCGCGGCGTCCACAGGGCGAAGACACCGCGGCCGGTGAGGCGAGGCGTTCAGGCAAGGAGATAGGTGGATGCGCGTTGATTGACGAGAGGAAGCGACTGACGATCGCGTAATGAGGGGTGAGGCAGTGGGAGGCAGGGGCGTGTGTATGCCGAGTTGGTGCGTATCGATTGCTCTGGTTGCTACTTGATTGCTAACTGACAATGATTAGATCTGTGCCATGCTCGCGCGCCGTGTTGCGACGCCGGTGCAACATTCTGCGTGTCTCAGCATCCAAGCATCCAACGGTGGAGAATGAGCACTGGCAGCGATGTGCGACAGATGCAGGCTGCGAATCAGTGGTCAATTGAGTACACACAGTGTGTGCAGTGCTCTCGCACTATGTCGACGAGGCAGTGTCCCAGCCGCGACAAACCCCTTTGCCTTGCCTGACTCAAGCGAACACACGTGCACGAGCAGGAAACAAGGACTGACGGGACGTGCTGGGGCAGACACAGCGTGTCGTCCGCTGTCGAGAACGGCCTGATTGAGCCGTCAGGTAAGCAACATGCATGCACCCCGCGTTCTCATGTGGGACCGACCCGAGCAGGTCTCTGTCACCCTCTACGCGACTTCCAGATGCAGCAGCTTGGCTGCTCAAGGCGGCGATGCGATATCACGACAGGATGGGCCGGGAAATGTGCTTGGTAAGTCGGCCCTTCCTTCTTTCTGTCTGACGCGGCTGACAGTGTCGAATACGCGCACTCATGTGTCGGTATTGCGACGCCCGTAGGACAAAGACACCGGGGCCGGTGAGACGGAGTGTTCAAGCCAACGGATGGGCGGACATTGATTGACGAGCGGAACCGACTGACGATCGCATAATGAGGGGCAGTGAGAGGCAGGGCGCGTGTGTATGCCGAGTTGGTGCGTATCGAGTACGCTCGTTACCAGTTGATTGCTGACGTCAATTCTCTCTGTACAATGCTTGCGCGTCGTGTTGCGACGCCTGGGCAGCATACTGGCTGCCGACGTCGACGTCTTGTCTAGGTCACTCAGTATCTCACAGAGGTAAAGACGCACTGATGACGGCGGCCGTCAGCTGCTGGCCACGAGTGAGTCGTCGATCGTGTGAACGACGCTCAAGAGGACGTACTGAAGCGGACACAGCACGTCGCCTGCTGTTGAGAACGGCATGAGGCAGCCGTCAGTCTGCGGCGGGTAAGCAGCGTGCACGCACTCCGCGTGTACATGTGGGAACGCCGCGAGTAGGTCCCGGTCACCCTTCACGCGACTGCCAGACGCGGCAGGGTCGACTGCTGAAGCTGGTGTTGTGATATGACGACAGGGTGGGCCAGGAACCGTTTGGTAAGTCGACTGCTGTTTCTCTCTCCCCGACACGGCTAATGGCGTCACGCACACACATTCATGCGTCGGCGTTGCAGCACCCATAGGAGAAAGATGCCGGGACCGACAGGGCGGGGCGTTCAAGTAAAGAGACAGGCAGGCGGGCAGGCGGACGTTGATTGACGTGGGGAAGCGACTGACGATCGCGTAACGAGGGGCGGGCAGTAACAGGAAAGGCGTGTGGGCATGCCGAGTCAGTGCGTCTCGATCGCGCTCACTGCTACTTGATCGCTGACGGCAATTACTTATGTATTGCGTCTAGCGCGTCGTGTTGCGACGTCTGACTGGCCTGGGTCACTCGGTATCTCAGGGCGGGAAAGAAGCATGGGCCGCGGTGCTCGTTAGTGAGCGGTCAAGCAAGCACGGCGCATCCTGAAGTGGATGCACTGCGTCGTCCGCCGTTGTGAGTGATGTGGGGCAGCCGTCATTCTACAGCACCCACGCCACATTCTCGCGTCATACCGCGACCAAGTCTCTGTCACCGTGCATGAGACGGCCAGACACACGAGCTAGGGATGCTCGCACTGGTGGAATAGGTCAGGGAACTTGCATCGCAAGTCACTTGCACCAAGCGTGTACGAGGCTAGGAGCCTCGTGGTGCACGGCAGTGTTTTACTCAACGAAAAGGTGAGTCGCTAGTACTGCTGTTCCGTCCTCATTCTCGCCTATCTTAGCACCGAGATCCCGGCATTCGTTTGGTCACAGGAGACATGATCTCGGTTACCCCGGCTTCTGAAAACGCCCGAAGAGATTGAAGCTGCCGCAAAAGAATAAGGCGAGACGTGTGATAGAAGACTCCTCTGAGGCGAAGGCACAGGCGGAAAAGGAAGGTTATGACACACCTGTAGCGAAACTATACGCACTCGCGTACTAATCAAAACCCGAACTAACACATGTCAACCTTCCGGAATATGCTTCGCCCTTCCTCTTCGTGCCTGCCTACCTTGAACCTTTGTAGTAGTTCTCTTGGTGTGCCTGATGTGCTGGCTACCTAATGGAATCAGACATGTGTCATTATCGTAGCAGGCAATCTATTCCCCTGTGTCGGTACACAGGGACTTTGAGGCAACAATGCGAGTGCCGGCAACTCCATCAAGTGACATCAAATCTCAAGTCTCCGGCTGCGGGTGTGTGTGCTGTGTCAGATGGCGGCCTACCGGGATAACATTCAACTCGTGAAACTCTCAGAGCATGACACCCAGACAAACGAGTACACAGACAGTTGATGTAATCTTAGGTATTGTGACTGCTGTGGTTAGGTTATAGAACATGTTGCTGCAGCAAGGCTGCAAACTATATAACAGCTACTTGTACACTTTGTTAGATGTCAGACTGTGTCTACTATGCGTCAGCCACTGGACTTGCAACCTCTCCATCCTTCTGCTGCTGTGACTGCTGAGTTGGCTGCTTGTGAGGCAGTCCGGAACACTCCTCCAGTGCAGGGTTTCATCAGGCGCACAAATGACACCAAGCCAATGGACAGCCGTGATGGCTTCAAAATAAAATACAACAACATCAGCCAATACATGAAGGAGTCCCTGAGTATGTCATCACTTACCTAATTGATGGCAACATTGATCGGAACTTGGATTTCCACCAGAACACGCCACAGGCATTCCCACGGCATATGTTGAGATGACGGAACACTGGCGGTATCTCAACAAGTTCAATGCTATTTTGATCGGGTGGCCGGAGGGACTGGAATTCCGACGTTTTGGGCGGATTAGTGGAGGAGAAGGCAGACTTGACCAGCTGTCAGGACTTATTTGCGCAGGCAGACTGAGGTTCAAGGTGGTGTCAAAGGAGGAGTTTATTAATATTAGGCATGAGGCTGCAAAGAGAGGATGGAGGCCATCATTGAGGAGGCCGAGGATGGATTGGAATTGGAAGAGGGTGGAGATCCGGAGGAGGCTAAGCCGGAAGGTGGCTGCCAAGCCAAAGAGCAAGCCGTATGTGGAGGACTCTGATGACGAGATTGAGCAGTGGTCTGAGGGCGGAGCGGAGTGATGGGAGTGATGGAACACCCACATATGGCAGGCTACAAAAGAGGCTTAAAACAGTTTAATACATTATGCACAACATAGGATACAAGTAATTACATGGATGCTTAGTATACATGAGCTGGTGCTAGCTACAGGATTTGACCTAAGTGTAAAGTGGGGTGAGGGCCTTACCTGGTGAGGAGGCCACACTTGAGTGCTGTTGAAACACGCCCACCGCTGAGTGTTCTATATGCTGCTGAAACACGCCCACGGTTAGGTGTTCTATATGCCTCTAAACCACGCCCACCGCTGAGTGTTCTATATGCCTCTCAAACACGCCTTACAAATTATTTCGGTCGTCAGTCAATCTCGCTCTCTCCCGCACATCAATCGTCAGTTGATCTCCGTGCCATACCAAGCAAAGACTTACGCTCGCGCGCACACAACGGCGCACGCATCGCTCCGCCGTGCACCAAGACAACTCACGACTCACCGTCTTACTCGCTCCGCCCAAGGCAGCCTTGCACGCCTCCTCGAACGCGTTGAGCGGTGCATATGCCGGCTTCCACGCGTCTCCAAACTTGCCGCACAATGCTCACGGGCAGGTGCGTATCTTTCATGCTTACCAGGTCGTTCCCACCCGACATGATGATCGAGCCGACTGTGTCCCACACGCCGACGCATCTGTGAGTGCGTATCAGTGTTGGTGTGAGAGAAGAGAAGACGGGAGGAAAGAGCGACGGTTCACTTTCCGCTCCTCGGCGAGTTTCTCGTCGAAGCACGAGATCGGGGCGAGGAAGATTATGGCGTTGCAGTCGTCGAAGTAGGGGAACCAGGCGGGGCGCTAGGGTGCGATGAGATTTCAGGGTGAGTTTGGTGGAATAAGAGGGAAAGAGGGAAGGACGAACTTGGGTACGCGAGCCGCCGACGTCGTATAGGAACCATTCTGTGCCAGCTGCCGGGCCTGCGAGCACAAGCGAGCGCGAGCGAACGAGCGACAGCGATTGTTTAGAACAATCAGGATGTGGAAGTAAGGAAGAGAGGACAAACGCACCAGTCTCGAACAGAATCCGATGCTCCTGGACCCCCAGGGTCCTCAACCGCGCACGCACGACGTCGTCGTCCGACGGCGCGTAGTCGCGGCGCGCGATGCGTGCTACGTCTTGCAGGAAGCTGTGGCGGGGCGTCAGCCCGACTGTTCATACCTCCCCTTTTGAAGCGCAGCGCAGAAACCGAGCGAACAAGAAACAAACTCGAGGGGAAAAGACAGAACGGAGGTAATAAAAAAGAGAAGGCAACTCACAACCCAGGCATAAGATCCAACCTCAGCCTCCTCCTCCTCAACATCTCCTGCACGACCTCGTCCGCCCAGAGCGCCTGCATGTCCTGTTTGCAGCTCGCGATGATCTCCTGCGTCTCGCTCTCTTCTGTCGCCCGTCTCCCTCCTCCCCCATTGCCTCCTCCTCCTTCTCTTCCTTCTCCTTCTCTTCCTCCCCCACCCTGCGAACTGGAGCTGGCGCCCTTACCGGTCTTCCACGCAACATGACTCCACACGAACGACTCATGCTGTCTCTTCCCCCCCGCTCCCGTGTCCCCTTGCGAAGAAGAGGAGGAAGAGGAAGAAGAGGCGGGCAACGTTGGGTAGTCGCGCAGCCCTAACCGTGCCTGGATATCGGACTGCACGCTGCGCAGGGGTAGGAGACGGAGTTTGAGGAGGCGGTGTTTCTCTGTGAAGCGGAGCGGGGGCTGCGGTTGCGCTGCTTGCGTTGAGGTGCTCGTTCGGGGACGCGCCTTGTTCGATGAGCTCGTCGACGCAGTTGAGGGTCCAGGTGGGTCGTCCGAGTCGTCTTCTGAATCCGAGAACTCATGTGAGGAGGAAGCAGAAGAGGAGGAGGACGAGGCAGACATCTCGTTAGCGAGGACGTCGAGGATGGTGTTGACGTTGCGGAGGAGGTTGAGCTGGATGATCGTGCGCCACGCCGCGCGTTCGGTCGACCATGCTTGTTTGGCGTAGGTTAGCTGGAAGTCTGTTTGCGCGCGTTAGGGTGTGTGTGAGCGGGAACACGAAGGGGGCAGGGCGCACTCTTTAGGGTTGTTGATTTTCCTGTGTACCGAATTCATTAGCATTAGCGATTCGCGATTGCGAGCGGGAGAGGGATTGAAGGGGAGATGAAGAATGGAAGGAGGAACGCACCGCTCTCGCTCTGCCCCAACAAAAGCACCTTGATCGGCTTCTTCTTCTTCCTCAACGCCGCGCGCTCCTCGCGGAGCTGCGAGTCGATCTCGTCGCTCACTCTTCGCGCCTCGGCCTCGTCGCGCAGCCGGCGCGTGCGCTGCTCGTCCGTCTCGCCTGCGGGCGGCGCGAGCGCTAGGGTGAGCGGGTCGTCTTCGGCGCGGCCCATGCGTGCGAAGCGGGTGCTGTAAAGTGTTAGTGTGGGCGGTGTGGGGCTAGGGGAAGCGAAGAGGGGGTGTGGGAAGAGGGAGACAAAGAGGGGATGGGAGAGGGGGACAAAGAGGAGGAGGGAGAAAGCAAAGAGGAAGGATGGAAGGAGGTGCACAGGGAACGTAAAGAGGAGTCGGAGCGCCGGATAGGAGGTGGACTGGGCTGGTCAAGACTTGGTCAGGTCGGTGGGCAGCAAGCAGCGCCAGATAGGGCGGCACAATGGTTGGGACGGCGAGCTAGTTTGGCTTGGTTCGGCGAATGACGAGCGGTCGGGAGCAGAAATATGCGCGCGTTGTGCGTTTATGCGTTTGTCGTTTAGCGGTGGCGGTGTCCTGGATGGAAATGCGTGCGGTGTGAGCGTTCGATGTCAATGCCAGCGTCGATGTCGTCAATGGAGGGAGGTGCGAGGGCGAGGAGAGCGACGGCAGTGGTGGGTATAAGTAGTGTGCTGGTTATCAAAGGTTATCAGATGTGAGGCGGCGAGGACGGTGGCGGCAAATAGATGGGCATGATGTCGAGGGCGCGCGAACACCTGCGTTGCCTCGGCGACCCCCAACTCAGTCTTACCTGATCCCGCCGTCGACCTGATATCCCACTCGCTGCGTGCCTTACTCCTCAGGGCACACACTCCGCGCAAGGGGAATGGGATAACATGCGCAGTTGCAGTCTCGACCCAGACGTTCACGACCGTATAAGGCAGTTGGAGGCAAGCTCCTTTTTGGGACGGCGGTGATGGCGGACAGGAGACAAAAAGAACGGTGTGAAGATCATCAGCCACGGGATCGAGAACAAAGTCGAGGGACGCGTAGTTGTTATCGCTAAACTTGAGGGGCACGACGAGGCTCGTGATATCAGGATTGCGGTTGCCGACATTGAGGATGAACGAGTTGGAACGCGAGACAGAAATGTCGGTCATCGATTCCTCGAGCATGCTTGGCGTAAGTGTGGCGGAGGTGGCAAAAATCGGCTTGCCTGCCAGAAACGACCGTGTCTTGTCGATTTCCCCGAACGCGGTGCGGAACTCCTTCTTCCACTCAAGAATACAGTGCGCTTCGTCAATTACTGTGCCAATAAACGGCGCCGTCCACTTGGCATCGCGAATGCGCCTGGCGAGGCCGGCGTGCTTGATGATCATCTCGGGTGAGGTTAATATCATGATGCATCAGTTTCTACAGCCGGTAAGACACATGCAATCAAAATAGAGGGCTGTACTAACCGAATGCAAAGTCTTGTCATTGCTCCAGGAATCTCCGTTAACTGTGAGAGCGGGGAGTTGCATGGCATTGCAGCGATCGACCTTTGGACGATTAGCGGAAGCAATCTGGTGAGTACAGGCCGCTTACCATGTCGTATTGCA
>MU278371.1:23122-350519 GCA_022385755.1 Trametopsis cervina | reverse complement strand
ACAGGCGCTAATGCGTGACAGAGGGTGACAATGGCAATGTTCTCGCGGACAGAAAGTTAGGTTTGTGCGGAATGTCCTGACGAGTCATCCCTCCTTCAAAAAATAAAAGTATATTTGTGTGCGGTACAGAACAGCTAAGCTACAAACTGACAATTTCTCCGAGGGGAAAATACTACTACTCGCAGGATGATGACAGTAATGCAACAGTGTTGCATTACTGGTGTATCGACAGTAGACCGGCAGCAATCGGACGCGAGGAGAGGAGATGCAGATCATCGCGTGCATCAGCGCAGAAGAGATGTGCCTGCCCTTCCCTCAATTGACGCTTCTCACGGCTTCTCACGGACCGCCGGCGTCATACCCCTTCAGATCTCGCACTGGCGATGGTGATGCATCCAACCGACCTTGAACGCACGCTGCCATCTCGTCTGTGCCATGTCACCTTGGACGGATGCTCCCATGCCATTGCCGTACGTGTTTCTCTTCCTTACCTTCCCTTCGATGCCAGCGATCCATTAGAGTTGTGCTCACTGTCGTCTCTGCCAGATCCTGTCGCAGCCATGCGGGGTAGCACACACAACCTACCCACACACCCGCCACCGTACAGGCAACCCGCTCCTCACTGCGTCCGAGGACAATACAGCCAGCGCGCCCAGTCAGCTTCGGTGGGGACGCTATATGCCATCACCAAGAATGATGGCTACGTCCAACCCCACCCTAGCCCTGCTCGCGTACGTATAAAGCTGCTCCCCACAGCTTAGCAAGAGCTCGGCGAAGCTCGAGTTTACCATCACACCTCCCGCTTCTCGCATCCTACTTCGCGAATGGGCATGAACACCTTCCTCAAGCTCTCCCTGCTCCTCGGCGGCGCGTCAGCCGTGCTCGCGTCGTCTAACAGCACCGCAAGCAGCGCAAGCATCAAAGCGACATGCCTCGCGATCTCCAAAGCAGTCTCGAACGCGTCCGCCGTGTTCTACCCCGGTGCGCTCCCTCCCCCATCTTGTTTGCGTTTACCGCGCACCGCGTCTGTACTTACACCCTCTTTCTGATATGCAATGATGATCAGGATCCCCGACGTTCGCAACAGACATGCAGCGCTACTACGTCACGAGCGCTGCGAACGCGACGTGCGACGTCGAGCCCGGCAGCGTCAGCGACGTTTCTACCATCGTACGCCTTCTCCCTCCCTGCCCTCCTTCCCTTTCCCTCCTGACTCACCGCGTTGCAGTTGAAAATACTCGGCCAAACCACCGTGCCCTTCTCCGTACGCCCTCCTTCTCTTCCTTCCCTCTCCCTTGTCTCCCCAGCTCACCAACACTAACTTCGTAGCTCAAATCCGGCGGCCACGCCTACAACCCGCTCGACTCCTCCACCCCCGGCATCCAACTCACCCTCACCCGGCTAAACACCATCGCATACGACCCGCACACGACGCATCTGACGCTCGGCGGCGGGTTGAGGTGGGACGACGTTAATGCTGCGTTGGATGGGAGCGGACGGAATGTCGTGGGGGGACGGCAGCAGGGGGTGGGCGTGGTGGGGCTTTTGCAGGGGGGTGGTGAGTATGCGAGTTCTTCTTCTGCTGTTTTTCTTCTGTCCTCCCCGTTCTCTCTTGCTCTTTCTTTCTTGGCTTTCTCCTGCCCTTTCGTTTCTTCCTCTATTTCTCGTTCTCTTCCCCTTCCTCGTTTCCTTTCTTTCCTCTCTTTCTCTTCCGTTTCTTTTCCCTCTCGTCTTTGTGAAGAAGAACACGCGCTAACCCAGCGCCCAGGCTACTCATACTTCACATCCTCCGCAGGCCTCGCAGCCGACAACGTCGTCTCCTTCGAGGTAGTTGTCCCCAGCGGACACGTCGTCAACGCCTCCGCCACGCAGAACCCGGATCTCTTTTGGGCGCTCAAGGTCAGCCTTCCCCATCCTCCTCTTCTACCTTTTCATCCTCATCCTCTTCCTTGTTCTTACCTCGTACTGACGTTTGTTTGTTGGCGTGGGGTGTAGGGCGGGTACAACAACTTCGTACGTCCTTCCCCTCCCTTCCCCTCTTCCCCACCATCTCTCTCGCTGAACTCGTCTACAGGGCATAGTAACACACGTAACACTCAAAACATACCCGCAAGGCCCCGTCTGGGGCGGCACGATAGTATACAATACGACATACACAGACAGACTCGTCGCGGCCGTCGCCAACTTTTCGGCGAACGCGACTGATTCGCAGGTACGCGTTCACCTTCGTCGTTTTGGTTCTTGCAGTTCGCTGAACCGCCCCGCCCGCCCACCCGTGTAGTGCGAGCTGTACTTCGGCTTCCAATGGGCCAACAACTCCGTGCGTCCCTCTTTTCATCACTCAACTTAGGTTCCCCAACACCCCGCTGATACACGCTTCGCGCGTATAGCTCGCGATGTTCGCCAAAATCTACTACAACGCCTCGGAACCCGCGCCGGGCGTGTTCGACGAGCTGCTCGCGATCCCCGCGGTCGACACCCAGCTCTCGACGATGTCGTTCCGTGAGCTTGTGGGGCCGGAGGTTATGAACGCGCGGTGAGTCCCTCCTTGCTTCCTCACGCTTTGCTCACTCACCTCTTCTCCCCTCTTCGCGTTCGCCCGCTCGCGCACTCACCTTCGCTCACTTGTTCGCTCCCCAGCGGCCGGCACAGCACCTACCCAACACCCACATACACCCCCTCCCTAATCCGCGCCATTCTCAACGAAACCATAACCCGCGGTCACGCCGCCTCCCAACTCGACCCCAGCACCATAATGATATTCGCAGTCCAACCCTTCCTCCGCACCCTCCTCACACACGCCCCCGAAGGGAGCTCCGCATACCCGCCCTCCCGGTCCTTCGCCTACATGCCCAGCACGATCGAATGGTCCTGGAGTGACCCGAGCGTAGATGGGGTGATGAATGACGGACTGAGGGATGCTACGAATAGTTTGAAGGGGGTTTTGGAGAGGGAGGGACAGGTTGTTGATGCGGCCAAGGCGGGTGTGTATGGGAATTTCGCGAGTCAGCATGTTACGACGCCGGAGGAGGTGTTTGGGGGGAGTTTGGGAAGGTTGAGGGAGGTTAAGAGGGTTTGGGATCCCAGGGATGTTATGGGACGGACGGGCGGATGGAAGGTTACGCTGTAGTCGCTATTACATCCCTGTACTTGTTGAATGTGCTGGAGTTGAAGATGCGTATTGCACGAGTTTACAGTATGTCAGGCAGACTACCAAAAAAAACTAAAGCCATTCTAATTTGCACCAAGGTGTTGAGACCACTATATTAGAGTCCAAGACACAAACCACACGAGTTCGCAATACAGTATATCAAGCAGCTCACACCAAAAAGGAGATCCCACACCATACGGCTGTGGATTGATCGCTGACAGCAGGATTTGAACCTACGCGGGCAATGCCCAAGTGATATTTGACTCACGTGATGTCACGTGACACCCGATTCAAATCACTCGCCTTAACGACTCGGCCATATCAGCTAGCGAGTATACATGAAAGAGAGGGACTCGAGAGCGACGGGGGGGACGAGATGAGACGGAAACAACGGGAGGAGGGGAGGAGGAGGAGGGACGAACTACAGTGGCGGGTGGAGTGGATATAAAAGGAAGATGGTGCAAGAAGAGCGAATGGAATGACGGGCGGAATAGAAGGGTGTGATACTGTAGAGGGTGATCGGGACATAGCAGAGGGGGTCGAGGGGAATCGGGATGGGGCAGTGATGGGGCGTCGTGCAGGCTTACAACATGAAGGTGAAGGTGAGCTAGGATTTGTGGATCGGTTCGTGTGGCTTGTCCTCAAGCATACCTTGAATCAAGTACTGCTAATACGATAAGATACGACTCATTATCGATCCTGCATACGGGATGTAGAGATGTGCGCTTGATGATCATCAGCACGCTCCGCCCTGCCCTAAACAGCCACCGCGCATAAAAAATTCTCGTACCGCGTCCGGCCCATCGTCCATCGATATCCGTCTGTTCAATCTCTCTCTCCTTGCTTCACTCTCACCTTTACCACCACCACCACCCACCTCGCAAACCAGAAATTATGTCTGCAAACTTCGCCAAGCTCGAGCAGCACCTCGCTACCCGCTCCTACGTCGAAGGGTGAGTGTCCAGTTTGCCGAATGAAATGTAGTGTAGTCAGTTTTTACTGTGATGAACACAACGCTATGGTCCGTGTTTCCAAGAAGCGACTAGACACCGCTGCTCAAGCATGCAGACACCCAACTATAACCTAGCCTCCTGACCCTCCTCCCATTTTCTCCCTCTACAAACCCCAACGCACCTTTGCTAACCCGCTTCGCTCGCGCAGGTACACCCCCTCGCAGGCAGACGTCGCAGTCTACAAGGCTATCGCCTCCGCCCCGGACGCCTCCTTCCCCAGCGTCGCGCGTTGGTACACCCACATCGGGTCCTACACCGCCGAGTTCGATTCCCTCCCAGGGTCCAGCACCGCCGGCGAGGCTTTCCTCGGCGCCTCCTCTGCCCCAGCAGCAGAGGAGAAGAAGGCCGATGATGATGACGAGGAGATCGACCTGTTCGGCTCAGACGACGAGGAAGATGACGCTGAGAACGAGCGCGTCAAGGCGGAGCGTGTCGCTGCGTACAACGCGAAGAAGGCGGGCAAGCCGAAGACGGCTGCTAAGTCGGTTGTGACGTTTGAGGTTAAGCCGTGGGACGATGAGACGGATATGGCGGAGCTTGAGAAGGCTGTTAGATCGATTGAGATGGAGGGTCTTGTCTGGGGTGCTAGCAAGCTTGTGCCTATTGGTTATGGTATTCGCAAGCTGCAGATCACGCTTGTCGTTGGTGAGCATTATATTCCGATGTGGGTGTCGGGTGCAGTCTGCTCATGTTTTCGTGCGCAGAGGACGACCTGGTCTCGCTCGATGACCTTCAGGAGAAGGTCGCGGAGTTCGAGGACTTCGTCCAGAGCACTGATATCGCTGCCATGCAGAGTGAGTGCTGTTTTCGCTATTTTTCACGTTGCAAACGTCTGACTCCTGCGCTCAGAATTGTAAACGTCCGTGTACGCTTTGAACCCGGGATCGCGTGTGTCATTTGGAAAATGCAATGTGTTCATTAGTGTGTAGTAGAGAAAAGTCAAATGTATCAAATATCCGCATCGAATGCATGCCCTCTGTGTGAACTCGACTGAGCGGCTTACTTTTTTCTCGCTTAAGTTTGCTGCCTGTCCGCGTCTAGACCGCCGGAGGCGGGCAAATCTCACCGCCCGTGCCAAGGCTGCCAGCCACATGATTGTTTACGCCTATTTGTTCCCCCTTTTATTTTGATTGTTTGTTGCTAACGCCTTGTTTGTTGCTCGTTGTCGTTCCTTTCCTCGACTTCAATCCGGCCCCGCCAGCGTCCCATTCTTTTCTACAAACTTCCACTTGCCCTCGCACCCAGTCGTCGTCGTCGACACTAAACAACTCGTCCACTCCTTCTCGCGCTAGCGAAATACCAGCCTTGCGATGAAATCCTTTGCCGTAATCTCCCTCCTGGCCTCGGTCGCTTTTGCCTCGGTAAGTCGTTGTCATACTGCGTCTTGTCAGGGACACCCGCTGATTCGAATTGCGACGTAGACCATCCCCTCGACAGCCTCCGATGGCTGCAAAGCATACATGACCAAGCTCGACAACGACACCACCCTCGAGGCGTGCACGACCCAGATCGTCTCCGCGACCAAAGCGTTCGCCCCCGGTGCCAGCAACGGCGACGTCACCGCCGCCCTCTCCCAAGTCTGCGGCACCTCCTCGTGCGGCGAGACAGAGCTGCGCACCACCCTCACATCCTTCTACCAGGCCTGCACCGCCGAGCTCACATCCAACATCAACAAGGACGTCCTCGCCCTCTACGACTCGCTCTACACCCTGAGCCCTTTGCAAACCGCGCTCTGCTCCAAGAGCGACGACGGCTCGTCCTGCGCGACCCAGCTCCCCGGTTCCCCGCCGAGCCCCTCGTCCCTGTACACCGGCTCGCAGGACACCCTCACCCCGAACTTCGCCGCGCTCGGCTCGAGCAATGCCGCGTTCCTGTTCCTGCAGCCGGCGCTCGACTCGAGCTCGCTCTGCAAGCCCTGCACAAAGTCCGTGCTCACGTCGTACATCTCCTGGGAGTCCAACGCGAACTACGCGCCCGGCCTCGGAAACAGTCTTCTCCTCGCGGGCCAGACGCCGCTCTACCAGGCCGTCACCCAAAAGTGCGGTGCCACGTTCCTTAGCGGCGCCGTTGCGGCTGCTGGAAGCTTGTCGGATGGTCTCCTCACCAGCGGTGCCGCCTCTGCGCACTCTGGATCGAGCGCGGGTGTCATTGCGTCGCTCCTGGGCGCTGTCACCGTCGCGGTT
The DNA here is from genome assembly GCA_022385755.1 of Trametopsis cervina. Classification (NCBI taxonomy): domain Eukaryota; kingdom Fungi; phylum Basidiomycota; class Agaricomycetes; order Polyporales; family Irpicaceae; genus Trametopsis; species Trametopsis cervina. The sequence goes on along the minus strand of MU278371.1, from coordinate 344,172 downwards.
GCTGCTGCCCTATAGGTCGCTCCTGCCTACGGTGTTTTGTAGCTCGTTCGGAAGTGGGCCGGGGATGCGGGGAGGCCTGTGGTGGTGTTCGTAGGGTGTTCATCGAAGCTTGTCGCTCTGCTCGTGTTCTTGTCATGCTGTCTGGCCCGTGTCTGCGTTATACCCCCAATCCATCTTTTATATATGTGAACGCTGTTTTACGCAGTGAATCGTCTGCGATTATGTGTCTTGGGTTGAGTCCTTTGACAGGCGATGGCATGGTGAGTCTGTATCGTCTACGCATTCTGCCTGTGGCTTGGTGTGGATGAAGTGGTAATTTTCTATTTCACGTCGACTGTATCGCACGCTGTCCCATGAACATGTACCTGCATAGGTATCCAATCAGGCGCAGCGATAAGCGAAGAGGCATGCTGGCTGTCACTTCTATTTTGCATTGCACATCGATTCATGGTTTTGGCATCCTCATCCTGCTCGAGTATACCTGACTACTGTATTTTATCGAATGAAGGATTGCACGTAAAATCCGCCTTAAAGTCTGCCGAGAGGAATCTGTGACAGTGAAAAGACACCGACAGCCTTTAACTAGCCCTCATCACTCCTCTCAAAAATGAAATACAGTATCAGCATGTTCGTGGAATCTATGCTTATAGTAAAATCGTGGATGAGTTATCATGAAGGAACACTGAGATCGGCCAAAAAATCCCAGCACAAATTGAACACGACGCCAGCAGGATTTGAACCTGCGCCCACAAAGTGGAATTGATCACTTAAGTATTTCCTTGCGGAATTCAGTTCTAATCAATCGCCTTAACCACTTGGCTATAGCGCCTTATGAGAGGCTTCTCTGCCCTACAATATAACGTTTCCATTACCCCTACTGAGTAACCTCAGTGAGTTTATAGGCATGAAAGCGTGTGCACGTCAACACTTCATCCTCACATGGGTTCACATAAATTGAGACAAACTGTGTCCGTCGAAGTTTATCAATGATTAGTAGGTACAATGAATTCAGTCGGTTTATATCCGCTGAGACGGTAGCTACCGAAGCGCCTACAAAATGCATGTTTTGGATATCAGGCCCTCTGTTAACCAGGTTTATACTGTACACTTACGTGCCCTGAGAATAGACGGCTGTCCGCACGGGTTTCATAGTTCTCGCGCCCTTCGCTGTTGACTTTGACCATATCGAATCGTCCCTCTTCGCTGTTCCAGTGAAACACCCTCTTCACTCCCGCCCATCTGCACCACTCAAGACATCTCCAGCACGGCTTTGCGTCTCCCATGCCATTCTTTGTCGTCCTCGCGACGTAGATATCAGCGCCGTTGACCCTGGGATCTCTCCGTCTGACGTCCCATCCTTTACCGGGGTTATACATGAGAGGAGGTAGAGCACAGTCATCGACGGCAAGCTCCTCGCTTGACCTTCGAGGAGACTCATCGCGGGGGCGATTAATGCGGTCCTGCGAGGGCTGTCGGGCCTGCTTTCGCTTGTTTGGCCCATAATTTACCCTGTTTGTCCGGTTTTTCTCTCGTAGTCGACCGCGCAATGGCTTGAACCTGCGTCTTGAACGAAGGAGACATGCCAGTGATCGCATAGATGGCATGCATCTCAGCATGCATTGAAACAGGCTGAGGGAAGCAACATGAGAAGATGCAATCAAGAGGACTTCGGAAGATCGTTGCAGCCCACCTTTCGATGGCGACTTGTGGCTAGGTCGTTCCCATCGTAATGCGTCCTGTAGTGGTTATGTCCTGCTGAGATGACCTTTCCGCCCTTGACCATGATGGCACCCAATGTGAAGCACATAGGACTCTTGGCGGCCGCATTGGCACACTGCGACAAGTAGTACTGCGTCTTGTTCATATCTGGCTTTAGATAAATCTTTGAGAAAGCTTGATGTGAGCTTGTGAGAGTTGTTCTGCTTCGACTTTGTAGTAAGAAGATGAAGCCACTCAGTTGACCTGAGATCATCTGTTCGGTTCGACGGCGAATCTTCAATAGGCCGAACCGCATCTTAGCTAAATATAGAAGGTGTAGTGAACGAGTTTGATCCGGCTGAGCTCTGCCCACCGTGATGCTTGAGCAATAATTAATGCCTTCACACCAAATGAATTCTATACTGCAACCTATGCTTCCACACAGCAGAACACTTACAGCTATTATGTTAAGTAGATAGCCAGTGCACAGACTGCGCGCAACAGCGCGCGCTTCCACCCACGGTTCCCATCAAATTCACATGCAACTTATCGGCATACGTCGTTGCCCCTCACTTATTTCTGTCTGCCCTACGAACCGCGAACATTTACGATGGCCATGGCCACATAACCCAACAGCGCATTGTTCATTGTGTTCATTGACGCGTCAATAGTGCGACAAACAACACGATCAAGATCCAGAGATACATCAACCGATCTCCCCAGCTCGTGGCACAAAACGAACAGTCATCGGTTCCTATCGACTTAGCGTCACTCTTCCGTCTCTCTTCTGCGTCGCGATGTCTCAGCCCTTCCCTGGATCGTCTGGTTCCAGCTCGAGGTATGTTTGACTCTAGGTCGCGCGTGAGAGGTGCTTGAAGGCCGTACCTAATCTCCCGGACGCGCTTTTTCTTGCTTTTCAGTGGACCACACACTCCACCGGACGCGGCGCGCGAAGAGTTGACGAGGAAGCGTACTATCTCTTCGCTCAGTGACTATGAGCTTGAGGATGAGGTGAAGAAGCCGAGGCTTGCGGGACATGCATCGTTCTCAAATAGAATGAATGAGTCTTTTTCCGACGCGTCTTTCAGCATAATGGTGAGTACTCCTGAATGATAGCCCTTGCAAATACATATGAATAGCCCCATAGCGGTCTCCTACAACAAATAGGACATATTCAACCCGTGTCCAACGTTCATTGCGTCCTCGCCTACTCAGTGCCGCCTCGTCGTACACGGACATTGGAACCCCACGCCGCTCAGATGCCGACGAGGCGCTGCAGAACGGTCTGGCTATGATGCGCAGCGCTTCTGTCAGTTCCATGGATTTGAGATCTCTCAGGTCTTCTTCCCCAGCTGTCCAACCCTACCCAGAGACGTCGGCTATGCGAAATATGCGGGTGGGCAAGGTATTTATCGACTTCTCTGTGACCGCCACCGGAGAGGAAGCGGCCAAAACCTGGCCTGTCAGCTGGTCTGTGAACAACGTCCTGGTGTTCGGTCGTGGGAACCGCATTCATTACAAAAGCCTCGGTAACAACGAAGACGTCGCGCAGCTCTGTAAGCTGAGGGACACCTCGGGTGATCTTCGCTTCCTTGAATGCGGCGGCAAAGACCAGGCAAATGCCGTCGCGGCAGGCACCTCCACGGGGTACATTCAGCTATGGGATATCTCTACGAAGAAGAACACCGGTTCTTGGCAGGTTTCGGGTGCCTCCGTGATGAAATGGAACAGTCACACCTTGACTGTGGGTCTGCAAAAAGGAACCATCAAGCACTACGATTCGAGGACTCCCAAGTCCAAGGAGTCTATCAAGCGTGTCACGAGGCACCAAGCGAAGATTACGAGCCTCGCGTGGAACGCTGAGGGCAAGCTGTATGCCAGCGGTGACGAGACAGGTATGGTCTTCTGCTGGGATATACGCCAACCAGGCGTACCGGTAGAAGAAGTTGGAGATATGGTTCAGCGGCGGAGGAAAATTCAGCATACAGGCGCTGTCACGGTAATGCGTTCTCTGCTCTGCGTCGTGTGGTTCTGATAGATGGATCTCACAGGCTCTTGCATGGTGCCCATGGCAGACGAAGATCCTCGCCACCGGAGACTCGACTCCTGAGCGAACAGGCACCATCCGAGTCTGGACTATAGGAGGATCTTCCTTTGCTTATCAATCTACTCACACAGACAAAATCGAACTCGATGCACCAGTGACATCTCTACATTTCTCGCCACATTGCAAAGAAATACTTAGCACGCATGGTCCTGGCAAGACCACCCCCGCACCTCAGACATACACGGAAGACCTGCAGCTCATCGAAAACGAACCCATTCCATCACCTTATACCAACGCCGTCGTCGTACATTCATACCCAAGCTTGAGACATGTCATCACTTTGCCCGGTGCTACTAGCAACATTGCCGGCAGTTTATTAAGCCCCAATGGCCAGAAGGTAGTTCTCGCCGTACCTGAAGAGAACAAACTGAAAATCTGGGACGTCTGGGCTCGTCCTACCCTCCGGAGACAGGCCAGTGCTCTTAGTATCGATGGACGCATCAGATGAGACAGGCTCCGAAGTTTCAGGCCTCAATATTGTCAATAATAGCAAGGGGTACGTGCACACGTACAGTTCTTCTTCAATTTCTTGCTTAATATGTCACAGAGTTCGATGTGGATGGTATCCTGACAACATTTTTATTATCAGCAACAGCAAGTTGCCTACTGTATAGCCGTGTACTGTCAATCCCTGTGGGTCCCTCATGTAGCGACTACAAACTTTCAAGCAATGTATTTCTTCCCACATTGTCGCTCTTTCATGCGGTCGTATGACGTGGTCTGGTCTCATACAACGCGTACGAACGGACCGCAGACCGAGGATGCGCGTCTACGCACGTTCGTATGGCACAGCTCTCTCACATCCTCGCCATCAGCCCATCATCAAATGTGCGGGTATGGAGACTACAGATGACCGTAGGCTTCCGCCTCTTCCATCTTCGAAACAGTATGCTAACCGTCAGATCAACAGGGGTTTATCAAGCTCTTATGCCACAGTGGTGCTCGACATCTGCTTCTTATCACTAAGTAAGTATTCATCGACTCTAGCTCTGAGCCCGCCGAACCGAGGCGCTGTTTCACCTCGATTCTCGCGACCATCATCCCGTAGCAATGCTGCCAGAGTATACAGGGGAAGTCTGTTGATGGCAATCCTTTCGCCCTTTTCCCTCTTCCACCTTCCCCCGCCTCTTAGCGGCCAACAGTGGCGATTCCTAACTCATCGTAGGCCTCAAAACCCCTGTTCACACTCTCAGTCTTATAACTGACTTTTCCGTAGCAAGGAGTGAAGGAGACCACTATGCCGTCCAGCTGGAATCGGTTACCTCACAGGAACATAGTGCGACGATCTGTAAGTATTGCGCAAAATATTCAATTGACTTACAGCGCTCAACGCAAGTCCACAGAGCGATGCAATTACCAGCCCTTCATCGACAGATTCTGTCACCGCATCCTCCACCGCGACCTCCAGTCCGACCCCTGTCTCTTCTTCTAGTCTGAGCTCTTCTGTCTCAGAAACCGAGACATCGAGTGTCTCTTTTCGGTCCCTAACGTAAGCACAGCTCATGTTGCTTCATGTACTCTCGTATCAACAAAACCTCCAGAGGTGCTACGGATTCAGAGCAGAACAGTGCAACCCCTAACAGCGAACTGCCCCTGTCCTCGTCCCCTTCGTTACCTATCACAGCCTCCACCCCAACGTCGATCCCTCCTTCGTCTTCACCTTCTTTTCCTGCTACAATCGCGAATGCAGGATCGCGGCCCCCAAGTATTAGCACAGTGCCGACCGCCTCGGTAGTATCAGTACAATCGCATTCATCATTCAGCACTCTGCCAGCATTGCCGAGCTCATCGGGTAGCTCGGCAGCTCAGAATACCGTCCTACCCTCAGAACTATTCAGAGCGAGGTTTGCCATTATTTCTAGCGCGCTGGATGATTGCTCAAAATTCTTGCAGCACTTCTGTAGCTCCAATCCCTGCACCCACGTCTGATGGGATACCACAGCCAGATGGAACTTTTACTGATTCTCCTTCACCCTTGCCACTACCGTCGAGTATGCCTGGGTCGAGGCAGACGGGTATGAACACCGTACAGAGCGCTAGGTATGTCGATTGTCGTTCAAAAAATTGGATAATGGTACTGATTTGAACTAGTTCCTCCACGCAAAAGAATACAATTATCGGTATTACCAGCACTTTCGGCGGACTTATAATCGTCACTGCCGCACTTCTGTTTCTCTTGCGGCTCGTGTCCAGACGGAAGAGGGCAATGGCAGCTCATGCCTCGACAGACCATCACAGGCGCCTGAGTGCTGATTCGTGGATCGGTACTCGCCTAGGAGATTCTAGAGCTCCTACCCCGGCCACCCCATCCACATACGGCATCGAGGGCGAGGGGCGCAACGTTGAATCTATGCAACAAGTGCACCCGGTCGTATTATCAGGTTATGGCAGAGACGACGTCAACCCAGGTCTCTCACGTCCAGCATCATCGATCATGAATGACCGTGACAGCATCAACTTCTATACACCTCCAGGTTCATCCACAGCTCTCATATTTCCCGAGTCTCAATCATCGTCATCCGTATATCTGGAACGGTCATCTCCAGATTTCCCGACCATTCCTGTCATACGTATCACAGAAGCTGGAAGCGAATACGGCAGTGCACCGTCAGCAAGCCCCTTTGTTGACCTCGAGTTCTCGCCATCGCCGTCGCCATCACGGACCGCGGCCAACCATTTCTCAGATGTTTCCGATAGAGCGTCCCAGCGGGATTCTGCTTCGTGGGTGCCCCTGGAGACACCCACGGACATCACCAACAATCCATTCTTGGAGTCGCTGGGAACTTCACATTCTCAGGGGGCTGGCCTCCGTGACATTCCTTCGTATGCCAAGAATCCCTTCCTGAGGATGACAACGCAACGAGACTCGACCAGTTCTTACGCCCTATCGTATGCAGGTCCGGAAGACTCCAGCGACGACAATATACTTGGGGGTGGCTCAGTACAGAACCCTAGCACACCCACGCGGCTCTCAAGAGTGACTGTTGCATCTTTCAAGGCGGACGTAGTTCATCCTATATCGCCCGCCGACGATATCGATCGCTTCTTCGACCTCTCCCTCGGTAAAAATAGCAAGAAGTCAACCAGAACGCCGTCCCATTTTGTCAATGGCTCAGACAACACCCCTTTCGATCTGGTATCGCCAGGGCCCATGTCGCGCTCGGTCTCTCACGTCTGGGAATAAGCACACATCCGTAGGTTTATTCTCAATTGAATTTCCGATAGTCCTCATGACTGTAGCATAACCCTAGTGTATACGTATCACATTTTACTATATTTATCAGTATGGTATATACTCAAGCACAGAAGTCCTTAACCGCCTTGGCGTTTTGGCACTAGACAATAGTGCTTTCCGGGGGACCGAGGTAGCTGGGCTGCACTCCTCCGGTGTCTGCGTAGCGTATTAGTTAAACATGCACCTATGTAGTTCTGATTTACTCACCAATGACGATCTTTTGCACGATAACAGTCGGTTCGATCATCCAGAGCTGATTATAATACGGTCAGTGCAACCCTCACGCCGATCAAATCAGATAAACTGACCTTCAGTGTGTGAGCTCCAGGGGCAACGTCCAATACATTCACGATGGAGACAATGCTGTTGGCCTGTGAATGAATCAGCAACTGTTCAAGATGATAGCTGTATTGTAGAGTACTTACCACGAAACCATCCAGACCGTCCCAGCCTGGAGGCACACTGCCAGGCACTTCTGCGGGAATGAAGAAGCTTGTGACTGGGTCCGCAGAGTCGACTTGCACACCGAGGGCCAGACGACGCTGATCACCGAGCGCGTTCCAGGTGGGAGCGACGTATGTGGTGATCGTGACATTTCCTCCTCCAAGGAATGTGTTGAAGGTGTAGAAGTCGTATTCACTGTAGGCCGGTCAGTACAAGACTTTATCGTTCAGCTGGAGTCGACTTACACGCTAGGACCGCTGCCTGCAGTGAAGTTCTTCTCGTCGCCACCACGGGGCCAGGGGGTGATAGCCGATGAGATACGACCGTAGCCGGGGAGCTCGGACCAGCTGATTCCATCAACGGAGGTGTTCCTTGACGGGTGGGTTGCGTCAATGGAGACGGCGCCATCACCTTCAACGAAACCTGAGATGCATACTCGTCAGCCTTACTGCAAACCGCAGCGAATCAGCTTAACATACCCTTGAAGCCGCTGGGGACCGAGGTGTGGTTGGCGACAATCATTACTTGCTGAGAAGACGGGGGCTGGCCGGTGGCATTAGCCTGGATAGTGATGACGGCGTTCTCGACACCGGTGACTTTGGTCCAGTCAACGGAGACCCAGATACGCTGCTCAGGAGCCTTGGTGGAGATGGATCCCTTGGTTGCCGAGAGCTTGAGCCAAGTGACGTTGCTCTGCAGGGCGAATACAAATGACGAAGGACCTCCGGCACCGACGTCGATGTATTTGTTGCCGAAGGGAATGTAGGTGTCGAATTTCAGCGTCGGGGGAGGGCAGCTGTATCCCTGAGCACACTGGTTGGGGTTGTCTCCGGGCCTGGGATCGGAGTTAAGGTTAGCAAAGAGGCAAGTGAGTTGAGGCTGCAACATACCATGCACCAAGCGAGCCTTCAAGACCGATTCTCATGGGACCAGCCAAAGCTTGCTTCTTTGCCTGTACTCGGGAGACGGCCGGCATGCTGTTCGAACGTCAGATATTGCTCGCCCTACCCGAACGTTGGAAGTACTCACGTGTTTGCCATGGGCTGCTGCCAGTAGTAGTACATGACGTGAGTCTGGTCCATCATGTGGTCCCACTTGCCTGAATGACACCGTCAGCTCATGGTCATTTTCAGAAAGCGACATGCTTACCGTCCAACAGCTTGTGGTACTGTTGCTCCAGATCGTAGTCGGTCTCGAACAGGCTCTCCACCTCGTCAGCGTAGTTGTTAGCTACGATACGAGCTTGCGAGGTGCGGAGGTTGTTGAAGCCGGCGGAGATCCACATGTTCGCAACCGTGGAACTGGCAAGAACAGGGTGGTGCACGAGTTCGAAGAAGGCGGGCTTCTTGTCCGATGACAGGGAGTTGTAGATCGCGGTAGAAGCGTCGCTTGTGGCTTTCCAGTCCGCGAGCATGGTGTCGGCCCTAACACACCCGGTTAGCAAGGCTTCAGTCACATAATCGCATGGCGGACTCACTCGCGGTAGTTGGTCAAACTGTACGTGGTCGAGTTGAGCAATTCCGGCTTGCGGCGGTTGTTCCATCGAGTAACGTTCTGGATGATGTGCGAGACGGACAGCGCATCCTTGGCGGAGAGGTCGAACTCTCGCTGAGCCCAAGACTCAACGAAAGTGTTAAGGTTGTTGGGGTTCCACCTCTTCGCGTCCCATCCGTAGGTCATGAAGAACTCGATGCCAAGTTCATATGGCTTCAAGTCACCGACGTTGAGGATCCAGATACGGTCAGCTTGCCTGTCGATGGCGAGTGAAAGCTGCTCATGGGTCTTCTCGATTTGCGACGACTGGAGAAAATGTTATAGTTAGCCACGAGAGGTGGTATTCATGCAATATGAGCCTACCGTAATCCACTTGTAGTCACGCGGGTCTCCGACCTAAATGTGGTTTAGTACTCATGCAGCGAAAATAATTGCAGCGTTCTCACATAGTCATACTAGAAGACAAGAAGGTGAGTTCACGCTGCTGATTGAAGAATACGAAATTGCTCACGTGGTAGTATACACCAGCACCACCGGTGCGGTTACGTTCTTCCACAAGAGGGAAGCGACGAATGTTGCCCCAGCTAAAGCGTGTGAGATCAGTATAAGAATACGGAACATCACCTATGATACGTACTTGTCATCGGTCCAGAGGAGAGTGATGTAGTCAGGTGCCCGCAGGCCGTTATCATAGTAGCCCTCAACCTCCTTGTCTGAGATCCGATGAGTTCACTGTACTATCGTCGTGGGAACGTTTTGCCACTCACAGAGACACCACATCTGAGGGATCTCCTCAAGGCTGGTTCCGTTGATGACACTCGTCAAAATCTTGCCCTGGTCGGAAATAACTTTCTCGAGCAGCTGGATATTACCATCCTGGGACAAGGGCACTGAAAGGGAGAGATTAGGTCAAGAAAGAAGATCGCTAGTATGGACGAGGGCACTCACGATCACCGTTACCACGCATACCCATGGTGTAGAGGGTCTCGTAGGTCTTCGAACGCTCGGTACTGTTCACCCAGAAGTCGTAGATGAAGTCGGCGTTCTCGCCGTAGTCCCACTGGCCGACACCAAAGAGGTTCCACTCGACAGGGATACTGCGCGTCATGGGCTCCTCATGGGATGTACCCATGACAATGCCGTACAAGTCGGCGAGGAAAGGGTTCATCTCATCGTCGACGTAGAACGCACTATCAATGGTAATGAATGATCAGCTACAGATGGAAGTTGAATACAGCGAATCACTAACCTGCTCCATTGAGCTATTTTTGTTCAAATACTATCAGTTAGGGTGTTCCGACAGAGCCGAAATCACTGACCTGGCCAGAGGTAGTTGGCCTTCAGACGAAGAAGCAGCTCGAACCTATGCCCGCCGGTCAGCATCTGTGCACTAATTAGGTAGAAGTGACGTACAGCTTGGTGTAGAAGAAGTGGTTGAACGGCGAGCCGGTCAATGCAGCACCAGTGCCGTTGGTGAACTTCTCCATAGCCCAGTTCTGCAGGGCCGGCTGCTCATCGTTGAGGAAGAGACCACGGTACTTGACAGAGGGGGCGCCGTGCGAGCAACCAGACGAAGTCACGAAAAGCTGGGACTGCTTCGTCGTAGGGACATCAGCCCACCTGTTGGTCGTATGAGTGCCCGCCGATATCTCGCTGTAACGCGTCGCTCACCAATACCACGGAGAAACACCTAGGGTCGGGATTAGCACTAGGCCCAGATGTCGGTATTATGCATGCGGTGTGAACTCACCAAATTGTTCAGAGTGATCGTATAGCGCGTAGATCGAGCCGCGCTTGTCGGCTCCAATAATAACGTAGGCGGACGACAGACCAGGCAGCGGGTTCTTAACTTCGGCGGTCCAGAACGACTCCCACTGTCCCTCGATGGCAGATACGTTCAACTTGGCGTGCTGCACAACTTGCTGTATGAGCGAGGACTTCCCGAGAGTGCCGACAATGATCGCTGAGGTAACTTTGGGGAGCTTGGTGGAAGTCGCGTTGGTGATCACAGGCTTCACGCCCGTGACTTTCTGGATATCGGACGCGAAGTCGATGGCAGCGCGTTGCACACCGGGCCAGTCGTCAGAAGAGAGTAGGATTGGTGTCCCCTTGCCACCAGTGACGATAGGGAATGTTGAAGGGGATGACTTGAACGCGACGCAGCCGGTTTGACCAATGGCCAGGGCTACGTCTGCGAAGGCGAGCAAGCCCGCAAGGGCGTACAACCTCCATGAGCGCGACATGGTCGTCTTGCAAGTCCTGGAGGGGTGAAAGACAAAACAGGGCCCATTTAAATGGCCTACGTTATAAGCCACAGTGTTGAACACAGATCCTACCAGGCGGTCCGCTTCGACGCGGCACGGCGAGACTTCATGACATGTTGTAGACCTTGTGACCTCGCCGCCTTCGCGGAGGATCTTCGGTATAGAATCGAAATGATATTCAATTCGCTCAATTTCTACACGGGAAGCGGGAAAGTGATCTTGCGCCCGCTCTGCCAGCGGCTGGTGTCGTACTACTGCACACCCCCGCACAGGCACGGGGTCACCCATCACTTTTCGACAGACATTTCTGAAGAAAGGATCAGCATATGACCAGGGTCGTTCCTAGTTATGGAGCGATGCAAGGAACCTCTAAGATTAGAATAGGCAGCATAAACGTATAAACGAAGTCCTATGACTGCTCGTCGACTGTCTTGTAAGCCGTCAGAGAGACGGGGCGGGGAGGTGATCGCATGTACGCACTTTCAGGCCTCCCGAGCGCTGCTTGAATTCCCCAACACGAAGCCAATCACTCATTCACGACGGGTAGGTTCCCCACGGGGGCGGCGCGGGGCGGGGATGGGGTAGACTGTCATGCCGGACGCAAAGACCCCAGGGTGGTATTGGTGCCTTTCGACGGGGGGACATGAGATGGGAGCGGCTCGTCAGACGTATCTTCCTCATCTACTTCATATTCGTCCTCTATGAACTCCCGCGCAGGTGGCCCATCGTCAATGGATAAGCGAATTGCCCCTTCGTTGCCATTCCACTCTTGCAGCCTGCATGTATGCATACGACCACGCGGCCAGTCACCTGTGAACTTAACGCACAGCGGCGGGATGAAACGGCGAACGTACCGATGGGCCACCACCGTTCGAATCGAGGATGCCCTTCTCCATAGTAAGAACAGAGCACATAGTGTGCACGTTGTGAACAAGAACACCAGTGTGTAGCTTCCAATTGGCTGAGGCTTCGGGGCTTTACGGGGCGAGTCTGCGTTTGCTCTCAGCACTGTTCCATGCCAAACGTGCAACGAGCACGGGCGTACCGCTAGATAAGATCATCTCGAAATAAGGTCAGGTTGGGGGTGGCTGTTGCGGTGAGAGCCTGGTGGTTATGCAAATCCAATACGCATTGCAGGTTCGGTTCGCCACAGCATCAAGCGAGCGCAAGCGCTTGCCAACCGTTACCGCTACAGGCTTGTCGTTTACGCTCACGCCAGGCGCGTGTAGCTCGCTGTAATTCTCGGACTTGGACCATGTAGATGACGCGAAACCATTCGTAAAAATCGTTAAGTACATGTCGTAAGGATCGTGATAATTCGTAAAGTAATGAGGATATCCCCGGCACCATGAATCTCGCGTACATGATCTCTGCTCACCACTGGCTGAAGCTTGAGAACTACCTCAAATCCAGAAATGTATACCAAGCACGACACTCAACGCAACAAGGAACACGCGCGGATTGATGCTGGCAATAAACTCGCCTCCGTTTGTAGCTGCGCCCGATGATGAAGTTGGCGTCACTGCAGGAGAATGCGTCGGCGTGGCTTCTCCGTCCGTTTCACTGACGTTTCCAATTAGCGTACTGGCCACAGCGCAGACGCTGTGCAGTCCCTGGAGAACGCTCGGCAGTTCTTGCGTGTCCGCGTCAAGGAATGCGGTCTGGTTCGTCTGAATAAAGCTGCAGGCGTCGTATGGGCACGGTGCTCGGTCAAACATGCGCTCAGTGAACAAGGGCTCACCAGTCCACACATTGCGGGTACGCTATGCACGAGTATCAGACGACGTGTAACGGCCATGCAAGGGTGCAAATGCGCTCACCACTCTGGAATGTGTCGGTACAAGCACACTTGATCACGTCAATAAAGGCACCCGGGTTGAACAGAATCTGCACACGAACGGTTCAACCTCAATATTTCCCCTTTGGTCTGAAGCCGCCGAGTTCGCAAACGATATGCTTACCATGGAGAAATTGGCCAATACCGGAGCCGCCTGTGCGCAGCTACTTAGACCGTCATAATTCTGGGCACAGATTGGGCACGATGGCGGTTGGTCCGGAAACACAGGCTCCGTGCGGGCCTGCAGTCCGGTAGAGACCAAAGGAGGGGATGGTAATGCCATCGCCGTCGTGCTGAACAAGCACAGACTCCAAACGAAGGCAGTAAAAAACACCAGCGCGGTCATCTTTGGGAACATGACTGCTTTATTTCTGCGCGTCCTAGCCTCAGGAAATCGAATAGGTATTAGGATCGAGGGATACCGAAACGAGAGCGGCTGGCTGGTTGACTGGCGGCCTTGGGGGAGATGGAAAGGGAGCCGTGAGATTACCAGTTACATTGAGGTGTTACTTACTGTTTGCTCTATGGTGATCATCATGTGTGCAATACAGTAGTCAGAACTGACGAGATGTTTCCATCACGACTGATGAAGCTAAGTCTCGAGCTGATCTCGATTACCGCGTGTTCACGCGTCATGGGTAAAAGCAAAATGAAGATCAAAATCGCCTTGTCTAGGACCAAACGCTAAAAGTGAGAGGGCGCCGATCTTCAAACAAGTTTATTCGCTTGGCGAATATACTAATCAGGGCGACAATAGTCCGACGTACAGAACCCGCAGACAGCATCCTGACGCGCCCAGATGACATCCTCGGGATGGCGGGCGTGTCGGGCGGGATAACAACGGCGCGGTCGCGATAGTCCTTGTGCAGGGCCATAGTGCGATCCGGCCAAGCAGCCAAGCCTAGACGTACTGAGACGAGGGCTCGTAAGGATGCTGTCTTCTCCCTTCACACGGCGAGGACCCCAGGCCCATGTTCATCTGCGCCGACTAGCTACCCACGTTCCTTCATATCCTTGAATGTGAGCTGGGCTCAGAGTGTCTCGCCAACGGCCAGACAGACTTCCGTTTGCATTGCCGACCATGTAAGCTCGGTAGAGCCACTTTCCGCGATCCCCGTCGTTCTGATGAGTTCGTGAGCCATAACTTTCATACGGAACATTGGTGCCCACGTACGTATTCTTTCGACAAACTGATGAAGCCGTCGCATGGCCGCACACGTCCTACGAGGCTGAACTGACCCCATGCAGAATGTCCCTACACGTCCGAGCTCTTGTCAATGTCGCCGTAGCGTTCAAATCTGACATACCTGTCCTGTCAAGAACGTATCCCGAACTTTCCCTTTCACGCCGTTGAGCTCCATGCTAGGCCAAGACCGGTATACGACAGGCTCGGTTGCTCCCGGCATTGTCAACTCCAGACTGTCCCCAACCACCCGTACGGCAAGATCGTTAGGGACATATCCACGACAGGGATTGCCGGCTGCCAATGGCTGGGGTCTGCTGGAAAGGCTCGAGTCCTCGTCTTCAATAAGATGCCACTCTTGTATCTTCAAAGTCTGGCGGTGCTGTGCAACGAGGCTACGGTGAAGAATAGATGGGGGTGCGCCAGATAGAAGAGCGGCGTATGAGGTAAATTCCGTGTACTGCATCATATGTAAGCTTGATGAACGACGGAGCTCTGCGGCAGAAACACGCACGGTGAATATTCCCTCCCAGACTCCTTCCAAGCTGCCAGGTGTGAAGGAACCAGATGGCACACTACTTACTGCGCTCTTGGGGTTGGCAAGGTTGATGATCCGCGCCCAGTCTGAATCCCACTCGATAGACGAACGGAATTGTGCGTCAGCTGAGACAGGCGGGAACAAGTCCTTCATTGTGTTTACCGGGGGCATCATCCACGTGCTGATTTTATTCACCAGGGTAAGGTACGTGAGGATTGCAGGTGAGGCAGGAGCCGGGGCGACAACTCCGAGGTTCGTAGAATAGTGTCTGACGGTGGTAGGAGGATGAGTGATCTGTCGGGGCACCCATTCCTGCCATTCCGGAACACAGACGGGATACTGCCACAGAAAAAGTCAGTAAAGAACTGGATTGTACGTGCTGTGACTTACCCTGTGAGCGCCGAGAGCTATCACTTTCAGTATACCGGTCGCTTCGCGAAATAGGGGGTCATCCTGCGGGTACTCCTCTGTGGAGCAGGTCAGAGTGACAATCGATACGTTGATGAGCCGCTTACCGGGTCTCAATAGAAACCAGAGAAGCCACAAAGATAGAGACATGATCTCCGAACTCTCTGGCCAGCCTCTCTGCTCATGAATGATTGTCCTGGCTCTCGATGCTCCCGCGGGGTCAAACCAGAACTCCCTAAGCCAGTGGTTCATCAGCGCATACTCGCGTAGCTGTTCCTCGTTCTTCCCATCGCTCTCGAGGATCATAAGATATGCAGCCCACAGCATTTCCGTAAGCATCGGGCCTGGCGCCTCGCCTTTGCTGTCAAGGCGGTGCCGGAATCGTTTCAAGACGACGCTCCGCCGCTGTAACTCCTCTACCATAGCCGAGGCAGATATTGTATCGACACCCATCCTCCGGATTGCGGGAGCGACGTCATACTTGTAGACAAATATTCGCGCATACAGATGAGGGTTCGTAGTAACCGATAGGGCGTTGTGCATCGCACGATTGAGGCTGACCAGCGGAATAATTCCACTGGGCGGGCCAAGAAACGTGTCTGTAGCTGCGTAGTAGGCGATGTGCTCCAGTACCTCCTGCGGCACTTGCGCTAGAGATGTCGGTATACGTTGGGATGACATGGTAGTATGTGGTATGAGGTGCTGTGAATGAGAGAAGGGCCGTCAGTGAGGGTCCATAACGTATACTGTGCATTAAATAAAGATGAAGGCGATACGTCAACCACACACATCGCGCAGAATGCATGATGTGCACAGATCCACGTGGATTGTAATTGGTAACCGCAGAGCTCTGAGAACTACACACCTACTCCGGTCCTGTAGCCAGAGGCTTAACTTGGCTAACGGTGAATGAAAGAGAGGGTCAGGGGCTCTGGTTGCCTGCGCGAAGTGGGAAATGAGTTGACGGATCTTGGGCAAAACGAGGCACTTACTCTCACCCGACCGTATCAGCTTCACGAGCTGCGTTGATGATGCTAGAAAACACGGGAGCACACACGGCGTCCCTTGCGATCAAAATTAAGTTGCACCGACGTGACTTCCAAGATCTGAAATCCCGGGCCGCAGGCGTTGCCCTCGGCCGACGGCTGGGCGCATCTCCCGTGTTATCGTCAGCTCCTTCACCAGACCTATGACGCATAACGGACAACGACTTCGTGTATGTTTTCGAATGCCTCAAATATTATCGTAACTCAAAGCGTTCATAGACACATGCATCAGTTTCACCAGTTCTTCAAAGACTGCTGCTCAAAATTGTACTATCAACTGCCATCCCGGACGTAGCAGGACCACAGTCTTTTCGATGACAGCTGGGTTTTGAGCATGTATCTAGAAAACGCATTCCGCCCGCGCATCTTGGAGCATTCTGTGGGGAACAGGTATCGTCTGTCCAGATTGATCATCCTGAGGCGTTTCAGCGCAGCGGGCTAACGTCAGATCCTGCCTCTTCCCTATATACAGGATCCATGGATGCCACAATCCTTGCTTCGTGCCAGCACCGCCTTTCTCGAAGCATGTCACGGACTGCATTGGCACCGTGATATCCAACTAAGCTATGCTCCGTGGAAATACCTTTCCCAGGCTGACCCGCCTAGGCAGATAGGCGTGATGAACACAAGCTTCATCGCGGATAGAGCGTGGCAGAGAGGTGATGCAAATGGCGGTGACTGAGTAAGCCCCTTGCTCATACTACCTCATAGCATTCAAATCCTCGGTCAGGCGGAAGGGATCTGTGATGAAGGCTTGAAAGTTGGAAATCTTCGCTGATAAGACTGGTGAGCCAGAAGCGACGGGATAGTGATCAGTTCCAAGGGAGGAGGTATGATTGCGCCCTACATGACTGATTGTGCTCATGGTTTATGGCATTGTGCTAATGATGACTCTCCTGTAATCATGGGTGATGAGATATACCCCACATATAATCTCGTAGTACAGATGATATCAGTAGGCTGAGGTGATATCGTCGTGCGGCAGCGCGACGGCGATAGACTGGCCTAAATCTACCAATCTGCTCCAAGTTACAACCCTGATAATCCGCTAGTGGTAGCAAAGCATTGCTATGCAGAGAACCCCGTGTGCGTGAAGGACGCAGCGGTACCGTATAGATCAAGCAGTTCCCTTTTGGGTTGACGCCAGAATTGTGGCGTTCTCATCAATACAGCCAAAGGATGGCTGTTTCAGGCTCGCATTCAACGACTCAACGTGATAGAACTCTGAGAGCCTTTGATCGTATATACTTGTACCCTAAGGCCTAACTTCAAAACTATTCAGAAGCCTTTGCGACGTTGCGGCCCATCAAAGGATGATTATTATGATTATTCACTTATCGTCCAAATAAGGCTAAATCTGGCATGTTTACTGATGGCTGTTACTCGGTGCGGCAGTTGGCTCTGTACCATTCGGTACACCAAGCCCGGCCACTCCTTCCTACTTACGCCTGACAAACATGGAGCCAGTGTCTCCAAGAGAAGCATGTATTACTCCAATACGAAAGCGGACATGGGCCCCGAAATCAGTCACGAACGCGTATTCAACCAAACGACGTAGGGTAACAACGTCCTCTTCGGACTTAACTAGAGAACCTAGCACGTCATCCAGCTCGTCAAGATCACGAAGAGAAAGTACTGTATGTGACATCAGGACGTTAGTTCAGCCTACTCACCACTAACTACTGTTTAGGGGGACCGCTTCATAGCAGCTAGACCTGAGCACCCCATCCCGCTAAGCATTACACCACGGTCCAGACGAATGGCCAATGTCTTCGGACTTATTGAAGACCGTATCCTTAAGTACGGGGACAAGGAGCCCAGCACATCTGAACGGGAGCCTTTCCGAATAGGTTACAAAGAACTGTTTGGACAGGCGGCAAAGGCTTCTCCAACTTCTGCAGCCTCCAACCTCGGTGGACGAAAGCAGTTTCTACTGGCGCTAGACGGACCGGGGATACCCTCAGATCCCTTTGCATATCCTCTGACCTGGTCGAAGAACAACGTCATTGCGGTTGCATGCGGGAAAGATGTGTACTACCAGAACCTCGATACACGGGCCATTGTCCATCTATGTGAGGTCGAGAAGTCGCTGTACGGAAGGCCGAGGAGCGTTGAGTGGTCTGTGATAGAGCCGACGCAACTCGCAATAGGCACGACGCTGGGAAGTATGCAGCTCTGGAGTGTGAATTCGAGCAAGATGCTGCGGAGCTGGAAAGACGAGGATAGCAGTTCTGTCGGTGGCATGGACTGGAACGAACACCTCTTCACTGTGGGGCTAGACAACGGAGCAGTCAATTTCTACGACGATCGAGCAGCACACATGGCCAATCAGCTCACGATGCATCAGAGCAAGGTGCACGGCGTGAAGTGGAGCACGGACAGGAACTATCTTGCCACGGGGGATCAACAGGGTGTTGTTTACGTTTGGGATGCACGTGCGGGGAAGACTTTGGCCAACGATAGTAGGATGGGTGGACGGATACTGCATGGTGATGCTCCAGTCAAAGTAAGTACTGTCCCAATCACGCAGCGGCGGCGACAGAGCTCATCTTACGCGTCTCAAAGGCTCTGTCGTGGTGTCCCTGGCAGCCGGACCTCCTAGCCACAGGATCAACTTTCCCTGACGGCAAGATACGCGTATTCAGCGTCAAGTCAACCTCAGCTATACCCCAACCCCGCCATGTATTGACTCTGTGCGCGTCCATCACGTCCTTGCAATGGTCGCCCCATTGTAAGGAGATCCTGAGCACACACGGGCATGCGTGGAACCCTAACGCCCCTCTCGACTCAGAGAACGCTCGGCCAGTGCAGGTTAAGTCACCTCTGACACACTCCATCACCGTCCACTCCTACCCTTCCTACCGCCGCATCGTCAGTGTAACCGCGCACGTCGGGCCCGTCGGGCATAGCTGCCTTAGCCCAGATGGGACAATGGTCTTCACAATATGTCCTGCCGAAGAGGCGATGAAGATGTGGAAGGTCTGGAGTCTACCCCCCAAGCCACCGAAGAGGGAGGGCATGTACGATAAATTCCGGATCCGATGAGCCGTTGTCGGAATGCTCTCTTCCCCTTTTCTTGGACGATGCTTTTGTGTGTTTTCGAATGCTGTCGCACATGTATGATTCTCGCTTTGACTTATATGCTATCTACGAGATATAGGGATCGTTGTTTGTTACTCATGTAATCCTAGTGTTACCATAATACCCCCACCTTCGGGGTCGCTCAGCTATCGATGCAGTTGCCCATGTCTTTTGGTTCCACGAGCATATATGAGGTTCCCATGATATTAAGATTCGTTTTTAAACTAATGCATAAGTTAACCAAGGAAAACGTACTAATACACAAATTAAAGCAGAGCCCAAAGTCCCATATATGATACACTATTATTCAAACCCATCGTGTGCTGATCGGCTGACCGCTCACTCGAGCTCCGACCACTCTTCGCCTTCGCTGATGGCAATTTCAGCGTCCTCCCACTCCCCTTCATGCTCCTCCTTGTTCGTTGCGGCCCTAGTCTTCGCGCGCACATATGACGCGTCGTCTGCGTGAGGTGCATCCTGTAGGAGGAAAGCATCCTCGGAAGGTGTACGGAGCAGGTCGTTGTCGGCCACCGGAGCGTCGGCTTCAGGGAGGGTGGTGGGTACATTCGCCTCCGTCTCCGGTTTGGTCTCAGGAACAGGATCCACGAGAGTCGTTAAAGTTGGCTCCTTTGCTTCAGTATTGGCGGTAAGCTCCACGTCATGGGCTGCGGGGTCGGAGAGGATGCCTCCCAATGCCAATGAGACCTCGGAGGCCGACACTATTGATTCATTGGGTTCGGTGGGTGCGGCAGGTGTATCTACGGCTGCAGGGATGGTTGGAACAGGGGGAAGCGACTCTGACTCAGCGGGTAAACTGCTATCGACTACTGAGGACGAGATGTCGACAGAGTCATGAGTAGATGATGTAGGTTCCGGCAATTCTTGTGAGCTGCCGGAAACAGCACGGGGAGAAGCAATCTGGTCTGTAGGCCGGGCGTCCCGTAACTGTTCATCGGCTGGGACAAGTTCGAGCTCCTGGTGGGCGACCGTGGTGTCAGCGTCGTCTGGGGCTTGCCCAGGGGCTGTGATGTCCGCGGGGGCTTCGACAGTGGCGTCGTTAGTGATTATGTCTTGCTCAAGACTGCCAGTGGAGGCCGGGACAGGTTCGAGAGGAATAGTCTGCAGCTTCGGCGATGCATTCGCTACTTTCTTGTCCACGTCCTCTAATGCCCCTTCGATCTCGATGACAGCCTCCTTTCTCCTTCGCCTGATCTCTTCGTCCCCGTAACTCTCGATCTCATCGAGTTTCGAAAGCAACCCATTGAGTGCATGCTGGTATGCATGCACAGGCTTGTTGCGAAGCGTGAAGGGCAAGCTTGACTCGTCATCAGACGGTGTCGGCGAAGGCGAGCGCGCGGAGGAGTAGTCGAGTTCCGTAGGGAAGACGAACGTCGTCTTCAGTTCATGCAGGAGTGCACTGACCCGGTCAATTGCGCCTAAGGACAACTCTGTGGCAGTTCGTGTCGGGGATTTCATTGCGGGACGGCGGTGTAAGTCCGCGCCTGGGGCGTCAGGGCTGGTAGAGGATGGTACAGGCGGGTCAAAGTGGACAGTCTTCTTCTCCTTTGACTCAGCCTTGACGTCGGCAGGCTTAGACCATGGAAAAGGCACCGCAGGTGTTTCGCGTGCTTTGCCCTTGTCCTTCTTGACAGGGGCTTCAGTAGGTTGAGATTTGGGGGATACGGAAGTGTTAAACACGGATGCCAGGATATCCTCGATGAGCTCCTGAATCTCCGGGTCAGCACCTGAGCGTAGCCTACTGCGAAGCAGGTCTTCAGGGGTAGCAGGCGACCTCGTAGCTCCGGACTGGACCTGGTAGACAATATAAATAAGCTGTGGTTTCATGACCGCGATATTTAGATAATAGCACACCTTGGGCTTACTGGGCCCCTCGCTCGCAGGATCTTCAGTCGGCTGAAGGTACAGGCCGAACTGTCCTCTTGCCAGTAGTTGTTGCCGATGGAAAGCAGCAGCTTGAGCGCGCAACTCTTCTACACGCCTTTGTTTCGCAATGGCAGCTCGTGCGGCGGCAAGCCTGGACAGCGCCTCCGCTTCAGCACGCTGTCTCTGCTCTCGACGATGCTGCTCTCTGATGTATTCCTGGCGCTGTTGTTCTCGAAGGATTTGTTCCAGTTGCTGCTGTTCTAGGCGACGAGCCTGTTCGGCACGTCTCAGACGTAGGCCTTCCGCACGGCGCTGTGCTAAGGCATATCTGCGAGCTGCGAGCTCGACTTCGGCCTCAACGTCGGTATAGGAATTGTAATAGTTGCCTCTGGGAGATCCTATATGGAAGCTAGGGCCTGGATAGTATTCGACGCTATGTGGATAAACCCGATCGTAAGCAGCGGGGGATGGGAATCCAGTATGCAGAGAGGATATGGGTGTGAGATAGTATAACATCCTGCCGTTGCTACTTTGAGATTCTTCAATGAGTTCTGGATTGATGGTGGATGTTGGATGAGAAGATGAGAGTGCACCCCCTGTCGAGCTAGCCTGGTACTTATACCATGGATAGGAGAGTACACGGCGTGAGTCAGCAATGGACCGCGTCAGCCCGACGCGCGTACATTGGTGAGTTCGAGAATGTCGCACACTTGCGTGGTCCTAGTTCCGCAGTCATGACTCAGACCTCAGAGACTGAGGAGGACGCGTCCGACGATGCTCGAAAGACGGCGACGCGAATAGAACCTTCGAGCGCTCTCCCGCCGTTTCTGGGCGCTTCCGGAGAGCGGGCGACTGACCGACGGTCGCCACGTTGAAGTTAAAGCTCCATGACTAAATGTCGCACCGGTCGAAGATGTTCTCGAAGATGGATTTTATTTATTGACTGAGGAGATAGATATGTATGAAACAGTAAGGCGGAGCCATGGTGGATCCACGCGACATTATGATACTACTTGAAGCAGAAGTCAGAAACTGGACAATGCAGAAGAGGGACGCAGAAAAAAAAATCAGGTTCTCGATGCGTTTCAGCAAGCACTCGAACCCATCTCCACTTTGTACACTGGGAGACTTTGGTGTAGGCCGAGGGCATTCATGTCCGCCCATCGAATAAAATTTCATCCGAAGACAAACGAACGTTGAAAGAATGCTCACCATTACAATTTACTACCAAGCCCGCAGAACATAAGTACCTAGACATAAACGAGATTAGCTGGATGCAACGATAGCGGTAGCATGGAGAAGGATCTCAGCCAAGGCTGAAACTTAAATGTAAAGGTTGTCTACATGTATGTTTCGGTAGTTGGACATGGTTGATATGTATCATCATAGAAAGAAAAAGATAGGAAGTGCAAACATACCTCACAATGTGGGCAAAAAGGCTGTGACATCGATTTTACCATGTTGACCCATGGCGAGAGACGTTGAAGGGTGCGCACGACAACGAAAAGTTTCGCGTCCCCTCAGAGCATGTTCAAGCTCCGCTCCTTGCCGTAATCGCGATTTGAAGCGCCCATTAGCGATAACTTGAAGATTCCAGTGACTTCGCGCTGAATCTCGTATAAGTAACACCCTGGCCTTCTTCATTTTTAACTACGCTAAAGCTCTTCAATAAGGATTCGCCCACAAACCTGTATCGATAGCTGTACAACACCACTCTCTCTTCTTCCGTCTCTCAAAACCCCCGCTACACAGTATGCAGTCGCTGCTCAGATGGAGTATTGAAAACTCGACCACAGAGAATAGCGAGGGTAGCACCCCTCCACAACCTAGGAAAGACTTGGATCCCGGGATTATTGATTTGATACTAGGCAAACCCGATGCGCAGCTTATGAAAGAAGCTTTAGCGATTGCTGTGGATGAGACCAAGTCAGAAGACGAAAGACTCCAGGCGTTGGACGAATTCGAGATGGTACGGCATGAATTCATGCTGTAAAGACCAATCGAACTAAAGTACTTATTTCATAGCTTATAGAAAGCATAGACAACGCTAACGGTATAAACCCTAGCACTATGCAAACAGGAGCGTATCCGCTAACGCTACGCCACAGATCTTATAAAGCTGAAAATGTGGGAACCTCTGCAGAACTTGCTCGTATCCCCGTCGTCGTCAGACGAGATCAAGACTATCGTTCTCTGGATTATTGGGACCGCTGTCCAGAATAATCCTTCCGCGCAAGATGCCGTATGTCTAATATTCGGGTTATGCCCAATTCATACCCACTGATGTGTGCACCATAGTATCTGTCGCTTTCACCAATGAGGACACTCGTGTCGTTCTTGGCACCATCCATAACATCCGCCAAACTCAGATCAAAAGCGGTTTATGCGCTCTCTGGGACATTGAAGCATTCAGCTGCCGCTGTCCAACAACTTAAGGAGGTAGACGGGTGGGAAGCCCTGAAGTACGCTCTAGAAGGTACGAAGCTGAATAGTTCCTACAACGGAACGCAGTCGTGTTGATTGTCATAACATATCTGAGTAGATTCCGATATTGCTGTCCGCAGAAAGACAGCATTCCTCCTCAATGCTATCCTGATCCCAACTACTCCCCTAGCCTCTCGTTCTACCAGCAACAACGCCCCATCGAGCGACCCGGCTGCCTCTAATAACACCACGTCTGTTGTGCTGCATCCGACGGCCGCCTCTGAAAACTCGGACACTGCACCAAGTGTTCAGACACCCGTACATCCCAATTCACACGCGGCCATGCTCGCAGATCCGTCATCTTTCTCGACCGCGGAACTGACGATAGATGCGCTGGAGAATTATGGCCTACTGCAGGTACTTGTGAATACCCTGGCTTCCCCTATGCCGCACGGTCCGGGTGGCGAGATCGAAGGGGACGCAGAATTGGAGGATAAAGTGATTGGGTAAGTACAACTTGTCCTTACGAGTGTCTGCAGGAGAGAATCTAATCTTCCCACAGGGTACTGCACACTTATCTTACGCTTTGTCACGGGAGTCTGTCTGGAGAGCAGGCAAGCGCACTGTCGCGTTATATTCAGACAGAAACGAAGAAGGCTGGAGGTCCCGGTAAAATGGCGGAAAGATGGGGGATGTCTGTGAGAGAGGCGACATCTTTCATAAACCATGTAGAACAGGCATAGGCGACCGCATAATAGTATGTATCATAGGTATGGTTGCATTAATGGCACAGTTACAAACAGTTAGTTTGTTGAGTGATTGATGCAGGTTTCTTTGCTCGTAGAATAGCCTACAGCGTCATAATGTTATTTCAAGGTTTTCTCAGCAAGCGCCGATGATTTCCGTGACCGTGTGACGTCAGCGGGTGCACTTATACACAACCCGACTATGATCTTTGAGATCTATCGACTTTATCACCCCAGTTGGACCAACGCACTGGCTATAGAGAAGTTTTTACTTTCATTGTATCGTAAAATTCGCTGCTATAACTCGCGATTCAGCTTTCCGTGGCCTGGAAACAAGTTGAAGTGCTCCCACGAGCGTTTGGCCATTGCATGTTCGTAGCCGAGTCCCCTGCGCCAACCTGATATTAGAGCACTAACATTTCCTGCAGTTGATTGTCTGGCTTATCCGTCATATGACGGAGTCGGACAGCTGGTTCAAGAAGTTATCACACTCTGCCGGCAACACCCTGCGAATCTTGAACATTACGTCTTCACCGAAACCTGCAGAGTATTCTACTGGCGCGCTCTCCACTCACCTTGACTCCCTGAGAGAGGATCTGGACGACCTGTCCTTACACAACAGATCAAGCAAGACATCTGACATGCACCGTAATTCATCACGCTCGCCGTATGCGCAGGGGGGACCGTCACACACCCAAGCCTCCCAAGTTAACGCAAGTCAGGATGTCTACCACGGCCAAAGGCCTATACAGGAAAGCACGCACACTCCAAGTGGATTACAGGGGGAGAGCTCGCGCGCCCCAATTGGCCCTAATACTCATCCGACTCAACAATCGCAACAATCAAACCCGACTTATCACCCCCGACAAGCAGTACAACGAGCTCGGACAGCTCTATCTCGGGGCTCTGTGCCAGTAGGACTAAGTCCAAACTCTACCGCAGGGTTCCCGGACAGTCTCATCTACGCTTCAGATTTTATGATAGGTGCGGGTATGGTGATCATTCAGCCTTCAACCGGCCGGGTTGTACTTGTAAAAGAGCCTGACGGAGACTCATTCCACTGGTTCCTACCCAAGGGGCGAAAGGACACGGGAGAAAGTCTTGAACAGGCTGCACTGCGAGAGGCTTATGAAGAAGTAAGTTCATCAAAGTCAGTTTGGACGATGACTGAAGAAAGCTGATAACGCCGACTATCTACAGTCAGGTTACCGCGCGGAGTTCCTGCCGTTATATATACCAACGCACGCACCTACCCCGCCAGAACTACGTACAGGGCTACCCACACGAAGTACTGAGCCGATCTACATGTCAACCCTACAATGGCACAGACGACGGTCCCCACAAGATAGACACAGTACCGGAGGAGAATATTTGACGTTTTGGTACGTTGGGCAGATCCCTCACGATGCAGTAAGTGGCGCCCTTCAGCATCAATGGCTTATAGCTGAGAGCGTCTGCTACTAGGTGCGTGAAGAAAACACAGGCATGCCGGATGAAAAAAACTATGTATCGCATCTACTCGACCCGAATGTCGCATTTGAGCGCCTCGGTACAATGGAGGGGCAAATACTCAAGAAAGCCTACGAGTTGTGGTCGGACGATGCCGCAACGGAGGCCCGAATAAATCAGATAATGGAGGAGTGGCGTCAGGAAGACATGCGAGAGAGGGCCCGGCAGACAAGCTCGCGTGGCGACAGAGCCAATGCAAACGAGAGTCACGAGGATAGCCCAGACTCTTCAAGCGTATCACCCGAAGTGTAGGAGTATATGACTTTTAGCGAATCTTGCACGACTATGATCAGGAGAACAGACCGAGACATACTATACCAATACCGGATGTATTTGATATGACACACATTGTAATATTAGTTCATTCCGAAGTTATTCAAGCACTTCGTTTTCTTAATTTCAAGAAGAGGACTAGGATAGCGCTCCCCACAACCCCAGACCAACGAAGAAACTCCCGAGTCCAAGTATGAAACTGATATATGCAGTGGAATGCACTCCGATGCGAGGAAGGATGAGAGGGGTATGCAAGAGATTAAGGAAAAGATTGAGCAGGAGGATGATTGGGAATGCAATAGCAAAGAACTTGTTTTTCGGCGAGAACCTTTGAAGGGATAATAACCCTTCTGCGGGTGTTGATAATGCAGACTGAAGATACGATGCGGACATGATGAGAGTGATGCCGACGGAAAGCAAGATTGACGCCATCCGTTGAAGACATGAGACGAATATTGGAATATTCTGTCCAAGAAGGGTCAGCGTTGAGCTGCGCCTGGGTACGTATGACAAGGTACTAACAATGACAGGCATCCCATAGATCTCCTCGACATCTTCGCGATCCTTCAGGTTGATCAACTGTTCCAGATCTTGGTCGACAGCAAGCCGTATAGCTTCGTCCAGAGTGCCTGATGTAGCGGTCCCCTGTTTGAAGCCTTCGTTACGGGGGCTCAGCGGTAATATCTCCTGCGAAGCCGTTACAAGATGGGGGGTTTGACTTTCGATACCGCTCCCCTGTGCCAGTATCTCAGCAGTCTGTTCTGCCGGGATCATAACATTCCGGTAGAGCGATATCTGCGTATAGCTCTGCACAATCCCGACAGCGACATCGATAGCGGCCCATCCCAGTGATATCCACCATACTGTACGGAAGATACTGTCATGACAACTCGGCCTTGAGTGCTTCATCCTGTCCCGTACTCGGAGTATCGGCAAAGACGATAATCGTAGGAGGTTGTAGATGGCGACATACACCATATTGAACAGCAGAGTGCTGAGAAAGGGTGAGCACCGTTGGAGGGCATATGACACGGCCGCGTAACTCGGAACCCGGAGCAGATAGGCGAATGACCAGAGGGAAGCGGACAGGACCAGTTCAGGGATCGGAGATGCAAAGTATGGTGCATACTTCTGAGGTTTTTCATACCTCACCGCCCAGAATAAGGTCGGACAATATGCCAGAAAGGCTAGCAGTAGCAGGGAGGCCAGTGGCACGAAGGTATACATCACTACGACCCTCCGATATGACCCTGAAGAGAATGTTTGCACGGGGTCAATAAAACAGCGTTACATCTGAGACAAACCATAGTATAGCCCCCGCTCCCTCAAGTCCCAATCTAGCTCTTCGGATTCTTCAGATGTGCTGCCTCCTGGGCTGTCCTGGACGAAATAGCCCTCCTCTGGCACTCGATCTAGAGTGCTTTCCTGCCTACGTATCTCCGGACTCGCCCTTCGGCTAGATCGCGCAGAGCTCGGGCCTGCAACGTCCTGCACGGAGCCATAGCTTGATCTATGAAACTGACGACCGTCGGCAGTGTCATATGGCGGTATCAATGGCTCGTGGGCCTGGCTATGAAGACTGGATTCCTCCTCTCCAGAGTGTCGGCCGACAAATTTTCTTGCTAAGGGGACAGCAGCTACAGTTGCTAGTATCTTTCTGAAGCTCATGACTGCATTGGAGGGTTCAAAGTCGAAGGCAGAGTCAGCCGTGAACAGAGGTGTATAGGTGCTGGTGAGCTGCTACGCTGCTACTAGCGATGCAGTCGTTGGAACCGAGCGTCCGGCAATTGCCATCGCTCTGACGCCCACTTACTGCTCCCTTGCTGTAATTTATAGTTTGCTAGTACCTCCACTGTACCGCCTGTGATCATACTACACTGGTCATCAAGTAGTAAGTGGGTTCTCAGAATGTTGCAAACAGTCACTCAAGCATACACATGCATTTATGTAGTGCATAGCAGACAGATCTGGATGCACATGACAATCACTATGTGACGCCACTGTTTGATGGAGATAAACTTGCCCCCTCGCCTGAGCCTGAGATTGCCCTGAATAGCGCTCGTTATGCGGTGTTACTGAACTCAACATTAACCACCGTGGCCGTATGCAAGCTTAACGTCTTGCCAGACTGCTTGCGTTGTGCTCCCCACACAAGCCTTAGGCCCTCAGTCTACTGTGAGTGTGCTAGATTGAATAATGTGCTGCCGTTCTCACAGTCCTAGTACGCCAGTTACGAGGTTGAACACGATTCTGCATGGCCGCATTGTACCTTCACCAAGCCCTATTCGCAGACGATGCGCCACCCACATCTTTCGGACACCGCCATTCTCGGCCTGCACAAGGCAGGGCCTTGTCGTCCATCTCCTCTGCCACCGTAGACTCCACGTTGGAGAGCTCCCATACCAGCGTGCCTCTCTTTGAGCCGTTCCCGGACTCGCCAGCATACCAGGATTTGCTGGCAATGCAGCCTCCGCATCCATCTGAAGGATCGCACATAAGTGTACTCACTCTACAAGGAGATCCTATGACGGACAGGGAAAGGAAAAGACGCTGGGAGAAAGACGTGCGGAAACGGCTGCGCCGTCTTTTATGGGCGAGACGCCTTTTAACGGCTATGATTGGTGAGTTGTTACTTGTACCTATGAAATGCCTCTCATTAATATTGCGAACGGTGATAGCGGGATGGGCTATTTACAACACAGTCCGGTATTATGTTGCTTTCACTATCTATGTGTCACATGACAGGCAAGCAGTTCTGCTCGTACTGGGCAGCGTAACAGCACTCTCGCTAGCGCTCACACTGGGATCACAGCTCATCGGAGCATTTGCGCATCGCCTGACCTGGATAAATTCCGCAAGGTCGCCCTATAGCCGTATACAAATATCGCTTACCGCTGCTTCCTCGATCCTGTTGCTTGGGCCTACCGTAGCGAACTTAGTGCTTGTTTTCTCATGGAGGCGGAGTTCAGATAGGGCGCAATCGCTTCAAGGCCGCTGTCACTGGGACATAGACGTCGCCTGGTCCGGTACCGGACATGAATGCGGCGCTGGGGACGCTCCTTCTTGGGGAGCATGGCTCGCTGGGGCCATCGTCCGCCTGCTGTTAACCGCTCTTGCTCTCGTAAGTTCGTCGTCTCAGTATTTCATTTTGGCGCTGATTTCTCCTTTCGCAGGCGGCGTATCACTACATCTCATACATGTATTCAGTCATCAAGCGTCCTTCGCGTCGATACATGGGGAGAACGCACTCACATTCGATCTCATCTTCGGGGGACGCATTCCTTCATGCTCCAAGTATGCGAAGCTCGCGGACAATGACATCAACGGCTACCTTACCCGTAACTACCCCCCGCATGTTACGATATCCATCGCAAGCTACGTCTGAGAGCGACATCACCCGTGAAAGTACTTCCGTCCGTAGCCTTTCGGACCAGCCACCTTTGCGGCGGTCTGGATCGCGTATAACGGCAGATGGGTATATTGTTGGCGATGGTCGTGTCAGGCCTGGACACATATCATTCTCGACGCACGCTGGCCCTTCATCCCATGGGCACTCAATCCGAGACGAGCCCATTCCAGAGTCCCCCACATCTTCCGACGAAGAGTATGCGAACATCCCAGCCGCGGGATTCGGCCGACCAAGTCATATCATCGCAGGGTCATACGCTGCCATCCCGCCCTCCTTTCCCATGCTGTCGCCAGCCTCTGTGATCATACCCGCATTAGAAGACCAGCACATTTCTGGTGAAAACTTCCATGCGCTCATGGAAGAAGTTGCTCGCGAGACAGAGGCAGGTATTCGACTCGTGCAGAACGATCAACACGGCTACTACTCCGACACCGATAGTTCAATACCTGAACGAGTACAATTCATCCACACAGACGATGAAAGGACGGATTATGTCCCAGTTGTTGGACGCATTATTAGCCGAATGCCTACCATCGAATCGCTCGGTTCCCGCGAGGTGATGAGTTTATCAAGTGTTCAACGAGGTGATCGCTCAGCACACACACTTTCCCGACCACCGACCCGTGCGAATACGCTCGTGAGCGAAGCGTTCGGTAGCCAACCTCCCAGCCGCAGCAATAGTTTAACTGCAAGTAATATCCTTTCCTCGCCTGTAGAAGGCCCAATAAACGATCTCGGGGAGTACTTAGATTCTCCCCACGGTTCGAATCATAGCAGCAGCCACGGCACGAAGAGCACAATGTCGTACTACACGGCCATGGGGACAACTTCAAGCGCAGATAGTGCGGCAGCCCGGTGAAGGCGCCTGGACTTCTATTTGAATCACGATTCACACTACCATCACGACCTGTCTGTCATTTCATGGACACAAATCGTACACTTTTTGCCCATACGGGTTCCCTGCTTTTTCCTTTTGCTCGACACATCTTCAGGGGGCAGCTACAGTATCTCATGTTTGTAGACAGTGTGTAATAATCCCAGCTTTTGCTTGAATATAAAAGGTACGTGGAGTCGTCTCAGCTACTACTATACTGCCACTCAATCACACATTTGTAGACAAGAATCCCATCAATGGCAGAGCGGAACGCGCGTTGTGCATCGAATTGCGCTCAGCTTGATTTGGGCGTTAGTGTCAATCAGGTAAGGATTGGAAGATAGTGCCGAGGGTTCTGTCACCTTGGATGGCTAGAAGGAGCGCCGTCCCATCACATCGACCCTTCTTTTGACAATGTCTTGTCTGTGCTGTGTAGCAACAATGCAGCATTGCAAAATTGGTAAGGAGCATCTAGTGCCTGACCCTTCCCCATTGACACAAGAGGCCCAGAGTAAGTGCATCGAATCTCGATGCATGTCATCTGGTTCAGCTTACGAATATACAGAGTACATACGCGTTCCCCGACTTCAACGTTTTCGACAATCAATAATAAGGTTTGAGGTTGCGGGAGCTTCCTTCAATCTCGACACGGACAGCCAGGATATTGAACACGATGCCCGTCGAGCGCTACTCCGCTTCGATAAGACTTCCGCGATAAAATGTTGATTGAGCTTGGTACCCAAGGCACGGATGGCGAAGGCGTAACTGGCCGCAGTTCCCCGCTTTTCTGACGTCTTCCAATAGGTGAGCTTCTACTGTATTACTGCCGAGGAAGTGTCTTGTCCGAAAACAACTAATGGGCTTATTTCGTCTACTACGACAGCTGCCTTGAGTGGGTAGCGAGTCTGATTGTGGCTGGAAATTTGGTGCGCGATGCTCATGTGCCCCTCCTGGTTATCGTGGTATCCAATACTGTCGTGTACTGCGATGTGATGGACGCCCTTACACTGTCGTATGACCGAAGTCAACGTCACTACCACTGAAGCCATATCTCCGAAGGTCGAAGGTCCAGGTCGGCAACATCATTGTTTGATAGGTTGCAGGCCTTACATCTTTGCACCCAAGTTTATACAGTTCGATGTCCAAGTATTCAGGTCGCAATGAAACATGACTGTCTCAATTGTAATCCCCCGGCTGCCGGGAGCTGTCGGATTACATTGCACTAAACTCAAACATAGCACACTCGAGAGATGTGGCGTACTATCCCCGAGTACGGCGGGTCGGACACTCAAGGGCAAGTACTGAGCAACAAGCACCCAGCACGGGTTAGTTCGGCGCTGATCTCCTCAAGTGCGCAACTGAACATATCAATTTAGAGTTACTACAGGCCTAGAGCGTTCCCGTGCTAGTGCGAGGCTATGTGGATAACACAAAGTGACGTATCACAGGCGCGTCGATTCGGGTTCACCGGAGTGGAGGCTACTGGATGATTTCTAGTGATACAACAGCAGGTAAATACGATCACGAGAACTCAATAGCGGGAAGCGCAGCAAGATAACGGGAACAGCAGCGCTCTGGAAAGTAGAAGTCAGCATGTACCCTACTTCTGTTGCGCGGAACTAAGGAGATGCCGTTAACGGGAATGGTGGAATCTCAGTCGGGAAAACATACACCGGGACATAAGTGCACTGAATATGTCTCTTCTCGCAGTTGGTGCACGGCGCCCTCCCGTCGCACTTGAGCTTGCGGCCTGTCCAGATAGGCAGTCAATGGCGCAAACACTAGAGCGCCGCATAGACTTGGTACCTCTGCAAAATTGGCAAGCCATCGCTGTCCTTCGTGGTATCCGCTGAGGCTCTGGATCAGTCTGTTGACCCGAGCTTCCAGCTGCCTTCGAATGGATGTGTCAGCAAGTGAAGAAGGTCATATATCGGTCTGCTTACTTGGGCTTCGCTCATCCGTATGGCAGTATAAGGCAATGTCCAGAAGTATAGAACAGCGAAATGGTAAGGAATGGATATCCACCCCGCATCTTATATGCATGCTCGGCGCCAGGTTAGTGAATATAGCCTGATGGAGGCAAGAACTCATGGATATTTAACAGACATCCATTTTGCAATCTCAATCAGATGAAGACGAATCTCTGGGATCGACGGCTGGGCGGTATGAGACCCGAGATGGTACTCTGAAGCAGGGGCCTACCTCTGCTAGCCCTGAATCTTCGCCTCTTGGCGGATATGCGGACCTGGAATCAATAGTGTCCCTGTTGGACATCAAAGACGACGATGCTAACAAACAACGTCAACCGCTGCGCAATGCCGTATACAGCCTCGTCTCGCTCCTGTTGCGTATGTGTCCGTATCTTGCGAATATCTTGCGCTTATCGACAGAGAAGGCATCAATAAGCAAAACAGTACACTTCGTGCTGACTACCCTTAGCTGATATTCTTGGACTTGGGGAAGACAATCTTGCACACCTGCACCTAACACGAGGCCGACAACGCGGCAGCGCTAATACAAACTTCCCATTCTCCCAACCATGGCTGGCACGCCAGATTGGCAGACGGATACAGGTTTTAAATGTCAATATAGGTTGATAGATAGTAATAGCACCACATACTATACATAGTGAGCACTTCCTCCATCCTCCACTCGGTGGTATTTTAATCTTTGCGCCAGTCTATGGTGGTGCGGTTGAGGACCCTTTCCGAACCCGTGGATAGCGCTAGGTATCGTAACATTCTTGCATAGACGCAGGCCTCCACAGTTATGTTCTGACGTCGACGAGGACCTCATCTTACGGAAGGATACAGATTACCGTTATTCAGAAGGTTCTGAAATCAGGCTGTGTCTTCAACCCACTTGAATGCCTTAATATTTCTCCGACCAGCGCTGAGTATCCGTCCGTATCAAAAGGCAACCTCTCTGGCTCTTTCACTCAAACCACGCTCCCCACACTCCCAACGTACCTCGGCCACTGCGGATATCAACCATGCTGAAGCAGGCGCAGCAGCCCGACAGCGCCGTCCACCACTCGTATAGTCGTATCGTGCCCTCCATCGAAAGCCATTAGGCTATATCACAAGGTGCACGGTGAAAAGATGTAAGGGGACGTCGGACGGCAGGCATAGCTATCCAGGTACACCTTGTATGTAACCATCAATGTCATTGTAGATCGCATTCGGGTGAGCCACATCACATACCTTCACCCACAAGCATCGTTCTTCAAGCTCGTTCAGTGCAGGCACGTTGCAAGCCGTCAGGACTTGCCAACGCTTGACATCCGATTGGAATTGTTGAGAGTTGCTACATCTCATGGCCGCTACGATAGTCCACAACAAAGCGAGGCTCCTAGGTTGAAGTAGGTTCGCAGTTGCTACAATATGCGGGGAAGCTCACTGATTCCTGTTTAGTGTGCATTCATCATCGGAATAAAGCTGGGCAAGCACTTGCCTGTGCCTCCTGCGTGCACAACCACTTGTGGCATACGCCTGTCGGGCATATCATTGTGTTGCTGCGACCAAGACCGGAGCGCATCTTCGCGCTCATGACCCGTGACGTGATTTAGAATAGGGGGAAAGGGGGCGTATTGAGCCAGTCTGGCAACTCAGATGTCAATTGCGGGTTACCTCCGCCCAGCACGGCTCCTGCATGAAAGCAAAGGTACGTCAAGTCCCTGATACGTGTTCCATTGAGTGAAAGCTTGTTAGTACTGTCAAGGACGATAGCTTGATCTGTTGCAATTTTACCGATCAAAGAGCCATAGGATTGTTAAATGATACATCATATTATGGTACAAAGTCCAGGATCATCCAACGGATAGATTTGTAGCAGGCAACTCACAGCCGGTTTAGTTGTCGAGCGTATCCTGGAAACCCTTCTCGCTGTCAGCTTCACCTGGAATGTCTTCCATCTATAGTTTTGATTAACTCATTGAGCACCAGCGATGGGGTCCGTGATTTCAGGGCGCTCACTTTGTCAAGGTCTGCTAAACATTCCTCAAATATCCGTACCGCCTTCAGTAAATCTGCCTCAGTGATTACAAGAGGGGGAGCAAATCGGATACTGCACAAAGCGATGAGACAAAGTGTTATATCGAATTGAATTCAACTTACATGTTCACGTGTGTAGGCTTGGCGAGTACTCCACGACTTTTCAGTAGGAGACACAGCTGCCAAGCGGTCCGTCGACGAACACTTTGTTCTTCGTCAATAACAACGGCGTTTAGCAGCCCACGGCCGCGGACGGCCTTTATCAGCGGCGAGGGAATAGCGCGCACTGCCGACCGGAACTTCTCGCCTAGGTCAAAGGCGCGTTGAGCCAGCTTTTCCTCGACTAGTACATCCAATGCTGTAATAGATACTGCACAGCCCAGTGGATTTCTGATACATGCGGGGGAAATGGCGTCAATTGTGATTGACTGCCGCCAGAATGATCTTCGTTACCCACCCGCCATAAGTACTTCCGTGTTCGCCAGGTTGGATGCACAACATCACTTCCTTGTCAGCAAGCACGGCGGACACCGGGTACACTAGGTAGGCAGGACTGAGTAAACGTTCTCACATCGGAATGGATGCACTTACCGCCCCCCGAAAGCGCTTTCCCGAGCAATACAACGTCGGGCCTAATTCCATCATACTCGTAGCACATCATCTTGCCGGTACGGCAAAGGCCCTGTCGAGGATTGTGTAAATATCACACATAAGCTCCACCGTGTACAACAACGTTTACCGTTTGGATCTCGTCACAGATAAGAAGCACATTGTGCTTTGTACACAGTTCGCGAACTGCTTGTAAGTATCCTACTGGAGGGACGACGATACTGCGATCAAGCATGCCTTAGCATCCAAAGAACTATGCATTCCATCTGATAGTACGTACCCGGCCTCCCCTTGGATGGGTTCAATCAAAAATGCAGCGGCGTTCTTTCCATAGAGTTCAAAGGCACGTTTCAAATCGGAGATCTCTCCATAGCGAATGACTCGCGCCGTGCCTTCATCGTCAAACACAGGCCCAACGCCTTGAAGATATGGTCCGAAGCCTGTACGACTCTCCGGATCGGTACTCATACTATTGCACGCGACGGAAGATGATGAGAAACTTCGTGGACGGGAGAACGAAAGGATGTGCGAACCTGATGACGCCAATGGTGCGCCCGTGGAAATTCCCTTCCACACTGAACACAATGGCTCTGCCTTCGGGAACACCCTTCTTCTCATATGCCCACTTTCTAGAGAGCTTGATGGCAGTTTCGACTGCCTCGGCGCCAGTGTTCATGGGAAGAACCATGTCATATCCCAACAAGGATGTAACTTTCTTCGCATACTGACCAAAGATTGAGTTATAGAATGCTCGTGAGGAGAGAGTCAGCTTCTGTGCCTGCTCCACGAGGGCAGCTACAATACGAGGATGGCAATGGCCCTATAGGAGTAAGACAGATGTTGATGAGACCGACAGGGCGCAACCAACACAAATCACCCACTTGATTCACGGCACTGTTTAGCAACAGGAGGTGTCAATGATGTGTAGTAACGATCATAATAGAAACACTCACGAATATGCTGAAAGCATATCAATATATTCATTGCCTTCAGGATCCCAAACCCTTCCAGCCGAGGTCAGTCCGTTGATCGGGACATTTACGCAAAAAGTGCTCACTTCGCGCCCTTCGCGGACTCAAAAACTACAGGCAGTGGGTGGTAGCTATAAGAAAAAACCAGATTTAGCACGTGGACTGAGGTAATTGAGGGCAATAAAATCAGCGAACAACTAGGGTGACTCCGGCGCTGTAGCAGTTTCCCGATAGATAAACGCTATAAGCAGAAGCTATCAAGACAAGAATTCGAGGAATCGATGTGATGCTGTCTGATGTGTATCACTGATATGAATTGTACTTACTTGTGTGCGCCGTATTCGTGCTCGAGTTGGATTACATCCGCGGAGCTCAGGTGAACCTCGCCATTCCGAGGTCCAGTGTTGGAGTTCTTCAGAGCAGGCCCAACCATTGACTCAGTACGCAGCGATGCGGTAGGGGACATTACTATAGTGCTCGTAGTTAAAGACTAACAAGTGCTGTTCGTTATGCGTCTTGGTGGTAGTGGTTGAAGGAGGTGCAAGCGAAGCTGAGAGCGCGCCGCTCTCAGGAGACTGGAGTTGATCCATATATGGAAGGTAGGAAGCGGATCATAGCGCCTAATGACTTCAGCTTCGTGGTCATGAGAGAGATTATTATGCCCCAAATCGAAATCAATGCGGAAGGATCGTATTTAGATGTAGATACATGACCAAAGCCGGGCATCGGTGTAGAGACCACGCGTACGAGGTAGAAGAGTGCGATACATTATGGTAGAGTAATGCAATGCGTAGAATACTTGAGACGTGAGAATCGTTAAGAATTTATACTGTATAGGATATATTCGATATGAGAGAACCTACAAATACAGTCAAATGATAGCAAACAGAGGTGTGCACGAGACGACGAAGGTACCGATATGGACATTTACTGCAGTGCAGCAGGCCATTCACTTCGTGGTCTCCACCGGCCCTCCGAGTCGTGTCGGGGGTTTGGAAGCCAGTTGATACCATCAGTCAATGTATGCCCAACAGGCACTGTGGCAGACAAGCTTATTGAGTGATGGCTTCGGGATAATTGGGAGCGATAGAAAGGACTGACCAAACCATCCCCATTTGCTGGTCCCCATGACCGAAATCCAATTCTCTGTAGCGCTGCCTAGCCACCATAAGTTGCCTTCGGTGTCTATACTACCCCACTCCTGATCCCATTGCTTCCGGGCTTGTCGTTTCGCACTAATCATAGAAAAGGTGTACGGTAGTCAGTGGGCTTGAATAAACTCAACTGCACCGAAGCATAACATGTCAGAAGGCAACCTCACCCAGTTTGATACCAGGAGTACATCCGCGAAAGTTTGGCCTGCTCTCTCTCTTTCATATCTTGTGCTCGCATAGATTCTACCGTAGACTGATTCAAAAGGATCAGTCGGATGTGGGTAAGAAGTAACACCACTGTGAACAGTGTGAACAAGGCAGATCTATGTGCAGACGTCAGTGTCACCTATAACGATGTCGACCGAATTCAAGCTCACAAGGCAATAATAACAATGTACTGAGGATCTACATCGTCCTGGTGTACGACTCCTGCGACGAGCGTTGCAAAGGTCCACATGCAGAATGGGGCGGCCCATTGCAAAAAATGCACGAAATACTGCACCTGGCTTTAACGCTGCGGGTACGCTGCGATAAGAGTGGACCTACTTTATGATTGCGAGCACCCACACATTGACCTATCCCTAGTGCAACACAAGTACGAGCTACGTCAGTTTCTGCTTGCGGAAGGTACCGACCTGACTTACAGGGACAATGATGATCATATTTAAGAATGCACTACATAGAGCATTAGTGTAAATCTTATTTCGTGTGAACCCTCACTCACCGTTCCACAGGCGCGACAGTGGTGAGCCCTCAGAGGCTTTAC
Source organism: Trametopsis cervina (assembly GCA_022385755.1). NCBI lineage: Eukaryota > Fungi > Basidiomycota > Agaricomycetes > Polyporales > Irpicaceae > Trametopsis > Trametopsis cervina. Next base: position 306,226 of record MU278371.1, on the reverse strand, counting down.
AAATCCTTCCTTGTGACAATATCGGTAATCTGGACGTAAGACCGGCACTTTCGATGGACTTCGAGTCAGCATCATTGGCATCCTAGTAGCTGACGGGCCTGAACGCCCGTTATCTCGGCTTCTAGCTTGCACGGCCCCAACAGGAGGGATAGCGTCTGTGATACCTGCACTTTCATCTATATATTGTTAATACCGAGGCCAGAACAAAAGTACGCGCAACAAACCATGCGTCCCATGCTTCTCTGATATTCTTGTTTCCGAATGGAACGTCGAGCCTTCTGCACCATGGGAATGATGTGGGCCACCGTTTACTTCCGGAACATGTTGGTATTGACCCGCGCCCAAATCAGTGGTTGAATCCCACCACCGAGGCACGTCTTCCGGGTTATCATAGGTAGGTGGTGGTGTCTTCTCAACGTGCTGGGTTCATGTTAAACCAATTGTTCAAATATGAAGGTCATGGTGTCAACTCACGTCGCGAGCCATCCCCGGGCTTACTAAAACAACCTAGCCCTGGAGTGAATTGAGGCACCGGATCACTCAACATGAAGCACATACCATTGCGTACGCCCATAACATCATCACCAACAAGAGGATGAATATGATCAAGAACGGGACTGCATTGAGAGATTCAACTTCGACATACTACGCGGAATTGTCTTTCTTCACTTACCGCCTATTTTACGTCCGCTTAAAGGACCTCCGTTCTTCCTAATCATGGGTACGCAGAACCTGCCGATATACACGTACGAGGCATACGCGATGATGGCAAGGGTGATTCCCACAGTCATCTTGAGTACTATCCATGGCTGCGGCCTGCTCCTCCGTTGTTCTGCTCTTTGTCTCGACTTCAAAGTCGCTTCTTGAACAACCCCACAGCACTTTCCTCCAGAACTTTCGTTAGAGTCGTCATTGGCCATATAGGTTGTGTGATAGAGCGAAGCTGTTATATGAGAGGTAACTTGAAGCAAATTAGCGCATGGAATTCGATAGGGACGTCAACAAGCCAAGAGGAGAAGAATACAAAGCAGAAGAGAGTAGGAGTGTGTGTAAGGAAGTCGAGAAAGGCTCGTAAAGTTGATGAGGTCACTGAGGGAATGTTGTGACACGTGGATACCCGCTGCAGGATCAACGGATCAAAAGTCTTGCCAACCAAAACGGCCATGATCAGTGTTGTGTGAATTGCTTACGACCGTAGGTGAAAGGCACTCTCTTGCACTTTCAATGGCTGAGCTGTATTAGTATGGCAGGAGGTTACAAAGCAACCTATCATTATCTCCGCTTTGCCATTTCTCCTGCCTGTAGTGACGCCCTCACAGCGCGCAAGATTTTGCAAGATGCGCTGCTCCAGTCCTTTGGACTGACCTCTGCAAATACACAGATAGACATCTTGTGGATCTCTGACAAAGGAGATGCACTTGTTTTGCGAGCCCGACCTACGTAAGCCCGTCTGCCACAATCAGACATGAATATCTACTGAAGGCTTGCCCCGTAAACGTCAGGGATGCCACAAGAATAATGGCAGCTGTGGCAGCATCCTCAGCTTCGCCGAACCTGTCCTTAGTCAAGGACTCGACATTTTTGCCGTCCCTACTCCCCATTGGTACTTTCTGAACTGGGGGCTTTGTACGCTATCCGCAATTCTGCCCGTGTAGTTGTGGCTGAACGGTCTGTAGAAATTACGCAAATTTCCGGTTGACGGTTTCATCGCCACGATATTCAGAACCTGTCAATATGGTTATACAGTACATGCGTCTTCATGCGTGTAGACCTCGTTAATATGCACAGGACTATGACTCAAAGAAGCCTCCCCTTCATGTCCGCTCCGTACAGTCTTCAGCCAGATCTCACAGGGACATACACGCCTCATGGTGTCGTTGACAAACGAGTCCTTCCAATTCAGCAAGCGAACTACCACTGATGTTTTATATTTTCACTCGGTCCGGCAAACTGGTCGCGTAAAGCCGACAAAAATACATTGCAGTACCCGGTTCCTTATACATCTCTACAGCATATTTTACATGGTGTACCACAGTTCATTGACAGGTCCCATGTAACCCTTATTTCATCCGGAAGGTGATGTTGTGGAAGTGTGTACGATCTTCCATGCTACGAACCCTAATTATCTGAGGATATACGCTGCTTCGCGAACTCCACGAAGTCGTCAATAGCGGAGGGCCAAGCGGCTGGAGGAGATGTTGTGAGTGTTGCGTAACATGTACGGCATTGGAAGAAGACCAAACGTTACCTTCAGCATCATACTTCTCGAATTTCGCGTCAATAGTGCGCACGAATTCCAAGAACTTTCAGGTCATAAGTCAGCTACTCTGTCTTCGCGACCGGCCGCCGAGAATTGACGCACCATCTGCCAAACATCCTTACTGACGCCTTTCACACCCTTGCTGGTGAGATATTCGAACCACCATTCCAGATATTCTTCTTGCCACCCTTCCTCATCAATGCCCATCGCATCGTCATCCCCGTCTTCCCTTTTATGGGACAGCGCTCCGCCTTGTACACCGTGTGGGATGAGCAAAGCCCAGAAGCCTTGCGCCATGTCTAGCCCTGCATTCCTCTGTTAGCCACCCACTCTGCCGCAGACGGAACCTAAAGTGACAACGGTAACGTACCGAGACTACGCTGCCCCGTCGGTCGGGCGAATTCGAAAGTATAGTTGTACACTTGCTGAAAGTAGGGGGCATCGGACCCTAGCCTGTCCCTTAGTCTGAGAAGAGCGGTCTTCATTGTTGGAATACTGTCGCATCTAGAGGCCGCGGTTTGATCGCACTGTGAGTCAAAGACGGCAAAGCGGGAACTTCGTGGGGAAGAGGGAGCTACGCGACCTACCCGATAGCTTTCCATCCGTCAACCCAGCCTTTACGAGTCCATTCACCCATCCCTGGAGACTTCAATTCGTACGCCACAGCAAGTAGCACAACATCCTCTGGATCTACCGCCAGATCTTGACACAGTTTGATCGTTCCGTTGACTGTAATCTCATCCTCGTCGGGATCTATAACACCCGTAAGATACGGCGATCTATCGTGCGAAGGGTAGTGGTTGCGTTGCTGTACCTTTGTACGTGTCGAACAGCTGGTTCAATTTGCTCGTTGAAGGACCTGACGAGTGCGATGGTCGATGGGCATTTGGATCGTTATAGAAAGCATCGATCGCGAGGTCCACGCGACGATTGTGTTTCTCTAGGTATTTCTTTGCATCTCTTGAGCTGTGGAGTATAATCATTAGCTATGAAAGGTCGTTATCACCACATATCATGGCAGACCAGCCACAGACGACCAATGATCAGCTGGGCGGACTCACCTGGCCCCTGTGACACCGACAAACTGTGCGATAGCATCCTCCATCTGTTTGTCTGTTCTCTTACTTGACTATCTCGTCGTAGCGACGGTAATGTAAAATGTAGATGCACGGCGAAATAAGAGAAGTGCGAGACAAGATTGGTCGCATCAACATCAGGAAGGATCTCTACAACCATGGGAATGTTCACGCACCATCTTCGGATTGAGTTCTGGAGTACGGAAGAACCAATAAGCTGTTTCTCTATGTGTGGGATGAGCTATCCGAGTTGTGCGTTAGCAACTGTCTGTAAGCTGGGTGTGTGCAACTATATAATCATACTATGACCTACTGCCGCGTTCGTCAAGGCCCAGCTTTTGGTTGTTATTGAGTTACTGAACAGACGCTAGTAATGACGGGAGAAGATCAGATCGGTTCGTTCTCGTTCAGACTCCGCGGACCACGGACTATAGCTGGCGGTACTTGATGCTGGTGGAAACCTCAACGCATCCGGGGCACGACGGCATTGCTACGATGAACGAGTTGCACTCTGTCCGACAGGGATGAGCACCTACGTTGAACGTAGATGCCTGTGCCTGTCAAGTACCAAGTTACTTGAATTTCTGCGGTTCATGTCTGTGGCAAAAGGACATCAAGAATTTTACCTTTCACAGTAAACACGCCAAGTACAGTATCTCGTTATTTCCAGGTAGATGATTCCTTACTGAAGGCTAGCAAGCTGCAGAGCTTGTCCATCGCCTCTGACTATCGAGACCTTGGTGAGCCTCAGCTGCATACAAGAGATATCTGCACGGCTGAAGGTTAGCATATCTCTACAAAGGATGTTCTCAGAGGGATAGCCATTGTTTAGCGTTTTTTGGCGCATACATTCGCGGCAGGAGTCGCAAGACCTCGACAGACAGATATGTGCCCCAGTACCCTGCCCTATACTTCCTCAGTAGTGCCACGCAGGCAGCACTATTGTTGAAGTTACATACAACTGGGGTGACGTTTTAGGTTCTCTTACGTTATAGTATCTTTTCAAAAGTGCTTATACTGTTCCACATATTCACCAGGTCGTGATTGTTGATGCCGCATCGAATCATCCGAATCGTCGTTTGCCGTTAGGTCTCACGGACCCGTTAAGCTTTCGATATAGACCCATGAACTATAGGAGCCGTACGCCGCATAATCCTCCTCTTATCACAAAAGCTGATATTCAGTTGCCTAACCTCACAACTCTCCAGCATTTCCTGAAAAGGGTTCTTTAGCTATTCAAGTCTTAGATAGCTTCCTGATATAGTCTGACAGCGGACGGCGTTCTCGGGACATCGACTTTCACACCACATAGGGAGCTTTTTGAAGCTTGTCGCACTCTTTATATACTTCACTCTTTGTGTTGACGGGTGCGACATTGGTGACGTGCTGCTACTTCCGACATCCAGCCTTTCAATTACCTGGTGACCTCACACATGAGCTAGGCGGCCTTCTAAAGAAACACAGGGCACCGAGAGAAGCGGTGAACATACACTATGCACTACCCACATGCAATGCCACCTAGACGCCCGGGGTATGCTCGTTTTCCTCTCCAATTGGCTCAATAGTCATCGCTGATTTAAGAAACGTAATTTCCAGATGTACTAGCAGATGAACTCCGCGGTTGCGTGTGACGGTCTGGACTGGTGCGAGTTCTCAAAGACTCGATTCTCACACATGTGGCTTCCTATTTGCTTATAACTGCTTTTACAGACTACTCTGGACATTATTATATGAGTATCGGATGCGATAGAATCGACTTGTGTTTCTTCCACAACATGCCTTCGTTTTACGAAGATGGCGAGGAGGCGCCGATGAAACACAAAGCACGGGAGTGTACATGCCCACGGACTAGGGGATGCCCGAGGTGGTGCACACGCCTGTGCAAGTACGTATGCTTCGTTGTTCGAGTACAGTAAAGTTTCGACTGAAACGCAGGTGTGTCCTCCTGCATAATGCCGAGCCGGCAGCATTCGTCTCCCCGCTGGGACACACGCGGCGAATCAGTTCTCGCCTGCCCTCATGAGACTCGTACCGAATATCCTCCTCTTACGTGTAACGACGACGCTAGTCCCACCTCTATCACAAGTTCGTCCGACGTTCTTGGGGTTCGGAATACAAAAGCTCTTTTCTCGCTAGCCGGCTAAGCCTAATCGAAGTGCACGTCGCACGCCTAGGCCAACAAGCCGAAGACTACCAGGACAAAGAAGGCGCGACCGGGTGCGTGTTAGTATTCGTCCTTTTCGTGGCGATCCCCTTATTTTCGAAACATAAACGGAGCCGCGCTTGAACGCGGCTGCTATCGACTAACGCTGCGCCACAACAGAAGCTGTCTGAAGATTTCCCAGCGGAAGTAACGCTCAGCACCGTATGACTCGCCATTATCGCGAAAGCTGGACCTGTGGCGCTCGAACCGACATGTGTAGGCGGTGTTCCAGGCAGCAGCTCGTTCCGTCATTCCTAGTTATCAGCTGCCATACGCCGCGCGTCTCAGGAACACCGAGCGTGTGCGCCCCTTGCGCGGAAGCAAATGAGCGATGTAAGGCAGCCAGATCCAGTGTTAACTTGCCATGAATTTGGCGATAGCCGTGCCCCGCTCGATCGTGATCAACGTTGCAGCAATTCATTTCGCGATCATATACATATTCGGGCGGTCCGACCCGTCGGTAAGGCGTGTACAAGCAGAGCAGGACAAGGAGAAACGCGAACTGCGTCGTCCATGCGTGTCCAATGCCGCTGCAACGTTGCACGAGGGAAATACTGAATATCGGAGGATGCGGGGAGCACAAGCCCGACATGAGGAACTCGTCATCGTCAAATAGCTGCGTCAAGGGAACTCTAAGGTGACATTACGAGTGATTCGTTAGGCGTTGGGGATCGTGGCGACTGACATAAGATAACGGTAGGGTATCAAGACGTAACACTTCCTAGATAGAAGGTGAGTAGTGTCTTCTTTCGGAGTAAAGAACCTTGATCTTACCTCAGAAAAGACGGGACCAGCCACCGGACTTACTTGACAACAACGCGCTTGGTATGCTTCCCAGCGCGCCGACGCTGGCTGTGGGGCATCGGGCGTCGCCAAGCCTCGTCTGGGTCATCTCTTAGCTCATCGGACTCGAGGGGGGCAACCACGGGGTGATGATGCTCCTGCGGCGAGGTGTGTTGCGGGAAGGGGGCATGTGGCCCATTTGACGGAGAATGTAGGTGGGCTGGAAAGGGGGTTTGTGGAGTGGTATGCGACACGATGGGGTACACGGGTTGAGTATTAACGGATATCGGACCGCTCCGAGGTGGTCGGACTTGGCTAGCGTGCTGCGAGGGAAGAGAAGGAGGGATATGATCGTGTGGAGATGTGGTCTGAGGCGAAAGCGTTTGCGACCGCGGCGACGTCGAGTCGGAATGCCACCGCTGCATGGCGGCGCTGTCGCGATGCTTTGATCTGACATATGACTCAGGGTCTCCGTCGCGAGGCATGTCGACCTCTATGCGCACACGAACCATCTCATTGCCCCCTTTGGCGAAAAAGGCGCGTTCCTCTGCAAGGAAGAACCCGCTTGTGGGCCCTGAGCCTACGTTGACGGGGGGAGCAGGCGGAAAGAGTGCCATGAGCTCGTGCCCTGTTGGTGGCGCAGGGTACTTTCGTGCCTGCATGTCAGGGGTGACAGACAGATCCAAGTCTGTAACTCGACGATGAGCCTTAACCTCGCTCAATTCACCCTAGCGCACGCACCTCTTATAGACAGTGAAGAAAAGGGTCGTCGCGGCTGGCTGTCGTTTGTTGTATGAGGTCCAGACATACTGGCTCTGGGTTGTTTTGCGTCGCGGTGAGGCGGTGGGCTCCGATCGCTGACAGTGGAAGAGCTGGGACTGGGAGAAGTGTTTCCGCCGCGGGAGATGGGTCTCAGGTGAAAGGTAGTGGTGGCAGTACTCATTGCAGGGGGATCTGCAGCGGAACCTCGGGAGGGGGAAGCTGGGAATCAGAGACAGGCGACACAAGCGCTTTATATACCTCCGTGATTGTAAGTGCCGCTTGGTTTCTTCCCAGGAAAGCAACAACGTCTGGTCGTCTGTTGCAGGCCAGGCTACAAGAAGTTTAATGACACACCCATACGTGCGATTGCCCCAAGAGATGGTCGCCGTCCATTTCGTCCGGTCCGTTGCCAGATAAAGTACTCGCCGCTTAGCTGCAATCGAGTCATTTCGGCGCAGTAATGTTAACAGCATGCCATATACAGCAAGATAGGGTCGTTTCGTGTTTGTTCTGTGCAAATATCCCTGCAGCGGGGCTATGCACGACGGCCTGCTCTTTACCACATACGACCGCCGTATCATCGTGGTAAGTGAAGACATAATGCACCATTGATTCGACAGGCCACGTTACATCCTATCAGCAGGTGAGGTAACAAGGGTGGAACTTGCTTCCAGAATGGCGCTGTCCAGGCCATTTCGGAGTTCTCTCCTCGACCAACACGAGCCCTCGCGTCAGAACCGGTATCCAGCGCTGTTGCTGGCACCCAAATAGGCCACGCAGAAGGTTCAAATGTTCCACAGTCTCTGAATCGGATCTCCTTGGACGTTCCGCGGACAGCCTCAGCCACAATTTCAAGTACGTGACCGTCGCAGGACACGCGAAGACCACGGACGGGTACGTGGAAGCCATTTCCCATCGCCACCCGGGCTGCATTGATATATCTCAATGTGTAGATGGCTCCCCATGTCACCCGTCGACGCTGACGTTGTCATTGCTTCAGACGCCGAGACTACTCAAGGCTTTCGCCCTGACAGTTTCTGCTTGATGGAAGTCGACAGGTACCACAGCGCTCTGGGCAACGCGTTCCCATATGTCGAGGATCCAGAAAACCAACGTGCCCATATCAGAACGGTCTTCTCGGAACGGGTCGCCCCTGCAATCCCTCAGCCCAGGGATCGTAATTCCTCCGGACCGCCATGAGATCGTCGGCTGCCCCTCTGCTACTATACTTAAACTTTGGCAGGCAAAGGTTACCTCTTTGCTGGATTCTCCTGCCGAATTCCCTCAAGTAATGCAAAATGTACCGACGTACCGAACATCATCCGCATCCTGCAATCAGCTCCTTGCTATCTCGGTTCGTCCGAACGGAGCTGCTTCTAGCCTCGTCTGCGTGCGAACCTTTTATGGAGTATGACACCTCTTGACAGAACGCGGGCGACGCACAGCTTGTTTGCCAACCCCCCATTCTGCGACCGGTCTTCAGCCGAGTTCACGTATGCATCACTGTCAATGTCGGTCCTCGGAATTTCATCATCCATGGACCCTCAATCGGACAACAGGCCGGCGATAAGTCTCTCGCCGATATGGAAATATTAGTACAGGTGGCTACACAGTCAAACTCTCGCTGTTGCGTTTGCCAGTGGGCGCTGGCAGCGTGATACAGCATTGTACCAGCGCTGCCGCGTCTTCGGTCACCCTCGAATACAGTCTCCACGCCTGCACTCGCATGCCCACGGCTTTGATCCTCATGGGTGTGCCGGGCAGGATCGATCTTCGCAACGGGAGACGACGACACGGATTGTATACGAAACTCTATTGTACGTACTTCTCGCTGTTCTCCACCTATCCATACTCCGTCAAATATAACTTTATTCGCTGGGACAGTTTAGCTGTCCCCGTCTGCCATCCAAGTCCATCCCTGCAAATGAGGTGTGGCGCTGTGTGAGAAGTGGTACGTCCACTTGCTGTGCCTGGTGAGTTCATCACTTTACGCCAGGGAAGTACGCCGCTCCACATTTGAATCATCTACCCGCCCATGTCCAGGTATGTATTGAGTGAGTGAGTTTCCTCGACATATACATTTGCAGGTCGGACATATGAACACAGCTCAGTTCAAGCACAGAGAGCTGTATAGCCCCGGTTACATCGGTCTTCTAATGTCCGGTATCTAATAGCATGGCTATTGTGCTGAGAGTTCACTCCGGTATGACCTTCTTTCCCACTGTTCTCTCAATGAGGAGGGTTGGTTCTCTTTCACAGGTCTTCGATTCTGGCGGGTACTATGTGGCACGCCTCTTTCTGCAAGTATATCGCACCTATCCTTTCGTGGGTGTCTCGGTGCCGATGTCTTTCCACCGGCTGCAGCGCAAGGGTCCGCATTGCATACAACTATATGAGCGCCGCTGATGGAGGGCTGTGGTTCTCCGATGTGCGCTACCCATGTAAGTTCATTTCTGTGACCATCGTAAGAGGGAGCGCTGATCATTCGTTGAGGGCAGTTGCCTACCACAGAATTACTGGCGCAGCTTCTCTACGTTGCATTTGAAGTGATACAAGCAACTGGTCTCATTAATCTTTGCGCCACTCCACTATGAGAGCGTAGATCGGTGCGGAACTACTTTGGGGACTATCTCTCTAATTGACAGGCAAGATCATGCACGTACCAGTCGTCGTCACTGTCGTTCACCGAGTCGGCTTATTGTCTGACGGATTTTCAGGAACGTGACTTAGGACGACTCAATTGATATGGCAGCATCTAGCCAAGTTGTCATATGCAATACTCCTCGGTGTGACATTCATTTCTGATGATGATCTATCAAGTTGATCTGAGTCCTCTCACCGCCGCAGTCCAATTCGTGCAATCAGATACATTCAATACGTTATCTTTGCGCTCTGCTCGTCATTTATGAGAGCCCGCAGGGGAGATTGAAAAGCATATCCAATCTGCCAATCCATACATCTGTCGTTGCTGTACACATTCAATCCGCGGCTCTGCACAGCGTTGCTACGTGTTCCTGATGTATAGGTGTGCACGCCTTCAGTCTGAACACAGAGCCAACTAATCATTCTGTTCATTGCTTCAACTCGAAGGATACAACCACCGTTGAAGGCGGAGTATACCCGGGCCTTGACATTGAGCGTCCGTCACATGTAACCCTGGTCTTGGTTGCATATGCGTTCTTGTCAAGATGCTCGCGCATTATGGCTACAAACTCCCTCCTTCTCAGCGCTGGCCTTCTCCGTACGCCACGGCGCCCGTTATGTTCGTTGCCGCAGCTTAAGGTCCTGACGTTCGGCGATGATAAAAGTTGCGCCGCTGGCAACAAAGCTGGCCAGTTCAGTATGTGACCTGTCCTCTGTATCATGGCGTGAATGCCCCTGATCGCTCTCACACAGCACAGAACATGATGGCCAGGGCACTGTCAAGGAGAACTGTCAGACCGTACTGTGCTGTCATTGACTGTGTTTGACCAGTTCTATAACGGCGCACCACAACGCGATACCTGTCGGGCTGGTGAGGAGGACAGGCTTTGATATTCTGTCAACCTAACGTACGTTAAGCTGCTGCTTCTTGCGCTCGATCGTGTTACAGCGCTGTCCCTGAATATCGTTCTCGCGCACCACGGGTTGCTACCTGCTGTGCCTTACGCTCTCGCCGTTCACGTCGTGGGAACGATCTTTGGCCTCCTTGTTCGAGATCTTTCATATTCTCAGGAGATCACTTCGCACCGTTGAAACGGTGGGACGGATACAGACGGCATCGCTTCTCTTTGTTTCGTGTCGGTTTCTCAAGATAGTCCAACGTAAATTCACAGCCACAGACCGATTCTGTTCTATCCAGATCACACTGCAACCACATATGACCGCTCTGTACCGTGGAGTGTCAAATCTTCTCCATGATCTCCAGGCCTCCGCAGCTGGTGCACTCGGTGTCTGTACGGTAATAGAAGAAGGATATTCATTCGGTAGAAGAGCCGTGTAAAGAACTGGAAGACGCACAGCGCGCAGGTTGCTTCGAATATGACATTTACGCTCCTGCTTTGGAGAGATCGGTGCGCCGTCCGAGTCAGCCGCTTGGCGGGAAGTGATGAACGTCAGAGACACTGTAAGCTGTGCACTACCTTCATCACGGGGGTGAACGGATGTAGGCAACACGGCTGAAGGTGGCTGTTCGTGTATATGGTATTCCGATTAGGCAGTGATACGCATCTGTTGGAACTGCGGTCACATGAATAATTCTGGACGACAAGCCGCGAATGAGTCGTGAATGATGTGTAGCGGTGCAATATGACGGAGATCTAAGTTTACAAGCTTGGACGTAAGAAAGTCGTAGACTTGCAGGAACGGAGCGCTGTAGGATTTACTGCTATTAGGACGGCGTATCCGGAGCGATGGTAGCGAGAATGAGGAATGACATGGTGTCGATCCAGGAAGGTCCATAAGGGATAGATGCGCGTACTTGCGAGGGTGGCCAGCAGGTATCGGGCACCGCTTTCAACGTGTCATCCGAGAAGCATTCAGAGTTGCACAGTGATGGTGTGGTGAGCATTCTAGGGTTGAGATACAACGCGATGTCGTCGAGCCGGTAAGCATTCTCCGATAAACATGAGGTGTTGCCCCTATCATCTGGAGAAAACAAGACCTTGACTGGAGAGTGACAACGAGCAAGACACTACTCAATCAGCTGCACCTCTTTCTTTTTCCTACGCTTCTTCTTCATTTCAGCGCTTGGAGAGTCACCGGAGGGGAGTTCTCGCTCCCGCTTCAGTGAATTGGCCTCGTGAAACTTGGCAGGCTCAGTTCGCATGACCGACGGACCATCCACGCCAGCGGGCTTTACGAATCTCGTACCAGCAGGAGAACTCTGAGCAGAATCGGTCGGCACGAAAGGCCGTTTCTTGACGTTCTCGCGTATCAACTCTTGAACAGACTTGGATTTCCCCTTGCCGGAGCTTTTCATTTCATTTGAGAGAGGAACTCTGAACCCTGATATCGACGTCAAACGGCGAGGGGCTTCCTGTTCAATTTGTGGTTCCGGGGTGGGCTTCGACTCGTCCTATTCAATGACGAGTGAGTAATGACAATCGGACACAAGAATCACCCTGACCGTTTTCTTTATCTCCTCTTTGCCGTTGGCGGTAAACTTTCTACGACCCTTGGGTTGTGCAGGTCCGCTGACGGAACTCGAAGATTCCACAGGATTGGTAGCAAATAGAAAAGGAATGTAGGAAGCCTCGTGTACTGCCGCTGCTGCTGATAGCCTGATAGCCTGACCTCAGCGTGCGGAATGTCAAGGATGTTACGCAAACTTACACAGACCCTGGTGATGTCGAGGCAATTCCCCATGCATCCTTCGTCTCCTGTGAGACCTCCCATTCGGCCTCGTCCTTTATTCGCGCCTGTTCGAGCTCCACCTGCGCTTGCTCTTTTGCACGTTGCGCATTCTGCATGAAGCGTAATGCCATGGTGCCGTTACTCAACGTTTTCGACATCTTGAGTGCCCGTGCAGACCAGCGCGAAGTGATAAGAGCAGCTGTCGGTTAAGGCCTGATCATGAACAAGCTGAGTGCGCGACGCTTGTGCGAACGAACTGCATCGGCAATCACCGATCGCACAGAAGCAGCAGCTGTATAAGGCATCTAGGAACTGTGTGTTCTAACAATACAAACAAATCGATTTTGAAGAGTCTGTGCCAATACTTGCACTTTTGACTAGCAATGCGTAGATCTTGTAATCCAATAACTCTCTAACTTTCTCATAACAGCCGGGCCATTCAAGCGCAGACTGGCAGAGAAGGCGATATTGATATTTGCATATTCGATAACGTAGGGATTTGCAAGAGTTCAAGCTGAGCGGGGATTCTTCTTCAAATATTCAGATCAACCTATACTTTCAAAAGCAAAATCTCCATAGATCTTGCTCGACTGGCAGCGCTGGCGTCTCTCGCGTTGTGCTATGTTTTCGCTCAGAACCTCACCCTCAGTTATCAAAGGACAAAGTAAGCTTGTAGCGAGAATTCTCTAGTTGGCTCAATAGGGCGCGGGTATACAGGGTGAAAATGGAGGAGATGAAGCAATCTCACTACATACTTCCGACCACTGGTATGTTGCATAACGAGTCCCGCGTGCATCAACAAGGAATTATCACTGTGACTTGTAGGTATGAGAAAATCTTAACCTCACATAATTTCAGTTAAATATGCCGCTAGTGGTGTCAGCCTACTGATGATTGCTGGACGAGATGCGCTGTAGCCTGACAGGGTTAATCCTCCGCTTCTCTCCCCCAGCAATCACGTGAAATCACCCTTGTCGGGAGTTGCCTTATGTGGCTAAGCCGCCAGAGCTCGATGGCATGTTTACGTCGAATTACCGTAGGCACACGACACCTCGCGTCCACGTCACTCACTATCTTATCCACGACTTCGAGGAGGATTCACGAACCATGTCAACCACAGAGCCTCAAGGAGGCTTAAGACTGAGAAAAAATCCGCCCAAATCGCTCCAGGCTAGCCAGTCCGATGCGCCCGTCGAAGATATTCCCCAACGAGAAGACGTGGTATGGGGCAAGACTCCGGGAGGAGAGGGTACGTCGTAATTTTTACAGTATCGTACCGTTTTATTGATTTTGTTCCAGTATTCCGTGTCCCTACGACTCATGATGTTCTGACACTATTCGATCCACGATACCCAAAATCGCACATCGACCTGTTAAATCTCGGTCTCCTCGGTTTCCAGATTGTGCTCTTTCTTCTGGTACCGCGTTCGTTCTCCAGGGTGTTCTTCATGTTTTACTTTGCTTTCTGGAGAGCTGCGTACGATGCCGGACTTGGATGGGTATTGACGAAGCAAAGCAAGAAAAAATGGATAGTGAAAGAAGTGCAGAGATTTGGATGGCTTGATGAAACTCGCCGACCGGCTGTCCGTGATTGGATCCGCAAGCAGCTTGCAGGGAAAATGGGCAAGGATTACTCATTTGATGTTCGTTCCTTTGATCTACATTGCAGCACAGCCACCAGCTCACCAGTTCACAGGATCTACCGCTCGAATATAACACATGGCTACTCTTCCGCCAGGCAGTTGATATTATTTTGCTAAAGTGAGCTTTGAGTCTAACATGTCAAGTATTTCTCACTCAAGATTGCTGTTTAGCGACTTCATGGCATACTGTATGTTTGCATTTGCCTGCTTCCGTGTACCGGAAGGGCTATCGCTGGCCACGCACATCACGAGGTGAGTCCCGAACTGCCGATTGTTTGTGCGCCCCGCTGACTTGTCTTCTTCAGATGGATAGGCGGTATTGCCCTGATTGCCTTCAACTTATGGGTCAAGACAGAGGCTCACGACGTCGTTAAGGATTATGGCTGGTACTGGGGTGATGTATTCTTCCAGCGCGGTGCACTCGTGTTTGACGGAGTGTTTGAACTCGCTCCTCATCCGATGTATTCCGTCGGTAGGTCATTCTCAAATCCCGTAATTTCCACGCCGCTGAGAATCTTTGCTTCTGTGTAGGCTATGCTGGATATTACGGCTTGTCACTCATTGCAGGCAGCTACACCGTGTTGTTTGTCAGTCTGGCTGGCCATGCTGCACAGTTTGGATTCCTGGTCTTCTTCGAGAATCCCCGTAAGCCGGACGATTTGTCATAATTCGTACCCGAGTCCTCACGTCATCACGCAGATATCGAGAGGACATACGGACAGCGCAAGCTTCTTGCGAAGCGTACGCCCCTGCTGACTTCCAATAAAAAGTTAGCCGCCGAGGATGCCATTCCGGAGGACCGTGGTCGTAGTGCGTCTGTGTCTTCCACAATTTCAGCAGAGTTATCCACCCCCTCGGCTACGGAAGGAGAAAGCGGCACAGAGACGGACGGACCACACACCGACAGTGACTCCGAGACAGAGGGAGAGGGAGGACGTTCAGGCATCTGCAAGCATCGCCGTCATAGTTCAGGGACTTCTTTCTCTTCACACAGTGTGTCACTGCCAAGTGAGGCGAAGCGCACCTCGCAGCACGATCTCTTCAACAGGTATTTCCGTAAGGACGTCGTGCTCTTGCATAACATCGATTTGCTGCGGTCAGTTGATGACAGTGCTCCGTATCCATTGCAATTTAAGCTGACGAAATCTGAACAGGGCGACGGACCTTCAGCTCATACTGGTCCTCATGTACGTGCTGGCGGCTTCATTCGTGCCTGCCATGTCACAAGGCGCCTTGTTAACGATGCACTTTGGTCACGCGCTCGCATGGTGCCTTTTCCATTCATTTGGTCTCGGCCTCCTACTACGCGCGCAGTCAGAGCGCAAGTTCCTTGTTCGACACTTCTTGAAGCACTACCACTATCCTCGGAATGACCATGGGAAAGGGGCCGTATATGAGGCATTCTCCAATTGGAAATCGATCTTCAACATGAGCATGTGCATGACCTACGGTATGTCCTTCGTCTCACGAATGTACGTAATGTCTAACAGCCTAACAGCATCTTTTATCGGCCTTGCATGGAAGACGTACTCTATCCCAAATAATTGGTCCGTGGGTAACGTCCTCTTACGACACACCATGGGAGCGGTATGTTCTATACGCATCGATCTCCGCTCGTAATATACTCAAACTCAACTCTATTACTATTCATTAAGCTCCTCATTGCATTGCACGTGTGGTCAACTCTAGAGCAATACGAAGTTCTAGGCATGTTCGGTAAGCGGTCGATACTGTTAGCGTAGCTTAATTCTCATACGTCTCATTAGGGTGGTTCTTCGGCGATTTCTTCGTAGATGAATTCTCGGCGAACTTGGAGTATACTGGCATCTATCGGTGTGTATCGCTTTCTCCATTGACCCGTTTCCGCCCACCAATCTCGTTCTCCCGCAGATATTTGAACAATCCAGAAGTCATGAGCGGTGCCGCCTTCTTTGGTTTGGCTCTCATAAGCGGAAGCAAACTCGTCTTCGCCCTTGCTGTGATACGACACTTGTCGCAATGGTGGTTCTTGAGCAAAGTTGAAAAGTGGGTCTTTACCGACTGCGGTCAACGGCAGATAAAGCTAATCATCCTTCGCACAGCCCTCATATGCGCAAGCTTTATGGAGACACATTGCGTACGGACGCTGGCTTCGTGAAAGTCATAAAGAAAGTTGCGCAAAAGAATGCCCGCCTTCTTGAGACTCGTGCTGGAAAGCATGCCCCGGAGATTAAGCGGGTCGCTAAGGAGGTTAAGGGTACCTTCGACAAAGTTTACGTTGAGACGGCTGAAGCCCTCGAAGAGTTCCTCGCACGGTGTACGTCATCATCCTTATTGGGTCGTGCAGTTGACATTAATTGCGATTACAGCGACTCCCAGGATATCAGACGTTGTACAAGATACGAAAATTTTATTGCAGCAGTCACGAGAAAGACTAGTCATATCGTAAGTAAATGACACGTTCCTCCCGTTCCCAGCGATCAACTAGATTATGTCTACAGGAGAGTTGCGAACGACCTGTCCAGCTATGACACCTCGAAATATTCTATTTCCGTCGTCCCGAAAACTCGGGATGGAACTCTACGTTTCCATCTTGGGGAGCCTATCCGTGTCAAATGGCAGGCTCCGCTGCGCCACTCTCGCAAGGATTGGATTGGAATCTATCGGGTACGTGACGCTTTAGGTGCTTTGGTTTGATACAATAATCAATGTGTCAATCCGTGTCCAGCTAGGAGCCAATACGTCCACTCATATCACCAAGGTGTCATCCCTGGGTATGTGGGTACCCGTACACGATGAAGAATGGGATGGCGATATCCCGAAAAGTCTGAGCAGTCCGAACAAGTCCATCACTGAGAATGAGGTTGAACACGGCGAGGTCGTCTTCCAAGCTAACAGCCTGCCTTGGCGGACCGGACGTTATGAGGTACGTGTTTACGTGGCTCCCGTGTGTGCACTTATATAGTTCTGTCATTCTCAGATTCGGTATCACCACGACGGCAAGTATAATGTCATGAGTCTCGTCGGGCCAATTGAGATATACGGTGAGAGGCTTCGTGGCGACATGGCAACTTCCGCTGAATGAAGTCGTATAGTGGAAAAGCCTTCGGTTATTGACTTCGGTTCCGTCCGATCTTCCCTGGCGCATATCGTAACACTGTGCCTCGACTCCGACCCATCACTTATCCCGACGGCGTGCAAGGAATCCTCCGGGCTTTCCGGAGAAGAGGAAGAGGATATGCGCGACCCTGACGATTTTAGGTTCTGGTCTGAGAACCAGGCCGTCCGTATTTCCAAGTCAATCCAACAGGCATTCGGAGTGGAACTGACTCCTGAAGTCATCTTCGCGGACGCGAATTTGAGCGCGCTGGCGAACCGAGTTCTGCTTGCCCGTGAATTGTTCTCTGACTGAACGCATTTGCTGTCTTATTTCCTTGATTGAAGGGCGACTGACGGGTTCGGTCGGGAGTACTTTTGGGGGGAGGGCTGGATGTAGATGTTGCAGCTAGATTTTGCTCAGGTTCTTACGACAATTTTCATGACCGCTATGACTTTCGTAGAACAGAATCGTACTCGGATTACCGTTTGTTACTTAGTGCGAGTCGCGGCTCCGAGAGTCCACCGCGATCGAGCCCGCCGTCATGCCCGCGGGCCGGCCCTAAATAAAATCGGTATAAAGAGCGCATCAGACGAAATTTCGCAACCCGTCTGTTCTGCGTTTCTACAAATACCACCACGTTTCATGCATCTCAATATTCGTCTCAATAACGACTGTCATTGTCGAACTCCCTTGTAATTCACTCTACTCTCGACTTCAACTATCGATTGTGGAGTTGCTAATAAAGGGAAGAAGAATCCGTATCTAGTGTATACGGTCGGGCATTTATTTCGGCTGCTCTTTGATAGTTCTCACATAGGGCATCCTTACGAGATGCCAAACATGTTACACAACGCGCACGCACCGCTGTCGTCAGTTACTCGTGTTCAATAACATAATCTAAATTAAACTCAAAGTAGAAAAGAGTCTGCCAACAGTCACAAGATTACATATGATACGGTACATTCATCATTCGAAAAGAATCAGGGTACGAGCTAATCAGTGTCCACGTTTTTCAACAGTTGCTTCGAGTAGTCATCGTGTGACTGGCCTTGCGATCGTGCCACTCATGGTGGAAACGGTCACCGCTGTCCGCCATGCTCCTGCTCTTCAGCACTGGGGTACGTCGTCAATCAGCCTCGGGGTCATCCGGTCTACATATGCAGAAACTGCTACTCACACTGAAACATATGTGCAAGATGTATTTCGGCGTTCGCAGTTGGCACACCCTTCCTTGCGCCCGTCGCACCGGACTTTTCGCTCTAGCGGAACGCGCGTGAGCCACTTGTATCAGACCGAACATTCGGGAGAACAGCGGAGGAAGACACCTACTTCGGCATTGGGTGCAAGCCATGGCTATGCGCCGCGGAGGACGTGAGCCGTCTCCATCTGACATGACGGCTTGATCATGTCTGTAACCGGAAGTATACTGCGCAACGGGAGGTCCGGTTGAGCTCGGGATGAATGCAGGAAATCCACAACACACACCTGCGTGCTAGACATGAATCGAGATGGGGAAGAGACCTGGAGGGGACGGCTGGATGGGGGTCATGCACTCTCTTCAACCCTGTCTTTATACTCCCGAGCGGGCGCCATGACACTCTTCTATTAAACTGTGGTCAAAACAAGAAATCAAGCAGGAAACGGATGATTTCATGTATGATTCTTGACTGACAAACCGTGTTTCATTGGCACAGGAAGTATGGAAGTGCATCGGTGTCCGACGACCCTGGTGTGAGTGAGAAGCCTTGCGCTCTTGCTAATACGGTAATTGGCCCTGCGCTGGTTTATTGTGGGAGTTCGTCGCAGTCTTCCTGGCCAGATGTGATTACCTTGTAGCTGTGCGCGCAGAAGTACAAAGTGGTGCCCTTCTGCCGGAAAATCCATGACGGGAACAGAGTGCATCATCACTCACCATCTGTGGATACTCCCGACGACTTCATGCAAACCCATGTTGTAGGGTCTGGACCGAGTGTAGTTGCACAGCAATCAGGGTCCCCTGCACGATGCAGTCATATTCCAACCGGGTCTACCCAACAAAGCAAAGGAGCAAATGCAACCCTCTTTGATTGAGTATGAACCCTAAGGGTACGAATACTTATGGCGCCCGCAAGAAATACAAAGCAATGTACTCAGTCGTGGAGAATTAAGAGAATTGGCTGTCTCTATAGTCAGTCATAATCGTACATGTCCGTTACACGCGCAATTTCCGTCATCGCATCTAAACACAAGGCACTATATAAGCATACTTGCTCAAGATCGAACCGATCTAGCCCAAGCTTGGATCTGTAGCCGAGCCGCATCGTCGTGAGACTATAGGTGCCAGAGTTAAACTCCTATCTACGATTGGGCACAGCTGCGTGTGTTGGACGTAAGAGTTTGTACAATATGCACGGTGCACCGTGGGCAAATAACGAAATGTGACAGAGGCTGTGCACCAAGTCAGGGAACATGTTAGTGCGTATGAACGATCGAATGCTCACAGAACTCAGTAAGTCCTGAACCCTTTGTTCACGAATCGTATGTCACCCTCTATCGCTGCATCGCGTGCATCATGAACATCTGGTCTTCTTGCTGCAGCAATCCACATCCAAAATCTACTGACGATCGGCTAGCCGATTCAGGATTTAGAGGCCAATATAAAAACGCTAAACGTTCCCGCGCAAGATCACAGTAGTGGAAGAAGAATTGACTTGTCAGACACAGCGCCTAAGAGTTCCATTTTTGGATAGTCGGTATCCTGTTTATCACCCCTAGGTAGGTTCACCCCGTGCTGGTTCTCTTGTCTACTGGATAGGCATCGCAGCATCGGAAAATATCGCGGTTACGGGAACAAGTTGTGCTCTAAAAGTAAAGTATGTGGTGCTAGTATAGTTGTCCCGAAAATCTTCTCGCTGACATTGTCCCTTGTTACCAATATCAGCAGTCCGGTTATGACAGCACCCGCAGAAGACGAGTTGAAAACAGCACTAGTGCAGCTTCGCGCACAATATACGAGTCTAGGGATCAACAAGCTACATACTGTTCTGCTCACTGAACACCCTGACTGGACTGTCAGCGAGAAACGAACCAGAAGAATTTTGCAGGCGGAGGGCCTCGTGTTGGGCGGTTTAAAACGCGAACCGATTGCATCGGACGTGTTGACACCGGCATCTAAGGTTATTCCAGGGCTGGACACCACCAAATGGTCGAAGAGAATCGAGGTCAAGTACTTCAACCGACAAAAAGGCAAGGGTTTAGTTGCCACCGAGCGCATCCCGCAAGGCGATGTGCTCTGGAAAGAAGATCCCTTCATCCTGGCACCCGAATGGTAAGCGGATCGTGAACCGTGAACTCGTTTTATGTTTCCAAATGTTTCCAAATGTCACACATGAAGGCTCACGACTGCATCCGTTAGGGAAATATACGACCTTCAGGCTGCGTCCGGGGCTTGCGGATATTGTTCCACACCAATACAATCTCTGATAAATCCTATGCTAAGTTTACGGTGCGAAGGGGCGTCGCAGACGCCGTCATGCAATGCACGTTTCTGTAATCGCCTTTGCCTTTCCCGTTCCGGGAAAACACACCCCCTTCTCTGCCCTGCACAGAACCCGGCTTCAATTACGCTACTGCGCTACGCCCAGATTAATCAGTGGCAGGCCCTGCACGCTCTTTCCCAATGCACAGCACGGCTTCTTCTTGCGGAACAACAGGATGAACACATGTTTCAGGAAGATTGGAACATTGTCAGCGGACTGGCACAGCTTGGGATGGAAGAGCGTGCCAAGGGTGGATGGTAACCCCAAACATTTTAGCGTCACCACGGCGTTACCGCTAACGGTGTTGAGTACAGGCTAGGCAATAGCGAACCCGACAGAGCTACATGGAAGAAGGCGCATGAGTTGTACACTCAAGCCTTCAAGGCACCCGCCAAGGACACGGAAAAGCGGAAGCTTGCCAAAATCCTGAAGAAGCCTGTCCGCGCGGACCTCGCTGCTGAACTATTTGAATACGACGGCTTCCTGAGAGGCCTAGGACGGATGAACCTCAGTACGTGACACGGTCATGTTACGACATCACGAGTACTGCCGCGCTGACGACCTTGAACTTTTATTTGGCAGACCTCGAATCACACGGCGGCCTGTATGTGATGCACTCCCATGTAAACCACTCATGTGATCCAAACGTATCCGTGAGGCACCTGGACCAGCGGAGCGCTCTCTCGCGTATTACTATGGTGGCCGTGCGCGATATCGAAGTCGGGGAGGAGCTGTTCATCACCTACACGAATCCCAAGATGTCCCTCGAGATCCGAAGGAAGCATCTACTGGAGTGGGGCTTTGGGAAATGCAACTGCTCTCGGTGTGTGACGGAGGAGAAGGATCCCGCGCGTACAGTGGAGCCGGCAGTTCCTGACGACCTAGAGGCAGAACTGAAGGCCGGCCTCGGTGTCATGTAAGACAAGCATAGGATAGGTTGAAACCAAAATTGGCATGTAGTAAAGATGATTGCGTACCAGTGGTAAACACTACTTTCTGGATGGTTCCGCGATGCCGGTTGGATATTCTGCGCTTCCCAGCAAGCCCTTGAGATCAAACATGTAATACCGTATGTTGATGCACAGCACGCAGCCAGCCCTGCAAATACTCGCCCGAAACACGCACGGCGCCTTATGCAATTTTATGTAATTATCCCGGCGGATATAACAGAGGTGTGGTTGAGGGTCGTACCAATATCGATTGCTTTGCCACAACCACCCCCGAATCATCTGCGCCCAAATGCGACGCCGCCACTGACTACACGCTGGACGTCGCGGCAAGTTAAGCTATATCTTGCATGCCTAGCAAGCTCGCCTCCACTTTTCGCAACAGCCTTCAGGGAAGGATCGGAGATGAGGTCAATATTGGCCACTGTGCCGGCGGTAGATGTGGTGTGGTCGCCAGAAGGCACGGAGAACATGTCGGTTTCGACGTCGTCTATGCCATGAAGGTGGGAGGTATAAAAGTCTTGGGTGGTAATGACGAGGCTGCGAGGTTCTAACAGCAAGGACATGACAGGCGTCTTATCAATCGCCTTTCCCCTCGATCCGGTATTTTCGGCGGGAGTATCCCCTTCGGAAGGATCTGCAACGTCCGTATGGGTATCCTTGTACCGGTAATAGTGAAATACCGTGTGCGACCCAAGGGACATGGTGGCAACAACTGGATGATAGCTCGGACCGTCTTCATGTGGCTGCGTGAAGATAGGTATCAGAGAGGTCATAACGCCAGGAGAATAGGGTGGATTTATGACTATCTCACCATTATCCCTTGACCTGGAAGGTACTAGAACGAATCCGGCGCGGAATGAATATCATAAGATCAGTTGAAAGCATCTCCGACAACACACGGCCGCACGCACCTCGTTCATTATGACATGATTGGGTTGCCGGTGGGGCGAGGCTGAGAACGCACCCGTGGAAATAATACGGCCGACAATGTTAGGGCTTCCGAGTCGAAACAATCAGATAACCGTGGCATGTAATAACATGTTAGTACGCACTAGTCCATTATGTACGGCGGGAAGGCCTGAGGTAACAAGACGCCCTTGGCTGTCAACTCGCCTCCTGGCGAGGTATGGCGAGGCAGGGAATTTTGTTAGATGAGTTGTGGCGTTGGACAGGCTGAACACATAAAACAACGCACCCCATATTTGCAATCTGCAATAACATATGGAGTTAGATGACATGATACGGAAATTATCTGACGACTTCAGTGTCTTACCGACGATTGTTCAGTTTTTTCCACTTCGGCAGAGGGGACTCCTCTATCTGTGGACGGTCAATGTCGCGCTCCGTGCTTCTCATAGTGGACGCTGTGTAATCAAACGGAAGATAGAGACATACCTTGCGTACTAGATAGGTTTCCTCCTCTTCTGTCACGAAATTGGGGATGTAATAGACTTCCTGGGAGCCTCTAATGGCATATGGGGAAAGATCCATCCTGTTAGCGTAATAGCAGTAGGCAGATGTTGCTGGCGCTGCACTGGTATAGCGGCGCTTCAAGCGCGATTTCAGTCAGCAAGAACATGTGCTGCGTAAGTTTACTGCGTGCTGACTTATTTCTGCTGTACACCAACAGTTGATACTCCCTCGCTCTACGTTTAAGCCTGAGGAAGTAGGAGCTTGCAATGTACCGATGGTCGCAGCTCAGACCCGTCAAACTCAGTATTCAGCAAGGAGCTACCGCGAGATTAAATCTGCCGTCACGGTCGACTCCGTATTTGGACGCTTTAAGAACGCAAAGATGGAGCAGAATGCTCGCGCTCCGTCTGTCCCCACGCAATTGTATACAGCGGTACACACTTGACAAACATTCATGTACAAGAATTGATGCAGTGAAGCTACGGGACTAGTATAAGTATAAGATGAGATTGACGCAGAATATAGTACAACTATAATGGTCCCTGGGGATCAGATATGTCACCGCCGGAACAACACGTGCACGCCTGAAGCAAAGCCACGGAAGCCAAGGCACAGACGCGTCTTATCTGAACACCTGGGTAAAATTCTGAAATGTACATCTACATGAACAGTTGCAGTTGCAGTGGTAAGCGAATACAATGAGGGCTACACAGGAGTGGTCACGACGCTTGTCAAGGGTATCACCCCATCTTCAAGCGAGTGATTTCGCCTTGTATAGCAAAACATATGCAGAAGAGTCCTCTCCTCCACCAGCAAGCGTAACCAGCTTCTCGACGGGGAAGATTGATACCTTGTTGTCGTCAAACTTGTACCAATCTTCGTCTTCTGCCGCAAGAGCTCCTATCGGGTTATCATCTCGGGAAGACTGAGAAACGGGATGGAATGCGCTTTTCTTCACGTAAGCCATATAGTGACCAGCATCCGCCTCAGCACCTTTGTGGGTAACAATGGCTACGAGAACATCAGAACAAGACAGTACAAGTCTGCTCGATGGGGTTGACGCACCAATTAGATCGTACAAGCCGGTAACGTTACTACCGGTGTCGCTTTTCAGGTCAGGATGCACCAACCCTTCCAGCTCCTTCAGCTCCGTTGTGCGTACTTCAGACTCGTTCACATGAGTCGTCACAGGAGTTGGCACAGATACAGTAGTGCTGTCGGTAGCGTCCATGTCAACATCTGTCTGCGAGGTGGTAACCTGGGACTTTGTCCTCGCAGCGACCTTCCTGCGCTCAGCTCGGTCTTTCTCGACAGTCTTGAGCCGCGTATTGACCGGTAGCAATTTCTCTTTTAGCTCATCGGTCACAATATCAGTTGCATCGAATTCAAGCGGGAACTTGACTCTGCGCTGTCAACAATTTATTTGAATGATCAGCGATCAATTAGAGCTCGGCTGCACCGTGTACGAACCATGATTTTCGCTTTCTTCCCAATTTCTCGTCTCCACGCGAATCGGACCATATGAACAGTCAGATACGCAGGCAGACGTTCAAGACGCGATTTGGCAGTGTACGTTGCTTCACGCCCTAGCAATGGGGAGTTCTTGTCGATCTTGGAGTCCAAAGCCTATAAAGAAGAGGGTCTACAACGGTGTCAAGGGATGGATTCGTGAAGTACTCACGTCCATGATGCCTGTGTGCATGTAGTTCGTCGTGATACTAATGTTGCACTCAATTTTCAGCACCTTTTCCGAGCTAATCGACGGTGGTTCGTCGGCCGCTTCGGGGTCGTCACACTTGAGTCTGAATCGAGCGTTCAGCGTTTTAGTGACTACCGAACAGGCTGTTTTTCGAAAACACTCACTCGCGGCGCATTACCCCCGTCATGTATTGGTCGACAAACGTTCTGCCAGGTGCGCCCGAGTCCGACGCCCCAGGCAGGCCGGGAAGATCCCGGAGGGCGTTTGTCATTTGTACCCAGCATTCATCTGCGTCTTAAGTCGCAAGAGCATAAGTATGGTTTATAGTGGGCCTTTGGAAGTTATTACCTTGCTGAGCGTACATTCCCTGCATACCACCCTTCCCCCTTGCAATTTCAGCAAACTGAGGAAACTGTTGTCGTAATGCCGACAGGAAACGAACAGGTGTGACCTCGTCGGTCGTCTTTGACATATCGGAATACAAGGCTCTTAACGACCCGGCGAGACCGCCTGAGGCGGATCCTAAGGCTACTTGAAGCTCCGGAATGGCACGCATAGCTTGGAGGGTCGCATTCATGTAGCACGTGTTCCCAAGATTGACCAAGCCGACGGGGAAAGCGAGCTGTGGAAGCATGTGGTCAATCATATCATCCGTGAAAGCTATAATCAGAAAAAGGACTCCATGGGTATATCCTCCAGATAGCCCGGTTGGGAGACTGAGCATACAACGCAAGCAAACATCACACATACTGCTTTTGCCAACTCTTCGTCCTCCATGTCTGAGTTACGAACATATGAGACGTCTCGGCTCACGCTGACACTGGGAAAGAAGCGTACCTTCGAGGAAGACAACGGGCTTCGGTGGAGGCTTGGGCAATTCACCGGCGGTACCTATCACCATAAATGTTTGATTCTAGAGCAGGTTAACCAACGTCATCGAGAGCCCAGTGCAACAGAGACAGACGGACGCACCTCCTTGGGGCCCACCTTCGTCCAATCATGGTCATCCTAGTGCGAGACATTGAGGTTCACGGTCATTACCCAGAATCTCAGATCTTTTTACCTTTAGTACCCCTCCCTTGACCATCACCTTCATACGCTCGGGAGGCACACCTGTAACCTGATAGATTGCATCTTTGAACACCGTGGGTGGCTGATCAATGTCAAGTTGTACGTCGTGCACTTTGCCGGCGTGCTTTACGTGCACAGGTATCGGAGCCATGTGGAATTCTGCGCCTGTTACAAAGGAAGAGAAAGCAGATGATCTTGGGTTGTTGGTAGTGGTGGTCTGGAACCAAGCTGCAAGCAGGTAATCCTTCCGTACTTCAGGCCACTTACGCGTCTGAGTATACGCGTCGAAGATCTATGAGCGCTTGACTGCCGTAGGCCGGCCGTTTACCGGCCACACTGGGATGACGTCGGTCGAGGCGCAGACGGACGTGTCCACTGCGCCCCCAAACAATTCAACTCTCCTTTCAACTACCATCATCCTTCCCTCTATTCCCCTCCATTTCCCGTGAATATAGTCTTACAAAATGACTGTCTAGTAAGTGCTATCATGTCCAACGTTTTCTGTGGCAAAATACTGATGCGGAAGGGCTCTAGCTACACTTTGACGTTCATGCTCCTTGCGTCGGAAATGACAACGTTCTGCGTCCTCGTTGCCCCTCTGCCTTACGCAATTCGCAAGAAACTCTTTCATTTCCTCTCCGAAAGTACTGCAGTAGCGAAGCTTGCATATGCTCTGAAGATCACATTCATGTATGTCCTGAACGTCACTGAGTGTCTCTCAACAAAGACTGACATCAACTAATTGCACAGATTCGTCGGTATTCTCTTTGTGGACGCCCTTCAGAGAATGTGGCGTGTCACCGCCGAGGCGGACGTGGCCCGCAATTCTGGTCAAGGAATGCATGATGTGAGGGCCGACACAAATTTTGCTGCGAGGAAATTCTAGTGCGTTACGTGGCCGACTTTGTTTACATCGCCCGGCTGACCATCCGCCCATAGCGCGCAAAGAAACACATACTTGACTGGTTTTTGCCTCTTTTTATCTCTTGTCCTCACACGGACTTTCTACATCATCCTCGATCTCATCCATACCCAGGAGGAATACGCCAAGCTTAAGCAGGAGGTATGTGTCTCAGTTTTCACACCAACCCCAATCTCACCCCCAATTCAGACTGCCAGTTCCTCCCGTACCACGATTGCCGCTGGTGACCAAGCGAAGCAAATCGAAGACCTGAAGAAGAAGCTCGCTGCCAGTGAAGCGAAAGCACGTGATTATGGTTTGTGTTGATAGTTACACAACACGGGCCACTTATTGAACACCATCTACTACAGAGATTCTGAAGAAGCAGGCTGCTCAAAATGGCCTTGAGTATGACCGCCTTGCCACTGAGTTCAACAAGGCGACAGGTTCCGTGTCGGATAAACGCAAGGATTAAACCAATTCCAAGACGGTGCTCCAATCAAGCACGAACCTCTACTTACCTTCATAGCTTGCTTTCATGGACAACGTTATGTACAGAGTGTGCTTTTAATACCTCACGGTCTTGCAATGCTATCTTTTCTTTTCTTCCAATCATGACTTTCATAGCGGCTACACTTGTATAAAAAATAAGAGCTATGCACAACAACCAGATACACGGAGAGCAAGGATCAGCCAAAATTCCAGTTAGCGTAAGGGGAATAAATAGCGAGTTTTATCGCATCGCGTAAAGCGTCGAACTTCCAGCACTGTCATGACTCTACTCCGTTCATAGGAGCATCTTCCACGTCGAGGTCGTTGGCCGATGGCACGGCCGCAGACGTGGCTGCGCCAGCTGAGACAGAACCACCAGTAGGATTTTGTGGCATCACATCCCTATAGTCCGGACATAGTTCAGCGTCGAATGATCGTAGCTCGTATGCGACACGCACCATTTAATTTGAAACCTTGTCACCCTGGGCTTGCTGTTAATATCCCTCACGAGCCTGTCAAACATGATGGTACTCGGGGGACTCTCCTTCATCTCTTCGTTGTCATACTCCGTGTTTTGATAGTATCCCAC
The DNA here is from genome assembly GCA_022385755.1 of Trametopsis cervina. Classification (NCBI taxonomy): domain Eukaryota; kingdom Fungi; phylum Basidiomycota; class Agaricomycetes; order Polyporales; family Irpicaceae; genus Trametopsis; species Trametopsis cervina. Next base: position 278,453 of record MU278371.1, on the reverse strand, counting down.
TCGTACGAACTCCTGGTCCTTGTATGACCCAGTCAGGATGAGAGCGGCCACCCCCATAACATCTTCTGTTGGTATCTTCGAAGGAAGAGGTGCCGAGCCCTCGAATTCAAAGGAATTCACGCCGACCGGGACTGGCCCTACGAGACAGTCATCCAGTTCCTGATCAAGTTCCTCGTTTCCGGGGGATGAGACGTAGATGAGACGCCACTCGAGGTCTGCGTTCGGAGGGAACTATGCTTTAGATATGACTAAGTTTGGCCATGCAAGCTTGCTCACCTTCAGGTAATGGTGCTATGCACTCGAATGTGACCCGGAAGTGGTATGGGTCAAGAAACTTGGCTGGGTTGTTCAGGAACTCAACGTTCTGTTGCGCAAGTAAGAATGTGCGGTCGCTACGAGTATGTAAAGGCTTACTCTTATCGTGACAATCGACATGTTCGAAGATGAAAGAGGAGGGACTAGCAGACCGTTTGCGATCGGTGGTGGTGACTTGACGCGGAAGAAACGAGGAGACTCTAATAAGTGACAGCTAGAACGCGTGGTGTCACCTATTGTCACGCGTCTTGGGGGCGTGACCTGCTCGGCAGGAACCGAGGATTGACCTCATCGACCCGCGTCTAGATCAGAAGTGAAACCACCACTTCGTTCTGAGAACCTGTGCTGCAGAATTCTCCTGCTTCATTACTTCCTGTGTATGTATTCTTAAATCTAAACACTGCCACGTCACCTGCTCAGATATGTTCACAATCGAAGCTTAGCGTCACATCGTAATCAAGGCATGCTATGTCCGATATAATGCAGAACGACCATGCACAGGTTGCAGAGACAGAGACAGTGGTAGTGAAGCCGGACTGGGAGGGTACATTGGACCAACTCCGTGCCACGAATGAGCAGCTTCAGAAGCGGAAGGCTGACGCGGAACGGGACAGGGATCTGTTCCGGGACTTGTACAGCAAGGCGTCAACGCATGCCAGCCAAGTATCGAAGGAGAACGAGGAGCTCATCGAGCGTACGACAATCGCAGAAGGCCAAGCGCGGGATGGGATTGCCATGGTGAAAAAGATGTACGAGGGAAGGGTTGCATTACTGGAGAGCGAGATCGCACAGTTGAGAGGGTTGAATGCTGTGTTGATGGCAAAGGACTTCAAGACCAATGGTGATGACCTCCGGCGACGTGCCGCGGAAGAACGGGAGGTAAGGGCTCAGAACCAAGAACTATGGATACAGCTATCGGACCTAAGGATGGACTATGATCGGATGGAGGGTTTACTTGAGCAGCTGGGGGAGGAGGAACTCGGACAGCTGGGTGAACAGGAAAGGGAACTGAGAGAAGTCGGTGTTGTTATTCCTCCAACGCCGGTAGAAGAGCACTCGAGCACTCCACAAGGGCCTATCGTTTCTGTTGAGCAAATTGATTGAGAAGGTTGTTGAGAAACTGGATACGCATCTCCAACATCACCCAGTTACATTGACATTCGATTTCGGAGAGCAAACCGGTGAGTGAGTATAACATGCTTTTGTTGGAGGTCAGTTCAGACCATGACCCTGCCAGTGATAGCACATATAAACCCCATTATGCCTATTCCTTCGACTGCTTGCTATGTAAACATATCTTTCCAATTGCATGTTGATCTCGTGCTGGGAAAAATATTCCAAGACTCAGAATAGCCTTCCTTGTGAGTTGATCTAGCTAGGCAAGTATTGCTGACAACGAGAGGGTGTCTGCAAGAGAGATCTACGGCATCACCAAAGAGCTACATGCCCGGAGATCACCGGGATACCCTCAAATTGGCGCGAGCTTTGTGGCGTGTCGCGTTGAGAGAGGACTCACACCAGTACCGAGCACGGATCTCTTGTCTCTCTTTCGCGCGCAAGAACGATGGACAGTCACGGTGAATACGCAACCTACGAATAAAGTCTGGAAGCGCAGCTTTTCAGAGGGTAATCAGCTCCGGATAGTCACAATAATTGAACATCTGCATCCGTGCCGTATGTTTTCCCTCCTGTCGACCACGTACTCCCATGCGTGAAACCGATGTGTCATCATCGTAAAGGCCAGCCTCCGATAATGCTCTGGACTGGAGTGTTTTCCGACACGATCTAGATCCGGATAGTCGAACGACCCGTGCAATACCTCCAAGAAACATGTTCTCCAGAGTCATTCAAGATCTGAATGCCATTGGGGCCCCATAATGATAGTGTATTAGCCCTGTATGTCTTTTCAATCCCCCTCATGCTGTTTCCTCCAAATCATGGTCGATTCTGAGTCTTTCCGGACGTCGACACTTCAAGTTGCCTGTACATCAGCGGTCAAGACATCCCGAATACTTTAGGACCACAATAACAGGACAAACCTCCCTATCGCTTCCAGATCAATTTCATCTGGGTGTGATACAGCCTGCCCTTACTGTAAGTCAGTAATTTTCGAAGCGGTCACTTTGCAGACTAATGCATTGCACTGTCGGATTCCCTCTGTGTCTTAGCTCTAGTCCCCATGTTCCAGTGCATATATGCGCATAGCCTTGGACCACAACCACACCTCACAGACTTCCACTGGTTCAGCAGGACCTCGTGTCTACTATCCATATCTACGGCCAAGTCTAACATCGACGCAGTCCCCGTTAGGGTCTTCACCGCTGCGGCGTCCAGGTCCAGATGAACACATAGGTGCATATACCATTTCCACTCGTGAGATACTGATACGGAATGTGCATGGAAAGGCTATATTCTCAGCGCTTCCCTTCCCTCACCTGAAGGAAACAATGAACAGTTATAGTTCCAAGCACTCTCGCTTGAGTGAGGATCCTCAACCACAGACTCGTACCGCGTATCATGCCCAATGTACACCGGACGTAGGTGTAGCAATTTGTTCCTACGTCTGACTTACTGCTCTTTCGACACCCCGAGCCTGCATTCTCGCAGTCTGATGTTACATTAGGTGCGATTCGCTCACAGACAAGAGAAAGCTGCGAGCGAAGCGAGAGCATCTGCCGGACAGTATTACCGTCTTGAAAGCTTCACAATGATTGCCCATCAACCGTGCACGTGGACCTGCACCAAATTGATGGGCAATCATTGTGAAGCTTCTCTCTCAACAGGAGTTCAGACTCGTTAACTTTTGTTACGATATCCAGACCTGGTATAGAACGAGTTCAAGACTCATACTTGCCGAGTCATCTGCGCGTAAAAACAATGGACAACCGCTATGAGGGCGCCTCCTACGAATAAAAACTGAAAACGTAGCTTTTCTAGAAGGTATTCTGCTCTAAATAACCTCAATCGCGTAGGTTTTATTTCCTTAGATCGCTTATTTCGTCCACTGCACTGATGTGCAATCACAGTGAAAGTCAACCTCCGAGCATACTCGGAATTGTGCCATTTTCCTAGGCTATTCGGGGCCAGATATTCGAACGACCCGTGAAACTCCTGTGATTTATGTATGATGGGGAATCAACGCAAGGGCCTATCCTACGAGTAAGCTCCGAAAATACAGCTTTTCAGAAGACATTCGTGTCCGAATACTCCCAACCTCGATATCTGCTCCGTGCGGTCTGCTCCCCTCATCCATGAGCCTGATGTACAATCACCATGAAGGCCAACCCTCCGAATATGCTCTGAATGTGCCATTCTCCGAGACTATTCGGACTTGGATAGTCGAACGGCCCGTACAGTCCTTCCGAGGAACGCATTCTCCAGAGTCTTTCAGGACCCAAATACAGCTAGAATCTTCACAATGATAGCCCATCAGTTTCTCTACGCCTTACCAGGTGCTCTCGACTTCGGTCCCGTCCGCAAAGACGTATATTCCGAGCCTTTTCGGACTGAAGCCTTCACATTGATTGCCCATCAGCGAACGAGACGTTCGACTGTCGATTCGTGAATCGTGCATGGTGGGCAATCAATGCCAAAGTATATCCTTCGGATGAAGTCTGAAAATACAGCTTTTGAGAACATATCCAGATCCAAATAGGCTCCATTTCTCTGTGCCTGTTGAACGCTTTCCCTCCCTGATATTGCGTTTCCTCTGGTGTGCAATCACAGCAAAGGCCGGCCCTTAGAGACTATTCAGAGCCTGATAGTCGAACGACCCGAACTCGTGCATGATGGAGAATCAATCTTAAAACCCAACCACGAAATTGTAGCTCTGCAGGAGATGTTCAGTTCGGAATAGCCCCAACCGACCTGTTCCACAGTACGTCTTCAAATCGTGTTTCTCACACTCATACACAAGACTGACGTACGTTACCCAGTTTTGAAGGGCCAAACCTTCCTGATAGTACCCTCTTATGGGACCATTTAGACATATGTAGTCGAACTACTCGCGAAAGATACATGGAAGGCCAAGTTTGACAGCCCGAGGTGTGGTGACTTGGCTGTGTTCAACATTTCCGGTCTGATTTACACCATATACAGTACGACATAAACCCCGTGCACAAGATAAGTCCCAGATACTACACTACGGTCCGTGTCACATTTGGCAAGATGGAAAGTAGTCCTACACTAAAACCTCGCAGTGGTACGCTTCAGCTCATATTCCGACTTCTGTACAGCTAATACACCCCTCAGATCCCCATCATCCGTCTCCCACCTGGGTGCCGTATGTAACCCCATGAGGTACCTCACTCCGCGGAACTGCGTATCGAGCGGACAAACCACCTCACCACTCTCGTCCCATTCGTCCTTCAGATTCCATTGGCGACAGTGGTCCAAACAATCGTCTTCTTGAATTTGGACCAACCAGCTTGCGCGATCTTTCCGTCCGAACAAAATGTCCTTGAACGAGTTTGAACGCCTTCTGCCCGTAGGGACCGGCGATTTGCTTGCTTGCTGTGGGATGGGTACAGGACGACTGAGGTTCGGAGAGCTTTCACTCTGAGCGGCAGCTAACAACGGGGATCCCAATCGAGGGCTCTTGACAAGAGGCGAAGCCAAAATCCTCTCAGCCTTCGTGCGGGATGAAGGCCTTGGGTCAGGGAATGGCAGTGGGGCATCCCACTTCCGGTCGAACGAGCCGTCACCGAGTGGCGTCGGGCTCTTCCATAGGGCCTGGTGAATCACATAATCCAGAGCAAACCTGATGCTTCCTCCTCGCTCGATGAAGTGCTCGACGGCGCCGTAGTTGTACCGACCTTCGCGTGCTCCTTCGGCAAGCTCGATGCGTAACGTCCCAGCTGTCGGAATGGCTTCCGAGATGCCGAGCATCGTGCGGACAACATGAAACGCGGCCTTGTATCCTTGGTAGAAAGGTTTGTGAACGCCTTGGGCAACGATATGCGCAGGTATGAACGCTAGAAATGGGTCTTCTGACGCTGCTTCTTCATCCAAAGGTTGACCGTCTATGAAGTCGTCCAGGCGATTATTCATCGAGATGTACGAGTCGTGTGCAATTTCTGTGATACGTGGTTATCTCATGTCTCGAGATTGATCAGATTATCGTACTTACCTCGCAGCCTGAATCTCATTCTGGGAGAGAGCCATCCTGCTGCGCATCTCCCGCAAGTGCACTCCGGCAGCTTGTTCTTAATATAGCCTTCCCGGAGAACCTTGCTCGCGCTGTCGAGCATCTCGTGGATCACGAATCGCGGGGTCTGGCGAAGCCTCATCAGATTATGCGACATTGCAGTCTCGTGGTTGTTGTCGGTGCACTGCAGGCCCAAGACGTCTTCTCCTCGCTCGAGTTGTGGACCAGCCACCTCAAGCATGACTTTGACAGCGGCCAGATTCTCCTGTATGGCGGCTACGGCTATCGGTCTTGCCCCATCTTCGTCTGGCTGATTGAGTAGGACCGGATTCGCTGAGTACACGCTACGAAGCATTCGTCCCAGCGAGTCATCTGTCCACTTGTCATCACCGAGGGCGCTGTGTACTGGGAATTTCCACTCCATTTTTGGGCTACAGGGTTTCCTAGTGTTGTTGCGTGTCATGGTCGAATGCAAGGGGGGATATATAAGAGAGAGTGAGCAACATTCCAGCCATAGCCATTCCGCACCATCATGTTCAGGTCAGCCACACGGAAAGCCAATACGGGTAGCGGTCAAGAACGAAATGGATCACTCCGCTACCAGATCGCTCGGACGATCGAAATCGAACCGTCTGGGCGGCAAAGCTACAACGTCCCAATTATCATCGCAGTCTCGCACTTACATCTCTTCCCGGATTGAATGACCTTCACAATACGCATAACTGCGAGTGAGGATCTGCGAATGTATCTCAGGTAATCATTTCGGTTGAAGTCTCGTTTGACAACATACAATCCCACGCGCACAGACGTTCTGCCAGCGCATCATTTTACCCTGACAGAACTAAATACCGCTCATGATACACAATTCTCCTCGACGCATTGCCTCAGATGCGCCCAGGCTGGCAGAACCCGCACTACTGCCACAAAGGCCATTTCGCAACATTCAGGTGAGTTGCATTCTCCGTTATCGCCGCGGCGACATACACATTTCACTATGCATGTTCGGCAGTCGTCCAACTATGTGATGCCTAGCGAAAGGCACGACGTCCGGCTTGTTTCGGCAGGAATGTATCATAGGTGCCAAGCACAACCTTCTTTCGACTGGGGCAAGTTCCCGGGTGCATCATCCTAACTTCACAGCGCTTCCTCGCCGCAGCCCTCACCGTCGTCACTGCCGTTGGCTCCAATTCATCTATGCCGGGCGAGGCTGTGCTCAGGTTGTGGTGAAGCGTGAGTACTATTTTACTATATATCTGATAAGATATGGGGCATAGCCAATCCCCAACGTCAGAACCTGCCTGATCTAACACGCGTATCATCTCCAAGACAGTCAGAAGCGATCACACGACGCAGAAAATATTCACACCGAATGTTGTTCTGCGACGGCGCGAACACATCAGGGACCACCTCTTCCGCTATTTTTGTGGAATTATGACCACGTTTAGTCATTGGGGTCCACGCCGGTCTTCCGTTATTCCCTCCCGCGCATGAAAATTCCCACCAGCGTGGGCACAATTTGACATAGGTTTTCCCCTAAAGTCTCGCCATGCTATCTGATAAGATGGCACCCTTGGCCGCCTAACGACCCTCCTCAGTGGTTGCTTTCCCCGCCGCAGCCTCTTAGTCCAGTCATGTCCTCTTCGCACTCGTCCGACAAGTCCCCTGTTGACGAGAAAGCAGAATACGACATCCAGGATGCTCCGGTCTTGGCATCGTCGTCGAGGAGCACTGGAGAACAAGTCGTACGGCCGAGGTTGCCATACGGATGGCAGTTGACTATGATCATTCTGACATGCTTGTGTACCTGTGCGTATTCTCCACCCTCAGTCATCCCCCGCCCGTGTGCTAAACCTATGCTCCTCACATTGTAGTTGGAAATCATTGGTCTAATGTAAGTTTGTCTTGTGCACCAGTACGCGTTTGTAGAGACCCGTCGATGCTAACGCGTAATTATAGGGTTTGATCGTGTTAGACTATTCATCTATGTCCTCTTCCATCATTTGACACTCCGACTTCAGGGCCATGAAGACGACGATTATCAAAGAGACCAAGATCAACAACTCTCAATTCGCTACATTAGTAAGCCTTCGTCGCTGATTCTCCGGATGAACGCAGCTCACCCGCGCACTCATTTAGGTTGCGGTAACGAACTTGGTACGACCAGCTTCCTTTCTGATAGAGTTATTGAGTCTGATCGTCGACTTCTCAGGTCAACACCTTCCTCTGTATCGGCATCGGCTTCACTATCGACAAATGGGGAGGTCCTAAACTATCGGTGATCCTGGCGTCGTTCCATCTCAGCGGCGCTATGGTCATGTCGGGCGCAGCGACGAATAACTTGAACAGCTATCCGTTGCTCATCGTCGGCAAAGTCTTGGCCGCCATTGGAGATGGTTCTCTGGATAACGCCCAGCATCGGATTTTCTCGACATATTTCGCCCCGGGGAAAGGGTTTGCGTTCTCCATCGGTACGTATGTTCGCCAGCGTGAAGTTAACGTATCGCTCATCGCTCATCGAATCTAGGTGCTATATGGTGATGCTACCGTCGTGACAATGGGGACGTGTATCTGATACCTTTGTTCTTCCACAGGGGTATTGCCAACCTGGCTCAATTCACTGGCTCGACCACTGCAAACATCATAGCCACCAATCTCGGTTCATATGCATGGGCTCTCTGGATAAGCTCTGCTATCTCCTTGTTCTCGCTGCTATGTGCTATTTCTGTGTACTTCCTCGATATCTTTTTGCGAGGAAAGTACAATGTCACCGACCAGACAAATGGGAAGCGCCACGTTGGTGCACCCAGGAAGGCCACTTTCCGGTTGTCCGCCATCCGACACTTGCCGTTCACGTTCTGGATGGTCGTGTTCTTTGCAGTCTTCGAGAATGCCGGCGTCCAGTCGTTTGTGTCGATATCGACGTGAGTAACAGCTCAATATCAGCTTTAGGAGAGAGCTGACGGCACTGATTTCCGCAGGCAATTCGCACAGCAACGACTGAAGAAGGGGGCTGTTATTGGTGGATGGGTCGCCAACTTCTACCTGCTCCTTCCCGCCTGCCTGACACCGTTCATTGGTATCTATATCGATGTCTTCGGACAGCGTATAGGCTTCCGTAAGTCTTCTGCTCGAACATTCTATGGAGACCTTGCTGATAGAACCTAACAGTCTTTTTGTCTGGACTTACATTCCTCATCTCTATGTTGCTCCTAAAATTCTCTCACACCGTTCCCACCTTCAGTAAGTCTGCGCTGTCATTCTTTCCGCTCACAATCCGTTCTGCATCTTACACACGGACCACACAGTCGCTGCGTACGTGTTCTATGCTCTCTCACAGGTGAGCTCGCTCTCGCTGCGTCTGCGAATCCTTGATCACACGAACTAACCGAATACATGAACAGTGTGTCACACCGGCGCCGCAAGTAGAGATTATCCGCTCCATCATTCCTGACCCTCAATACTTTGCGACCGGTTTCGCGATCAAGAGTGAGTTTAAACAAAGGAACGCAGTGCTCGTATCTGACATTTCCCCTAGAATCTATCGTCCAAGCGTCAATCGTCATTATCACTACCGCAGCTGGAAAACTGCAAGACGACTCCTCCACAGACTCACTCGATCCCGGAGTCTCGCTGTGGCTCGCCTATGCCTTCATCTCTGTGGCCATATCCGGCACCCTCCTCATACTCTCCTACACGGCGAAGAACTCGCTTCCGGCTGCACGCCTTTCTCAAATTTCCCCCAGTGCACTGCCAGCAGAAGTCAAACGTCTGGCCGCTATCAAGGGCTTCTCAGAAGCAGGAAAGGAGAAGGCCGGCGAGGACGACGACGAAGGAGATGATGTAGACCAGGACAAGCTCAAGGAGAAGTTCTTGAAGTCGCCCAATGCTGGTACATCAAAGTTCATGTACATGGCATTTACTGCGTTGTCTGCTGGAGTTATAGTACTGGGCTGGATCATGTTCGGTCTTGGTGTCGGATGGGGCGTTCACGGGAGCGTGATCGCCGGCACTGTTGGAGAGTAGTCTTCTACACAGCCCGCCTGTGTCGATATCTTTGCAGCGTTTCTTTTGCGAATATATGTTCTTCAGGATTTCTATCGCTAGGAGAAACGATGCAGATAGGCAGGAGCATGAATGTTCCCAGTTTGCCATAGCACGGTGTCCGGGGTTCTAATGATCGTGCGCGCTAAAACAGACGAATATTGTGAGACGCCCAAAATCTCTGCTCTCAGAAGTGCTCGGCCGCTGTCACTCTACTAGCCAAGGTCTTGCTGCCCACCACTGTGCTTCTACACGTTATGTCGGTCTGAGAGGAGGGCTAACTACCAAGGACATACGGCAACTTTTCACCCCCTTGAGCGGCACACGGATGTCAACATTACGATTACCCCCTGCACTGCTCGACTTGGTCTTCGCGCGAACCCATCCCGTGTCAACGCATAATACGCGACGAGCAGCACTACTCTTGCTTACCAGGAGCTCTGCTACTCAACGGCTTGCGCATTCAGCTGCAGCGCTCCGATCCCCAGCAGAATTGCCGCATACAGACCATGCAGCACTAAATCATCATGCAGCGTACGTGCATTTCAGAGGCTGTATGCGCCGAGCTGACCATATCCTCAGAAGACGAGCTGAACAGATGCTTCCGCTTCTTGGCTACCCTTCTCCAAGAGCTGTGGTGTCAGTATCTGAGGAAGAGATTCTGAAGCTGAAAAGAGTGGGCGGGGGAGAGGTGCGCTCTACTTTGCCGTTCACGCGATCACCCATAGATAACATTGGAGAATAGAATGCTTTCACTTCCGGCAGAGCATTCACTGAAGAAGAGCTTATGGCCGTGTATGAAGATCTCCTCGCTTCCCCAGTGGAAGCTAAACCTGACGACCAAGCACAGCAGGACGAAACAGCCACGGCTTTGCAGACGGTGGAAGCAGCCCTTAAAAGGCTGCCGCAGGATGAAGTCACTAAAGACCCGGAACCCTCTTTGCAACGTACTTTAATAGCCCACCTGGAGACCATATTGCAACAGCAACCCGAGGCGACAAGCCAGAATACCCCCCTTCCGCACCATGCCCTGATAACCCGCTTAGAGGCCATATTGCCACAGCAGCCCGGACCGACAACCCAGAATATCGAGCAATCTGAACCCGTCGTTGCCGAAAACGAGTGGGAAGCTCTAGTCCAAGTTGCAGTGAGTCCGCTACTTCCGTTAAGAATGATGTCTCACACTCGTCCGAAGGTGGAGCACAATGATATCGCCTCGGCTCACCAAGTGCTCAGTCTCATAGAGGTTTGTCGTCAACTCGTCCCACATACTAACGTCAAATAACAATCTGAATGACAGAGATTTGGGTCTACTCCTTCTGAACGATGCCTCAACCCCATAATGAACTTTTACGCATCGCGCGGCGACGTATCCTCTGTGGAGAACATGCTGAAACATTATGTTGGAACAGGTATGAATTTTTGTAGTTTTCGGTTTTGCGCTTCTTACCGTCATCCACAGCTGTGCCCACTATCGACCAGCGTGATATTCATGTCAAAGCTCACTTGAGAGGGCTAGCACAGAGCACTTTTCCTACGGATGCCCTCGACGTCCTGCACGCTTACGAAGCACGCGGGATACCAGCGCCGCAGAAGACTTACAAGCGTGCTATCACTCATCTGACATACACACGCTCGGCCGTCGCGTATGCACATGCCTGGGACCTCTTTGCACATATGCGCTACGTTGCCCACCCCATGCCTGACGAACGCATGTATACTCTGATGATTCGGACATGTGCTCTGCCGTCTCTCAATGCCTCAGGTGAACCGGAACGCGCATTAGACCTCTTCACGGAGATGACTGTCGACAACCAGATCCAACCTACACTCGCTACATACAACGCAGTGATTCTCGCCTGCGCACGTTCCGGACGCAAAAAATATGTGCTCGAGGCCTTCCGATTGGCGAAGGTGATGCTCGACTCACACCGTGATGCTCGGGGTAAGCCCGCTTTCACGCCCGATAGGAGGTTCTTCGCCTCGCTCCTGGATGGCGCGAAGCGCATTGGTGATCTGGCTCGTGTGAGATGGATTCTCGCTGAAATGGTAAAAGGGGCTCTGCAGATGGGCGACCAAGGAGCAGTCACTGCAGAGCATGCGATTATACAGGAAGATGTCATGGCACACGTTTTTCATGCGTATGCTGCGTACAGGGTGCCGTTCAAGCCCTGGATGACTGTTATCGTCGATGAGAAGCAGGCCCAACGTGGGGATCAAACTTCGTCTGGTGCTGGCAAAGAATTCGTGGATTCTTCCCCCGCTTCGCAGGAATCGGTGGACACTGAAGCCCTTGTTCCCGAGGAGAATGTGGGATTTGCCCACATACCTCCACAGACTGACTCCGAAGTCATACAAGAAGTGGAAGTGCTATTCTCGCGGATCTTCGCGGACAGGGTAGCAGAAGAGCGCGGTGAAGATGTTTCTCAAGCCGTGTTCCGCCATGTCCGTGTGTCATCGAAGCTGCTCGATGCATACCTGACCGCGTACTATTCCCATTCGTCCCTGGAGGAGTGGCGTAACCAGTTCAAGCACTTACACGCGCGTCTGAACGTTCCGAGGAGCTCGTGGACGTACGAACACATACTTCAACGGTGCGCGAAAGCGACGAAAGGCATAGAAAGGGTGATGGCACGGAAACTAGCCGAGGAGGTGTGGGACGAGTGGGTACCGCTGGAAGCTGCCTGGCGACAAGGCGCCGAAAAGGATATACCCGCAGGTATGACGGCTCGGAGGGTCGAGCAGGTCAATGCTGCCATGATCAGAATACTGGCTCTGTAAGTTCCTTCCTTCGTCACGCGTTCTGTGGAGCTTCCCGCTTATACCGGTAATCTCTTAGTAACCACGAACTCCCCCGCGCTATGCAGCACGTCCGTAGCTTTGCACGCGCGTACCCCCCTCCCGCCTTGCACCTCTCCTCCCCTGCCCCTAGGGCGTCTCTCGAATCCGCCCTCTTCTCAACCTCCCCAATAGTCTTCAATCCCGACAAGCCCGCAGCCGACAAGCCCGCAGCCGTCAAACACGTCCACCTCTCCACCCGCACCTCCCTCGTCGGCTCACGCCCGCTCGTCCGACTAATCAACAGCACCGAGATCCCGGACGAGACCGTCCCGCCTCTGCTCACTTTCTCGGAACTCGAGGTGCTGCACCACCGGCTGGTGTCAGCGAAACGCGCAGAAGATATCCGGTACATCAAGTGGTTGTCTAGAGCATATGAGGGTGCGTTGAAGGCGAGGAGGGACTCGATTATGTCGGCAAAGCCGGTGGTTGAGAAAAATGCGGCGAAGGAGGATGATATGGAGTCTGATCAGAGCGATGGTCTGGATAGTCCGATTGAGGATGTCGTATAGACAGATGACCTCAGATCAGCCTGCTCTGTATCTTATATCAATATTAATGTATATAATACATAATGACACTACTCTTGGTTTGCGTAGCTTCATGCTGATACATGAGCAATGGAGGTCGTATATCTCGTTGTCTTTCCCTTCTTTGGAGCATAACGAGCTCCGTCTCTGCCTACACAACCGCGGATTGAAGCTGGAAAATCGCCGCTCAGTTTCTTGTTCATCCGTTGCATTTACGGTACCCTTATGCCGGTTTGCGCTTCCACAAGTTCGAAAGAGCAGGTAAAACTCTCGGATGTGAGTTGCATTTTAATGAAAATTGACTAAACATAAGGGTAGGTAAAACTATGATTACAATGCGTTAGAGTGGTATTGTAATATTATACAACGTCATCAATACTGAGCATGAACCAGTCCGTTCGTGAAGTCATCGGGGGCGTGAAGGATTGCGAGAGCAGATAGAGTCGACAAACAAGCACTCTACAACTCGACCTTTGCCCTTCCGGCAGCTTTTTGTGCATCCTCGACCTTCTCGTTCCAGTACTTCTTGCCTGCGCTCTCGTACTGGCCCTTCTTCTTGTCTGCCTCGGCAGCCTTCTCATTCGCATAGCCCGCAGCCTCGTCGACCTTCTCGCCTGCGTACTGCTTGCTTTCGCCGTACTTCTCAGATGCACGAGTCTTGGCAGTCTCTGCCTGACCAGTGATCAAGTCGAGGATCGTGGCGAGCTTGACCTCAGCAGACTCTACGCCACCAAGGATGATGTCACGGATGCGGGTATAGAGGGAGTCGGCGCGGTGCTGTGTCTGGACCCAGCGGATACGAACTTCCTCTGCATTGTTCGTCAGAACGGAATTCAGTTACTAGAAAGCTTAAAAAAACTACTCACGGAGTAAAGTAGGGCGAGATGTGGGGAGGGCCTCCTCTGAGATACCGTGTTCTCTCAGGTATGCGCGGAGGCGAGCATCCGGCCAGACGGTGTAAGGCGCAACTTTTCCAGAGGCGTCGTTGTACTTGTCGTGCATCAGCTTGACAAGTTCATCGCGAGTCTTCTGGGCGTCACTCTTCAGGTATCCATGGTCGATCAACCATGAGCGCATCTCCGACTCGCTCCACGAGCCCCAAATGGTGTCCTTCGCGTTGACGTAGTTGTCAGCGAGCAGCTTTTGGAGCTTTTCGCGTTGGATTTGGGCGTCGGACTTGATGACGTCGTGCTCAACGAGCCACTGCTTCATTTGCGAATCAGTCCATGTGGAGTAAACGGTATCCTGTGCGTCAGAGAAGAAGGTCTATAGGTCAGTCAGGTTCGTTATGAAAAACTTGAGCGCACGAAACTGACCTTGGTATCGTAGTAGTACTTGTTCATCGAGGCGGTGAGGTCATCGCGAGTCTTCTGAGTACCTGAGCGCAGCAAGCCATGCGAGACCAGCCAATCGTGCTAAGAAGAGGTCAATTATGATGCTATATAAGGCGTTCGGAGGGATAACGTACCATGTAAGAGTCAGACCATGCCTGCCAGATAGGGTTGGAGACCGCAGCATAGTTCTCTCGCATCTTAGAGAGAAGCTCATCGCGGGTTGCCTGTGTCTTCGTCTTGATCAGGCCTTTCTCTTCGAGATATGAACGAATGCGATTGTCGTCCCATCTATGCGCTAGGTAAGATTTCTGGAGAAGTCGCTTGTATCATTGAGAGACTCACGTGGAATAGACATAATCCTTCGAATCGTCGAGCTTGCGTGATATGTCATTGGTAGCTTGGGCATATGTCGAGCTGATCGACTTTGAGGCTTGGTACTTCGAGTCTCCGTATACAGCAGTGGAAGCGCTCGCGCTAGCCTGGCTGGCGAGGCTTGTTGCGCTAGCACTGACACCGCTGGCCAATGAAGTCGCGCTAGCACTCGCGCCGCTGGCCAATGAAGTTGCACTGGCCCCTGCGCCGCTAGCTAATGAGGATGCACTTGCGGAATATACGCTGGCTGCACTTGTGTACGACCGGTACTTCTGCTTTGCAAGAAGCGCCAGCTGCTCGCGAGTTCCCTTGGGCTCAACAATCCCCTGCTCAAGGAGGAACTCACGGAGCTGCGACTCGTCCCACGCGTCGAATGCATCCGCTTTGAGACCCGAAAACACCTGCTGGGCCTTTGCGTATTGCTCGGCGGTCCACCCAGAGGCTTGCGCCACCGCGGACGACGATGACGCAGACGCGTCACTGCCGAACCAGGAGGCCTGAGCTGTCATAGACAGCGTCAGGAGAAGAATAAGTGATGTTAGCTTCATCTTTTGTCGTTTCTAGAGAGGTAAACGTTCGCGACGTTGTCGGAGACGTTGAACACGACGAAGAGAGGAAAGAGGAATTGTGGGGAGTATCAAGTGAGCGTCCTGCATTATATACAAAGCCCCGCCCGCTGCAGGCGAGCAGTGGCTATATGACGCAGGCGCACCCTTGTGACGTCGAGGACCTACTCCGCAACAGCCATGGCCCATCACCGTTTAATCAATAAACAAGGCGCGTCGTACACAATGACGTAGGTAGACGCCAAGCTTAATTCGGGCGTTACCATGTCGGAGCGCTGGCCATGCGTCGAACATTCCGGGGCCGCACTTACAGAAGAGCCTCTTCAACGGCCGGGTCACTGGCATGCCACTAGTCAGTCATTTGGGTTGGAGGTAGAAAGCAGTGTGGTATATTATTAAGGCAAAATCCTGTCATGAAATGGTTTACAATGTCCCGAACGAGAAGAGAAGAATAAACTCGGTGATGAACACAAGATTGTCCAAAATCACGTACGTAGGCACATGGCATCAGAAACACGACAGAGGGTACGCAAGAATATAAACGGGAGAGGATTGCGAGGAATAGGAAGTATCAGGACGACGCAATTGAAAAAAGACTTAGCGAGCATCGGATGGTACTGGGGGTATGGCAGGTAGCGCGGGCACAGGCGGTATGGCAGATGCTGAAGACTGTTTCTGCTGATGGCGGGGTCGCTGGAGTTTGCGCTGCTGCGACTCCCGAGCCTGGGCTTCTCGCTCGGCTTGTAGGCTGTTGATCGTGTGTAGTTGTTGTTGTATGAACTCAGATGTCCCCGGTCTACGAAACGAGTTCAGTTTCAACGTGAGCAACGGCGAGAAGGAGACATACCGCATGCGGAGAATTCGTAGTATCGTCTCGCCATTCGACACTTCCTTCTCTTGTTGCTTCTCCCTCTTGCGGTCCTTGATTGTACCCAAATTACGCTGCGAGTACACGCTCTTCGCCCGCTTCTTCACGGACGGGGAGGCTCGCAGGGTTTGCTGCATCATCCGTACACATTCCTCCATGAGTAAGTCCCTGAAGGCCCCATTGAGCAAATCAATAAGGGTGAGTGACCAAACTGATACGTACGTGTGCCAGTCATAGTATAATCGAATGGACAAGATGTCGCGGTATTTCTGATTCTGCAGAGACTCTAGGGGAACAGGACCTTCTCCTCCTGCATAAAAGTAGTCTCTCAAGAACTGGAGGAATTCATAAGTCCCAGCAGCGGACCCGACGCCAAGGATGCTCCATACCTTTAACCACTTAAACACAATATCCACTTCCTTATCGGTGAGGGGCTTCATGTCTGTGGAGACCTCAGACAACGGTGGGACCAGCAAGCTCTCAATCACGTTGAGAATCTCCTTCCAGACCTTGATCATCACGGTGTCCTTCGTCGTATCGCTCAGGTACGTGTTCAGGGTCGGGAGATTAGCGTCAAAGAAGTCAAACACAGGTGTAATGGCAGCCTCGATCTCCATGTCAGTCAACTCCTCCGGGCGCACTCGGGGCTTCTCTGACGATGGGAGGGGAATCTGCACTTCGGAGTTGTTGTTTCCCAATGCTGAGCGATACAACGCCTGTACACCGCCCAAGGCCTTGTTGTAATCGATGCTCAGCGTCCCTGATCTGGTAAGCGTCTTCAGAACCGTCCTTGACACATTTTGTCGTATGAACGGTGATATCTGACCATGAATGATTAGACGGTTACAGGGCCAGAACGACGAAGTGACGTACCTTGTCGACGAACACACGAACCATGTCGCTCTCAGCTCGCTTGAGTGACCGGAAAGCACGGCCGAAGTAGAACTGGGGATCGTCCTTCTCGCCTTCCATACTGACTCGTAATAAGATACGACCGTGCCCATCGTCGAGATCCAGCCACAAATCATGCGTGAGGAAGTCTCCGAATCGCCGCGGGTCCAAGCATACATATGCGCGTCCTACGGTATCATGTTTACCGATTAGTGCGCGGTCGCGGACGCTAACCATCAGCCAGAGGGGCTTTTCCACGGAGATATCGAATGTCTCATCCCCTATTTAGAGTGTGAGTAAATATCCCCTTTGAGAAAAATCGAGTAGACGACTCACAGCGAGGAGAGAGAGTCTCATATATTGTGCGCGTCTTGGCAACACGGTTTCCCTGCTCGTCGCTCAACGTCACGAAGGTATCGAGGCGGGACGACGGGCTGTTATCCGTTGGTACCAGGCCCTCAGCTATACATATCTTCACGGTGAATAAGAATCGTTGTGCCTTAGCCACCTGGTCCACTGGAGCGTCATGCAACATGATTTCGGCCTTCTTGTCAGCCTGAATTTGAGCATACATGTTGTCCAGGGATCGACGCGCGGATTCGATATTGTTCAACTTTACACAAGACTCAGGCTGGAACGTAAACGGCTCGATCTTCTTCTCGCTCGTGTTCGCCAGCTGTTTGGCTTTTTCCAGCCATGCAGACGATTTCTGTGGTTGAAGGTAGTCGGTCGGACGTGGGAACATTTCCGCCATGAACTTCTCCTCTACACTCCTGCAGTAGAACTCCACGGCCTTACTTATGGTCTACACGAACATAACCGAAGTTAGTCGGGGTGGGAACTGGGTAGTTGGACGCGCACCTTTGAGATACTGGTGAAGAACGATGCTTCCTGGTACTCATCAGACCACTCGAGATCTTGCAAGAAATTTATCGGGCTTCGCAAGGAGTCGAAAAGATCAATGACGGAAGAACTGTAGCCTTCAGCGCCCTCTGCTTGGAACTAAACAGCTCATCAAGGTTAATATCTCGAAGAACGAGAACGAGGTACCCCAAACTTCTCACCTTGTCCGCTTCAATAGCCTAATTATTGTCAGCATATGACAAAAGTGGGCTATGAAAGAGGAGACTTACGGCTTGAACCCATTGCTTCGTCTTGCTATCGGTATCAATGAGCCATTGTTGGACGTACGGTCCAAAGAACCCGGACAAATCAAAGTCGGCATCACCCCTATTTGGTTCATGTCAGCGGATCGTCGGGTTCATATACAATATTCTTACTCGGGGCAGAAAGCCTTGTACATCCCAAGGATCACCTTCGACCTGCGGTACAAAGAAAAGATGTCCTGTATCGGTATATCCGGGGTGGGCCCATTTCTCGAGTCTTCCATTAAGCGTTTGCTTGCGCTGTCCAAGTCTTGCAGGTACAACGGAACAACCACCTCAACATATAGCGCAACGATATCCAAGTGTCTGAGCAATGGAAATGAGCGCTGCGTTGTCGAACCGTACGAAGCGACTCACCCCAAGACTGGTTCCGGGAAGCGCTTGTCTAACAGCTTCGCCGACTTCTCGATCTCGTCCGTCATAAGCAGAAGCGGCAACGCTTTGTTGACACCAGGAGCTGCATGTAATTCTCGGTTCTTCTCGTCATACCATCTTCCGGACACCGACCGTATCTGCTGCTGTACATCCGTCATCCGCGCAGAAACATCGACATCAAAGCGTTCCAGTAGACCACTGTCCCGCACTATCTCCAGAATCTGCATATAGGGCTCGATGTCGGCGGGTTTGAGGTTCGGAAGGTTGTCCATGGCGTGATAAAGACATGACAAGAAGATGTTGAACAAGCTACCGTAGATCTGGCACAAGTACCCATGCTTATTGAAAGTAAGAGAAGGTCAATAAATTCGGCTGCACATAATAAAGCAAAATCACAGCGTACGTCTTGTATGGGCCATTTATCAAGCTCCATCTCATGCATGACCTTCGACAAGGTCTGCAGAGCCTCAGGAATGCACTCCAACGGCACCTCATTGCGCTCATAGAAGCTCTTCACGATGTCCAAAAAGCACGCCGCGCGATACGGCTGGCCGATCCGCCACCGGAGCGCACATTCGTTAATGAGCTCGATGTGCGGAGGGGACAAGATACCTAGTGAGACTTCATCGTCATCTCCCACCGTGTCGCTCAGCATCGCCTCCAGGTCTGCGGCGATACAGAACTCGAGAAGACGCTTGTAGTATTTCCGAGGGTTGGGCGGGATGAACGTGAAGTTGTGGCCGACAGGGACATCGTCGTCTTCGCCTACTTCTATACCGGCCGCCTCTGGGTCATTAGGGGACATACCACCAGACTGGCTTGCCCTATAAGAGTGTCGGCTCGCGTTGGAAGAAGTACGTTGCGGTTGATATATCGACTCGCGGTTGGAGGAGTATTGGCTGTAAATCGAGCCCGGTCGGCCGTTCGTGGCCTGTGTAGATGGTAGCGCATCGGAGGGTGTCGACTTTGCCAGCTCAGGATTGAATTGAACCATGACCAACATAAGCTGCGACAGATGTGCCGTCTCCAGAGTTTTCCAATGTTGCCATGCAGCGTCATTATCGAAATCCTCCCGACGGCCCGGGAATGATGCGCCGGCGTTGATGTTCTTGAGGCACATCTGCGAGAAACGGTAAGCACATCCCTGCACATTTGACGTCAGTGATCTTACCTTCAAGTCCTGCAAAGCCGCTTTCTCATTGCAGAATTTCCTCAGCTCGTCCACTTCTCGCTGTACTTGGTCCCCTTGTAGTTTGAACAACCGGGATGCTGTAAGCACCAGTGGCATGTCATTGACGCTTGTGCTGATCCGCTTGGCTGACACAAGCGAGTCCCGCGTAGACGAAGAGTCATACCCAGAGTCGCTGTACGATTTCGGCGGAGGGGCCATAGGGGGTAACGACGGTGCGAGTTTGGCAGCATAGGTGTCTAACCTTGCGGTGAGATCGGGAGAGACATGGCTGACGTTCCGCAAACAATCTCGTAACAACTTGATGAACTGCGCGATCTGGTTATTCAGTTCAACCTTCCATCCGTCTCCCGCCAACGAGGGTTCTTTCCTCAGCACGTTGGTAGCATTTGTAGCAAACATAAGGATGACCTCTTCAATCTTCCGGTTCTCCTTCACTTGCTTGCGGAAGTGCTCTTCCTTAACTTGTCCATAGAAGACGGCCATTGTCCTCCGGATGAGTTGGTCAGAGTATCTGTTCGATTTTAGTACGGTATACAGTGAGCATGACGCGAAAGGACACGACGCACGCAGGGTCCTTGCCCATAGCGATATCCTGCAGCTTTTGCTCCAACACTTTGAGCAAGTCTTTCGGGAATCGCACCGCCTTCGTCCCGTCCCTGTAGTCTTTGAAGACGTCTCCGATCGAAACGATAGACCCTGATATCGCACCGGACAGTCTTGACGAATAGTCGCGCATTTCTCTCTCTTTCGCCACTTCGGGTGCAGCTTGCGGCTCGACCTTTGGTTGCATCTGATAACTCAGCAGACTGCGGGCACCGTTGAGTCTTCACGATCGTTCAGTAGCCACGAGATGCAAGAAGACTCACGCAACCCTAAACACATAACTAAGGCACGAGTACAGAGGCATTAGCGCAAACGAGATGGGACAAATTTCGTGGCGCACTTCATGAGCTCATCGTCGGAGACCCTGTTCTTTGAGATCCGTCGTTCGTGCATAGAACCAGCATAGCTCCGCCTCGAGCTCGAAAACCGTTTTGACATTGTCGACGAATGAAGGAGGTACGAGTAAAATCGTTATCGCAACGCAGAATGCAGACGTGCACCGCTTCGGAGAGCCAGTCAAAGAGTTCTCTGTGTCGTGTGCGGAACGCAGACAGATGTTCGTGGCGGCCTTACTGTCACGTCTTACCAGTCCTAGATTCCAGACCTAGTTCCCTGCGGGAATGCGACGACGTGAGGAGGACAAATCAGGTAAGGCAGGCGGCGGAAAGATGTGGTCGTGTACAAGCTGGTACTTGGGCGCCTACTACAGACGCAGCAGTAGACCTGGATGTGCCCCATGTGATGGCCGAGTCCGTGGACATTACGGAAAACACAACACAGACATAACCTCGGTCGGCGTACGGAATGTTTTATGAGTGACTGTGCGAGCAATAACTGATATCGCGCCACAAACATCGTCTGTGCACTCTCGTAGAGCGCTCAATACATCACCGCCGTCCGAAGTGCTAATCAAAATATCAAATGCTTCCTGTTCATTAGCCTAGGTCGTCATCTATTCCCAAGCGAAGCTCCTTAGTTGTTGGGCCAACCAACGTTTAATGCCTAACAGCACGTCGGAAGACGAGGCCATCAGAGCGACTTGGGACAATAACCCGTCACGTGCGCTTACCATATGCGGCCAGTTGATATTTATTTGGGTTCCTCGCTTTGACACTGGCGACGGCCATTGTCCTTCATTCGACCCGCTTTTGTTCTCGCCTGACGCAACAATGAAAATGCCACGACGACCACCGTGTGAGGGAATTAAGAATACTCGGCAAAAAAAAACCAGCCCACAAAGCAACACAGCCTCGCGCTCGAGCTCGGTACATAAGGAACCCTCCACGCGACCTCCAACACCATCTTCATTTCCCAACCAACTTACAGCTGCGCCTGTCCCTTGCGGTGGCCTGCCTTGCTTAACGGCTGATAGAGCTCGACGCTCTTTCTCTAACCTTCTTTTTTCTCGTGGCCTCACCTAATTCCCAGCTCACGCCTGGCATATAGTTGCACGACATACACGCTCTCTCGCTCATTAGTCACAGCACACACACTCACTTGGTGCCGGCACCCACTCGCTCACTCGCTCTACACACTCTACAGCATACACAGCTCACGACTCTCAAGTCCTAGATCATCCTCTGCAACTCTTCATCCATATACCATCATACAACATGCCTAACGCTCGCGGATGTGCGTATCTTACTTTCGAAGCACCGGAGTTGGCTGTGTATTGACCCGTTCGCCTTCTAGATCTCTTCATGTTCTTGAACGCAGTACGCGTTATTAGCATCATCTCGCTACTGCTGCTGCTCGCCGGCAGCACAGTGACGATGGCCGACGACATTAAAGCCGTCAACCGTTTCATTGCCGCTGGCAAGTCTGGCTCCAGCGATAACTCGACTCAAGTCGATACGGATTACATCGAGTACGTGGCTCTTTATCTTCTATCATTCTAATATGCTCAATAAACTTTGTAGAGGTAGCACTGTCCCCAACCAACCAGCCGGTGCCTTCTGGGCCGTCCTGAACAGCCTGCTCGTGATCGTGCAAGCCGTGGTCTGCATATTCTCCGAATGCTCATGGCCAGACAAGTTCTTCGAGGCCTACTTCCCGGTTCTCGGCAGTTCATTCGGTCTCGGTGCTCTCGGCGTCATTCAATGCCTCCTCGGCGCAGCCGTCCTCTCTCACCGCGTGGAGGAGTTCCCTCTCGTCTCCGCCTTCCTCGTCTTCTCCGTCGGATGCCTCAACATCCTGCTCGGCCTCATCTTCCGCGAGAAGGTCAAGGCCAAGCGTAGCATTCGTGCGTGGAAGGAGGTTGACCCCGAAGCGCTGCCTACTAGCAAGATGCCGCCCTACCACCTCACCCTGCCTCAGCAAGGCGTCCCCAGCATGGGTTATAACGAGAAGAGTGCATTCAGGTCCGGGAGCCTCTCGTCTCAGAAGGCTGGTTTAGGCTTCGGACGCGCAGGCGAGAAGCTCGCCGCTAGCCAAGGTTTGTCATTGCTCTCCATACCGCTGTGGAGTGTTACTAACCCGCACTGCCAGGTTTCGTCGTCCGACAGCCCGAGGAGTCAGTGCCGCCATACGCCTCCAAGCCCGGCTCGCGCTTCTCGCACAGCAGCGGCAGCTCCGAGTCCGAATACACGGAGACACACGCGGGCCACTCGCGTCCTGTTTCGAACCACGAAGATGCGCGCGAGCACGCTGCGTCGCCTGTCGCAGACTCGACTATAACAGCCGTTTAATGTCCTATCGCCATTGGGCTCTTTCCTCTCTTCCGCATCTGCGGCGAACGTTTGAACGTTGTCATTCTCATGCTCTGGTGTATATATGCATGTATTCGTACGGTAATTTTTGTAGCTTCTAGTTGTGGTATTGTACATTCCGATGCGGACGCGCACGCTACTCTCAATATATGGGTTTTGATGTCTTGGTACCTCGCTTCGCTGTTTCGTGAGTAGATGGATGGATAATCGCTCTTCTTCATTATGTACGATCATTCCTCTCAGGGGACGAGCCGATTGCTTGGTAACTGCGGAAGTTTTTTAGTCTCGAAAGTTTGTTGCCGTGTTGGACTTGCATCCGAGGTATCTGCACACGAAGAAGTCCAGTCGCAGTACGTCTTTGAATGGTTGTAATCGTAGACGTCACGCCATGAGCATTGAACGTAACCTATGAGCATATCAGACCAGCGTTGTGTACACAAGCGAAGACTCGACACAGTCGGTGAGAGAGTAAACCTGCATACCTCCGTTTCGAATGAATTGCCCAACCTCGTAAGCCGAGTATGCGTATGTTATTCTCTGCTGACACAATCCGCCACCCACGGACATGTATCACCAAGCCAGCGGCCTGCTGTTGCCTCTGCTGAGTCTGCTCCGTCATCGAAACAAGCAGAATGCGGCACCTTCGCGACCTCGGAGGCAGCGCAAGGCTCGGAGGTGCGGCGGGTTCCAGCCGCGTTTAGACACGCACATGCACCATCTTATCGGCCGAAACGGGGCGTTCTGATTGGCTGACAGCCCCTTTCGCCACCAGAACTGACTCGAACGGTACTCTCCCCACGCGTGCGATGGTCGATTATTTCTCATCCTCGCACGATTTTCGCGCGTCGGACGAACAGAGCGAGTACCCAGCGGCGTTGCATTGCCCCCTTCATGCCCAGTGGTGTCACGGCGAAACGGGTACGATGTGACTCGTTCGAGGTGGCCGAAGAGCACCGAGGATTAGGCTAGGGAGAACTTGCGATTTTTCGTAAGACGGCGCAACGTACCATCGGACACTGCGCTCGCGCGATTCTGTCAGGGCACGTTTGTCAGAAGAGGCACTGCATTGATGACTGTAGCATGGCTAGCGTTTGCGATACGGTAGATGTATGCGCTGCAGACCGTCGAGGACGACCGAGAGCCCTGCATCGTGGCGAGCTGTAGGTTTTATGAGGACTTAGGGGTGCACGGTCGCACAAAGGGGCGGTCGAGAAGCTCAGGACAAAGGCCAGACGCGAACCAGTCGCGCCTCGCAGCTGTGCGGTTTCGGCAGATTATGGCCCGATAAGTACCCAAAACAGCAAAAAGCAATCGCTGTTGAGATCTTAGATATCGATGACGAAAGTAGATAAATAGTCGAGCGTCGCGTCCCTCCACTCTCTCTCCATCCCCACCAACCACCCTCCTATCCACAATCAAACATGCCAGTAAGTGCTTTCGATACGATGGAGTCCACGCGACCGCGCCGCTAACCTGTCCTCCCAAATTTCTAGGTCAAAGTCGGTATCAACGGGTAAGCAGCGACCGGATCGTTTTGGGGGAAGGAAGGTCACTGATCACGAGAAAAAATCGTGGATCTCTTGAATTGCAGTTTCGGTGCGTGTTTGTAGGAGTTCTGAGGCCGCTAAGCTTCTGCTAACCACAAAAACGCGCAGGTCGTATCGGCCGTATCGTGCTCCGTAACGCGCTCCTGCACGGAGACATCGATGTCGTCGCGGTGAACGAGTGCGTCCATCCGATCGCGCAAACCCCTTAGAACGCGCACTAATGCCTATCCCACCCCTACAGCCCCTTCATCAACCTTGAGTACATGGTACGATCTAACTCCTCGCCTGATTGACGCGAGCCCGGGTTAACGTGCGATTGTGGCGTTCTTGCAGGTCTACATGTTCAAGTACGACTCCGTCCACGGCCGTTTCGATGGAACCGTCGAGACCAAGGAGGGCAAGCTCTTCGTTGCTGGCAAGCCCATCACTGTCTTCGCTGAGAAGGACCCCGCCAACATCCCTTGGGGATCCGTTGGCGCTGACTACATTGTCGAGTCCACCGGTGTCTTCACCACCATTGACAAGTGCGTTTGGCAAACTAGTTGTAGTTTCTGGCTAGAACTAACCTGTGCTCAATAGGGCCTCTGCCCACTTGAAGGGTGGTGCCAAGAAGGTCGTCATCTCTGCGCCGTCCGCCGACGCACCCATGTTCGTCGTCGGTGTCAACTTGGAGTCCTACGACTCGAAGTACACTGTCGTACGTGCCTTCACTAGATGCTGTAGGTCGAACAGGATCAATAACCTTATTTTTGATCTAGATCTCGAACGCGTCCTGCACAACCAACTGCCTGGCTCCCCTCGCCAAGGTTATCCACGACAAGTTCGGTATCGTTGAGGGTTTGATGACCACCGTCCACGCTGCCACCGCTACCCAAAAGACCGTCGATGGTCCCTCGAACAAGGACTGGCGTGGTGGTCGTTCCGTCAACAACAACATCATCCCCTCCTCCACCGGTGCCGCCAAGGCTGTCGGCAAGGTCATCCCCGACCTTAACGGCAAGCTCACGTACGTGCTTATATATGCGCTTCAGCAATATGAGACTAACAATTATATCATAGTGGTCTCGCTTTCCGTGTCCCCACCCTCGATGTCTCCGTTGTCGACCTCGTCGTCCGTCTCGAGAAGTCGGCGACCTACGACGAGATCAAGGCCGTCATCAAGGAGGCGTCCGAGACGACCCACAAGGGTATCCTCGGCTACACCGAGGAGAAGGTCGTGTCCACCGACTTTGTCGGCAACGAGCACTCCTCGATCTTCGACGCCGACGCCGGCATCGCGCTCAACGGCAACTTTGTCAAGCTGATCTCCTGGTACGACAACGAGTGGGGTTACTCCCGCCGTGTGTGCGACCTCTTGGCGTACGCCGCCAAGAAGGACGGTGCCCTCTAAGCACTAGGCCGACCCCACGCCGACGGTGTTTGCGGATTCCACCCCTCTAGACCACCTACGATAATGCAAGTAAAGAACATTTGGAGGCGAGCAGAATGTCGGTGTTTGTTTTGATGTTGTAAACCCGCTCTCTTCAAAGATTGTACTCTTAATCGCGTGTTCTTTTGTACTGAAAGCAAAATATAGAAATTGTACGATATCATGTTGAGTGTGTTGTGTGCTGGTTTTGTGGTGCGTGAGGGCTTTGAGGTATGCTATGGAAGAGTTGAGGATCGTGATGCGCGTATGGATGACGTCGATGAAGTGTCGTTGCGTCAGAAGTGAAGTGCAGATGTGACGTTGATCGTCACTTCTAAACAAAACTGGATGGATGCGTTGAAATCGAACACGACTGTTTTTCGTCTCAAGCTCTCATCTCCCAACACCTCAAGACCCTCGCAAAGACGGATTATCAATTTCAAGCCCTGTAGTTGAAATCGCAGACCCCAAACTCGCATTTACCAGGATAAAATGGCGCCTTTCAGCTCGCACTTAGAATTTCAATTACTAGCGTCCCCTTTCAACGATTCATCTACACCCATCCCACGTTCCGCCCGTTCTGAATCCTCCCACTCTCACTCTTCCCCCTCCAACACTAACACCAACACCCCCTTCAACACCCCCTCGAACACAACCTCGCACACCGCGTCCGGCAGAACCCACACAGGCATGCACGTCGATTCCCACCTCAGACTACGCGAATCGCACGCGGCGATGGTCGCGCGGAAGCTGCTGCGCCAGCGTGCGGTCCAGGCGCGCGACGAGGATGTTATATACGAGACTGCGATGCCGCCGCTTTTGTTGCCTGTCGTGCCAATGCGCGGGGGATCTGGGTCTTCCAAGTCGGGGTCGACGAAGTCTGGAAATGTTGATGCCGGAGACGTCGAAGCTGGCGAGGCCGTGGACTACGAGAACGCCCCCTCAACCTCGAACTCGAACTCAAGCTTGCACTCTGAAAGTACCGCCTTCAACTCGGACTCGAACTTGGACATGAACCTGGAGACGCACCTACACCTGAGCGCGTATGCGGCGCGTTATCTGTCGGGGCTCGTGCCGTACCCGTCCCTGCCGAGCGTCGGGTCTGTGGCGGGCTCGAGCGCGAGTTATGCGCGGCTTTTTGGGATCGTGTGAGGTGGCGGGGCGGGCGAATCTTGGATTTTCTGTGGTTTTGCGGCTCTCTGGCTCTCTGGCTGTTTTATCCTGCGTCTCTATCTCTCAGTGTTTCTCTGTAGGACCCCCAAGCAACAAGTCCGACTGGCACTTATTTCTGTGTCAACAATAGTTTCCATGGTTCCCTCCCCTTTCCTTGATTCTAAGTTTCCATATTATCTGGTCAACGTTGTGTTGCATGTATGCGCGTTCTCGAATGCACGATACGTACGATGACGCAACAACCCACGTGCCTTGTATACCAGCGTCTCTGGCTTTGTGGCGTTTTTTATCGCTCGTTATCCCAATCATCGCGTCCCTAAGCGGATTGTTGATCATGATAAGTACGGGACGCGATATGATATGATCGTAATCGCACCGAGCCTCCCGCCAGGTCGCGGACATGCATCTCGCTCACGGTCGAGTGATGCCTCCGAGCGACACAGAGCCCGATATCGCACCGCACCGCCGACCGACGCGCACCCGCCCCTCGCCGCCCTCCCGCATTTACGCACAGAGAAGATTAATTAGTCCCTTCGCAGCGGGCATTTGCAATGAGGGACCCGGGACCGCGGATCACAGCGACACGAACAATCGCAAAAACAGCCGCGTGCCTTGCCCTAAATGAAGGACCAGGGGAGACCAGGGGGGACCAGGGGTACGCGAGGGACGGGGGTGAATGGAACTTGAATGCATGGGTGATGTGGATGGGTACCGGGTGCTGTGGCGGGTTAGTGTTGGTGCTGATGCTTGTGTGCGGACGGACGTTCCTGACGCCAGGTCTGCTCGTTTGGAGAGTGTTGGTGGAAGTGCTTCCGTGTGTGTGTACCGTACTGTATGAGGCCCCGTGCAGGATGAGGAAGATGTATGCGCGATCGCTGTGCATGGACTGTGTGTATGCGTGATCGCTGTGCGAGACACGCGCGATCTGTTCACGAACACGTATGATCCATCTACAATGTACTGGGAGATCCGTATGTTCTCGTGAGCACGCTGGTACATCATGCATGACACCTCGATTCAAGGGCAGCGATCAACGTACGAGGTCGAGTTTTGCGCGCGAGCAATTTCAGATCGCAGGAGTGAGCGAAAGCATAAAGCGAGATCATGAGAATTGGGCTCGAGCTTTTCTTGGTACGAAGTACAGCAGCGAGAGTCAGAAGGAACGTAAGCAGGGGCGTAGCGAACGAAACGAGAATAAATACCACAACCACAGACACATATCTAAAAGATCTCGAAGCACAGACCTACACACACTCGAACACACTGAGCACAGATGATGAAGCTGAAGCTGAAAGAAAATAGATTCAAAAAGCGGCATAACGTACAAAAAACACAAAAAACAAGACAGACAACAACCAATACCGGGCGCGTTTTTATCCTTTCCTCGCTCGCT
Organism: Trametopsis cervina; assembly: GCA_022385755.1. Classification (NCBI taxonomy): domain Eukaryota; kingdom Fungi; phylum Basidiomycota; class Agaricomycetes; order Polyporales; family Irpicaceae; genus Trametopsis; species Trametopsis cervina. The sequence goes on along the minus strand of MU278371.1, from coordinate 249,987 downwards.
GCCTCTCTGCTCCTCACAACCGCCTCAGCACACCGACCGCGCTCCACGCTCGTCCTCTACCGCTCCTGTTGCCGCTGCCCGTGCCGATGTCGTGTCATGTGATGCATATGTGTACACGGATGTTGATATATGTACATGGATGTGTGTGGGAGGTGGCGGGAGGTGAAGAGGGTCCGAGAGGTGAGAGGATGTGCACAGACGGGAGGAGAGCAGTGAGAAAGGGGAGTCGGGATTGCCGCCTCCTTCTTGATCCACACCAGCGAACCCAGTGAGCGTTGTCCGTCAAGCAGTTTCAGTCAAGCAGCAGCCAGCAGATGTGAGGTCGAAGGCGAAGCGAAGGCGGAGGTGAGACGGTAGACGCAAAACAGCGGTTGGGGCAGAGGATTTGCGTTTGCGTTTGCGTGAGTGTATGTATGAGTGTATGTGTGTGCGAGCGTGTGCGTGTCATAGATGCCAGCCGATCCAGCCTGATCGGTCTCCTCCCCCTCCTCTCCCTGCCTCTCCATCCCCCCTGCTCCCCTCACTCCCCCATCCACCCCCTTCTCTTAGTTACACCCCCTAATCTTTAACGATCCCCTTCTCCCTATACCACGCCTTCAACCACGCCTTTGCCTGCTTATACTCCTCCTGGACCTGCACGAGACACCCCGCGATCTTATCGAGCGCGGCGTCCTCGCCGAGCCGCGCCTTGTTCTCTTCGTCCCAGCACTGCCCGTAGTGCTGGATCTTCTCGCAGGTCGCTTGCACGCGCGCGACGCCGAGCGCGGCGGAGGATCCTTTGAGGTAGTGGCCCAGGCTCGAGAGGGCGGAGAGGGATTTGGATTGTCTGTGGGAGGGTGTTAGTGGTGGGGTTGGGATGGGGTAGGGGGAGGGATGAGAGGGGAATGTCGTCAGGGATTGTATATTTCTCGTCAGAATATCAGATTCATGACATCGACCGTACATCAACGGTAAACATCACAGAACAAGTGGGAAATCCCACAGAAAAAAGGGAGGAGAGAAGAAGTGAACTGAGATAGAAAAAAGAGGGACGCACAGCTGATGGTCCATGTTCGTGAACGCCTCCTCGGCCTGCTCAAAGTACTGCCAGACCATCTCGAGCGAGAACTCGCGCTCGTCGTCCTCGTCCAGCTCGAGGATCTGCTCGAACGTGTCCATGTCGACGACCGGCAGGTCCGACTCTGCGGGCTCTTCGGCTGCCGGTGCGGCTGCTGGCGTCGGCGGGGCTGTTACTGCTGGGGCTATCACTGCTGGCTGCGATAGCGAGATGCATGAGGGAAGAGAAGGGAACGGAGGAGGAGGGAGAGGGAAAGAGGGGAGAGGGAGGGAAGGAAGGAGGAAGGAGAGGAGAGGTCAGTAACGGGATACGATCGACGCGAGATCGGCTCGCGGGGAGGGGGCGACGCACCTTGACCTCTGCGATCTCGACGAGCTCGGGCGACGGCGAGCGTATCTTAGCAGGCGGCGCCGCAGGCTTTGTCGGCGGATCGTGCGCGGACTTTCCATTCGTCGATGGTACTGAGGGGGCAGCCGCGGGGGCCTTGGGCTTCGACGGTGTCGTGGGTGTTGGTGTTGAGGAGATGATGGAGGAGGAAGATGGTGCGGTTGTGTTGGTGGGTGTGGGGGGTCCGTCGAGGATGACGGCTGCACGGGAGGGAGGGGGGACGGAGAGACGAGACATGACGACTGACGACAGCGATGAAGATGGGGGTCGGTGTCTGAGTGTGAGTTACGTGCGTACGTGCGTGCGTGTGTATGTGCGATATGCGATGTGCGTATGTGGTGAATGTGAGTGCGGTAAGTGCACGCGCACTCGCTGTCCTATGCGGAATTTATGTGTTGCTGGCTGGCTGGGAGAGAAGGAGGAGGAACAGAAACAGACGGGTGGGTCGGACGGACTAGCAAGCAAGGGCAGGGCTGACTGTACTTGCTGGTGCTGGCTGGCTGGGTGCACCCCCCACGCAGAGAGGGCCCCTGCTGATGATTATCTCTGCCTGCCAAAAAAGGAAACTCTATCCGTCATGGCTCCAGCTCGCTCCCGCCCGGCACAGTCTGGATCCTCCCTCGACCCCAGCGACCGAGCGCGTGTGTGGCTACGCTGTGTGAAGCCAAGAGCTGCGGGCTCACTAGCTGCGCTGGACGACGTGCGCCGACTGTTGTGCGCAGTGCTGCTTACACCGGAAGGGCGGACGAGCGGGCGGCTGCGTGCGATGGGAGCCCCGAATTGGGAACAAATGTCGCTGCGGCATCGTTAGGTAATCTGTCCGTCCGTCCGTCTGTCCGTCTGCCCACACTCACTCTGCCCACGCCATCTCTCTTCTCCAGCCTCCTCACTTCTTCCCACCAGGCGTTACAGATTACATGAACGTTACGGTCCCCATTTCCACGACACGCCCTTCCCTGCGGAGTGGTGCACGCGTATGTCGCCTGACATAGCACGCGCGGATCTCGGACGCGGAGGGAACGTAAGCGCACTACAAATTGGGTCGGCACGGCCGTACACGAGGCCGCACCGATGAACTGCACAGTTCAATCAGTTCAGTTCACAGGCAATTCTCACCGGCGTTTGTTCTTTCCCAGCCAAGCCAGCGGAATTCGAGGTGCGTATGTCGTGGCGTTCATCGGACGGAACGATGATGGCATGATCACGATTGCCCACTCACGCTGATCTCCCCGCGGACATCGCCGACGGCACTCAAGCACTCACTCACTGCGCAAGAGCTCCCCCTTTTTTGGCATCAGTGTCCCTGCTTTTTTTCACCGATCCGTGTCTTCCGCTGCCGCGCCCGCCGATCGTAATGGTGCGGCGTTCGGACGCGGGATGTACGTACGTGTGTGCGCGAGGGTGCGTTCGAAATTTGTTGGCCGGCGTGCTTCATGCTGATGCTCATGCTCATGCTGTGCTCACACTAGAAAAATTCGAATGTTCGGGCGAACGAAGGCGAAGGCCTGCTTTTCCTCCGTCGAGACGCGTTCTGGACCGTGCGGGACGTCATCGAAGACAGAGCCGGCGGCGCAGAGTCTGCCAGGAACGCGGCGTGCACGCACGGAGGTTCAAGAACAATGCGATGCAATTTGTAGTGGAGGACAAGGCGGGCGCGTGAGGCCGTTCGCACGTCACGTCAGCTTCCAGGTCCAGGTTCGACTGCCCTTGTTCTGCGAACGCTTCGAAGGCAGAGGTTCGCTGCCGCCAGGGCACTCGGATCGTGCGTTCTCATGTGAAGCTATGGATCCAAGGATGGAACAAGTGCGCCTCCCACGTCAGACTAAGTAGTTGACGGGGATGCTCGTCCGAAGGTTTCGTCTTGTCCATGGCATCTCACGTCTATCGACGACAGCTGCCCAGAGCCAACCTTTGCGCGTGCCTCGCAAGGTCAACACCGCCTCTATCCAACATGCCCGCCACCGTCAGCCGTCAGCAATCTTATCATACGCACATAGGGCCTCTCAGCCGTCTGGACCGTCTGGACCGCTAAGGCGATCTGCCAACCAAGCTTGGACGTTACCCACTTTCAAGCTTGGGCTTACAACTGCTGCCGTATCGTGACAATGCAGATATCATACGTCCAACCAATGACTTGCGCCACGAAGTAGTCTTACCGCAGTCTCCGACTGCGAACGGTCCCGAGCTGCCACCCGCGTACCTCAACAGCTTTACCCAGAAAACAAACCCGATATCTTTATGAACGGATCAACGTCAACGTCAACACCAACGCGGGAGCGCAGGCCACCGTATGCGGCAGGTCCAGGGCTCGTGGCGTTCGCGCTTCGATTTGCAAGGTCGTGTGCTTTTGGACAGATGTGGGCTTATGTGGTCTTTGCACTCACGGTTCGCTGGTGAACGTTCAGGCACAATGTCAGAGGGAAGGTGAAGATGTTGATTAACGTGCTTGATATTGGTATGTATGTAGTATTGCGATGGAGAAGTAGAAGTACATTGTATGGATGAGCGATGACGGTGTTGGTGACGATGAAAGAAGTAAAAGAGATGCGAATGAGTATAAAACATGAAAGAAAGCAAAGTCCCAGAGATGCCAGATTACACTAACCCCCACTCCCCGTCTTCACCCATCTTCTCCGTCTGAGTCTCCTCCTTATGCGAGTGTGCGTCAGGAAGAGGAGCAACGAACACCTCGCTATCTGGCGTCTCAACTTCAACCTCCACCTCTGAGGGCTCCTCTACATGCACGTCGGGCACGAGCTCGGGTGTCTCAAGTGGTGAAGGAGGGTCAACGGGCGTAGCCTCGGTCCCGGTATTGCTTTGCAGCGAGGGTGAGGATGCGGGAGCGGGATGAACCTCGTTGTCGATTGCCGATGGGGTGGTGGAGAGTGTCTCGAGGTCGGCTGCGTCTTTCATCTCTTCGTCTGATTCATGTGGGTGTTGGGGTTGGGGTTCTTGTTCGTGGACGACCTCAGTGGGGACAACAGCCTCAGCATGAGTCTCCTCAGCTCGAGCTTCCTCCACCTCCATCACCTCTTCAGTGCCCTTCTGTTGCTGCGCCTCCTTCGTCCTCCAAACAACCCCCCTAACCCTCTCAACCCACCTAGCCTCCCTCTCCACCCTCCTAACAACCTCCCTCCGCGCCCTCCTAACCCTCGCGTCCCCTCCGCTCTCGACCCCGTCCAGCGCGCCCAGCACGCGCGCGAGTTCTTCGTTGTATGCGTGCACGGGGGCGTTCGTACGTGTGTATGCTAGCGCGGGCGTTGGTGATTCGGGTTCGTCTTCGGTTTCACTCTCCGTTTCCGAGTCACTGGCAAAGGAGGTGGCGGTGGGCTCTTCGGAGAGGTGCTTGCGCGAACGCACAGAGTCGGGGACAGGAACAGACACGACAGCCTTCTCCCCGCCCTCAGACGGCTGGGTGTACTCCAGCGCAGCGGGCAACACAAAGTCGCGCCGGAGCGCGTCGAACCGTGCAGCCTGAGCTGCGATCGCGCGGAACGCGGCACGACGACGCCAGTAAGTCTGGAAGGTTTGTGCGGCGGCGATCTCTTCTTCTGTTGGTGCACGGGTTGGTGTGGGTGTCTGTTGGGCTTGAGGTTTGGGTGAAGGGGCAGCTTTAGGGGAGGTGGGTTTGGGTGAGGTGGTGTGGATGGGGATGCTTGCGCTGGGCGTGGTAGGTACGTTGATCGGGATACTAGTGTTCGTGCTCGTGCGTGTCTGTGCAGGCGGCGAGCGCGACGGTTGTTGCTGCTCCTGCTCGGAGGTATTGCGCGCACGGAACCCAGGGGACACAGTACGTGCTCTACGTGAGAGAGGCTGCGGATCGTCGTCAGCTATCCGTGATCGAACGTACAGAGAGTGAGGAGCTTACTGTGTCCTGCGACTGCTGCATCCTCTGAGGCCTGAGTCCAAAGAACTCTTCAAGGGGCGAAAGCGGCGTGGCCTGCTGTCTCGCCTGCTGCTGCTGCTGCTGTTGTCTGCGGAGGAACTCCTGCTCGCGCAGCCTCCGCTCCCTCTCCTCCTGTTCCAGCTGGAACCTCCTCTGCCTCTCCTCCTCCTCCCTCTTCCTCCTCAACTCCTCCTCGAGCTCCTGTATGCGTCTCTCCCGCTCCCTCTCCTTCAGCGCGGCGTCGAACGCAGGTCGGCTGCGCCGCGGGTACGTGATACCCGCTCCCCACGGCTCGCGGGGCACAGGCACAGCGTACGTGCTATACTCGTCGTCTTCATCTGAGAGGTAAGAGCTGTGCGCAGACTCGTATGCCTGGCGAGCGAGCCTCGCGCGTGCAGCGCGGCGGCGCGCATCTTCTTGCGCACGCAGGGCGTCGGCGTATTGGCGACGCGCGGCCTCTTCCTCCGCGAGGGCGTGCATGTAGTCTGCGTCAGGCCGGGGATAGGAGGCCTGTGCGTGTGTGTAGGGGCGGTAGGGTGCGTAGCCGTAGCCGTAGTTCATCGGGAACATACTTGTTCGTTCGTTTGTTGTGAGAGTGTGTAAGGGTGTGCAAAGGTGCAGCGGACTTATCAGCGACTGCGGTATTCGGTGATGAATGCCATGCCTGGGAGGCATGGCCCGCTATATGTACTGCCCGCCAGGGGTTCTATGAAATGTGGCTGGTGCATTCTGGATGGATGTGCAATGTGCGGTGCGCGGAGGGGACGGTTCGAGAATGCGGGGAGAGGCGTGGTGAAGCTTCGAGAAACGCCTGGCTGGCCGGGTTTGGGAGCGACGATTAGCGCTTGTTTGTGATAACGGAACGGGGAGATGTGATCTGCGTCCGACTGCTTATCGATCATCAATGAGTGTGCTGGGATGGGACTCCCACCCCCGCCTTCGCTTCCCCTGGGAACGGAGTCGCACACAGGAGGGAGTATGTGCTGTATTCTCCCAGGTACACAGGATGTGCTCACAGGTCGCGTCATATGCTATGACACTTGTCTGTCGCACGGGGGCGAGATATATACCTCTCGGGGCGTATGGTTCTACCTTTCCGGATCCCCTTCACTCGGAGGATATACACAGGGAGTGCGATACAGGACGAGACGATGGCGCCAGGTAAGCTCCCGACGCGCAAGATAGGCACAGACGAGGTGACCGCTATCGGCTGGGGCGCGATGGGCCTCTCGGCGTACTACGGCCCCGCCGCGTCCGACGAAGAGCGACTCAAGGTGCGTTGCGTTTCCCTCTCCCCGAAGCCTGCAGAGCGCTGAGATTGTTGGCGGAAAGTTCTTGGACGACCTATACGCCTCAGGCTGCACGATGTGGGACAGCGCGAACGTGTACGGCGACAGCGAGGAGCTCATCGGCAAGTGGTGCGTTTCTTCTCCCCTCCACGGAATCCGTCTTCCGACGCGCTGTACTCACGAATATTGTAGGTTAAAGAAGACGGGCAAGCGCGACGAGATCTTCCTCTGCACGAAGGTTGGTATCACGGGCGACCCCGCGCGGGGGAGCAATGGCGAGCCTGAGTATATTAGGCAGAATGCGGAGAGGTCGCTGCAGAGGTTTGGAGGTGCGTGAGGTGTGTGGCTTATGTTGTGGGGGCTGATGGTGGGTGCAGTGGATGTGATTGATTTGTACTATCTTCATCGGTACGTGAATGGGCTCCTCGTTGTGCGTTAGTGCGTCGAACTCACGCCTAGCGCAGTCCTGACCCGAGGGTACCCATCGAGAAGTCGGTCGAAGCGATGGCCGAGTTCGTCAAGCACGTCCCCTTCCCCTTCTCTCCCTCTCACTCGCTCACCTCGCGTGCAGGGCAGGCAAGATCCGCTACCTAGGCCTCTCCGAGTGCACAGCAGCAACAATCCGACGCGCACACGCGGTGCACCCAATCGCAGCAATCCAGGTCGAGTACTCGCTCTTCGCGCTAGATGTCGAGCACCCGGATGCTGCCGTCCTTGCCACCGCGCGTGAACTCGGTATCGCTGTTGTTGCGTATAGCCCGCTTGGGCGTGGGGTGCTCACTGGGCGATTTGTACGTACCCCTTCGTCTTCTTTGGTTCTGTGAAGGAGACTGATGCACAATGGTTAATAGACCTCGGCAGACGAATTTGGAGAGGGCGATTTCCGACGAACGATCCCGCGTTTCGCGCCGGACAACTTTGCACGGATGCGCGCGTTGGCTGACGAGGTACACGCCGTCGCGCAACGAGTGGGCGCAAAGCCCGGGCAGGTAGCCCTCGCGTGGCTGCTCGAGCAGGGGGAGGACATCATTCCTATCCCGGGTACGCGTTCGACCAAGGTATGTTTATCGCGTTTCTCCCGTGTGGGGAGATGGGTGCTCACGACGTCGGTAGTATCTACACGAGAACCTTGGTGCGTTAGATGTGAAGCTGGGGAAGGATGACTTGGACGCGTTGAGGCGCATCGCGGAGGACGCGGGGAGGGTGTTGGAGACGCGTTATGGCAGCGCGGGGATGGCGTTGGTCATGCAAGAAACACCGCCGCTTCATCAAGCTAAGTTTTGATGAAGACGGATGTAGTGTATAATTTGTAAGTCATATGTCGGGAGAGTCCTGTATGTTGACCACGTATAACCTGAAGAGGTTGGAATAAGATAGATTTTTGAAAGGTATTTGGGGGGTTGGACGGTCCCTGGCAGTCATTGCTGAGATTCGACGGTTTCCTTGGGCCTGAACAAGGAAATTCAGCATTTCGACTGGAGTGTAAGACTCTGCAAGTCGAACGTCTCAGTTGAGAGGCGGGCTTGTCTCTATCCCAGTATTCAACATGGCGGACAACTTGCCTCGTCCACTGGTTCGTCTTCGGCCGGCGCCACCTCCACCCGGGCGATCTAGAAGCGCGTCTATCCGGTGCTTCTCTCGATCTGGCAGCCGCGAACTCGTCGAAGACCGCCACAACGCGTCCGCATTTGGGAGGTGTAGCGTTCGCCTCCCGTTGGTCTGAAAACATATAAAAGGCGGGTGTGGGGCGGTTGGTTGGAGTTCAATGCTCTCCCTCGAACCGCCATGGTCTCGCTCCTCTCCTCCTTCCCCTCCTCCACCGGGCCTCTTGGACGGCGACGACTTGTGCGACAACAACTTGGACGACAAGGACAACGACAATGGCTATGATGTTCCGACCGGTGGTGCTGTGAGTCTCTCTTGTGTCTGGTTCGTCTTTGGTTGGGCTGGGTTGTGGCTCTTGGCTTGAACGGTCCTCGGTTTCTTGGAGGTGCTCGGTGTTATCACGCGTCGATGGTTCGTTTGGGTGTCTTCGACGCTGGCTCTTTTATTGTCTTCTTCTGCGGTGTCTGTGGTGTTGGGTCGATTCATCGGTCGCCTCAAGTGGCTCATGTTGTGTTCTTGGGTTGTGTCGACGTCGTGTCTCTTGTGTTTTGGCTGTTGGGTTTTGGTTCTTGGGTCGTGTCTCTTACGTTGGTGTCTACGTCCCGCTGGGTTCTACGCCAACTCGTTCTCCTGCCCTGGGGTATATGCGGTGTTTGGTCGAGGTTTCACTGGTCGCCTCAAGCTCCTCTTGGTCTGTGTTTGGAGATGTGTCTTGGGTCGTGTTACGTCGCATCTTGGTGGCTGCTCTTTGACTGTTTGCAGTGTTTGGTCCATGGCTTGCAAGTCCCTCCAGGTTGCGGTGTGGGTCGTGTTGTGTTCGGGCTATCACTGGCTACCTTCCTCCCTGGTCGTGTTTATGGACCGTACCTGGAGTCGTGTCCCGAATCGTGGCTCTCGGGCAGTTGGGTTGTGTCTCGGGTCGCGTTTCTCGGGTGTCTGTGTCAACACTTCTACGTCGGGCCGTTTTCTTGTCTTGGGATCTCCGCGGCAGTCCGTTGGTGGCCGAACTTCCACTGGTTACCTCAAGCTCCTCTCGGGTTGTGTCCTCGTACGGTGTCTTTGGATTTGGCTCTCTAGCGGTGGCTCTTGGGTTGTGTCTATCCCAGATGTTTCCAGGTCAAGCCTCGACAGCGTAGCTGGATGCAAGGACCTCCTGCGGGGTGTTGATATAGACGAGGGATGTCTGAGCTTTGTTTGATCTGGTGTTCACCAGGTTTCAGTCTTCGAGTCGGTTTACATCTTTGGTCGTATTCTTGGGTTGTGTCTTGGATCGTAGGCCTTGGACAATGTTCAGGTCGCGTCTTCCAGACGAGGCACAAGACACAACCCAATATACGACCCAAGATATGATTGACCAAGACCGAACATCGCCCATCCCCTGTCTATTTCAACATCTTACGTGAGTGAGTTCTTGTTCTTGTGTCTGCCTATGCTGTCTTGTCTATTCCTGGAGACGTCTGGGTTTGGTTTCACCGGTACCGGACTTTTAACTTGGCCACAGGAACTTGCGTTGAAGGAACCACCGGAGGTCTGCACCCTAGGCCTACGAATCCTCACCTAGTCTTGTTCCTGCTGCGGTTAATGTCTTCGTCCGGTTTCTCATCATGCCGCCTACCGATGGTCTGGTCCTTGCCTCGTGGTGGTGGCTCTTGGGTTACGCGCTCTGTCCTGGGTTTTCAAGATACCGCCAAGCCTTGTCCATGCAAAATCTCATACGTCAAAAATTGGCGTTTTCATCAAGATGGTCATATATATAGTGCCAGGAGAGGCGGACGGGTGATGGGAGAGGTGCACCCGGTCTCGGGTTGTACCTCTACATCTCTCCTATAGGTGCGTGTCCCAGTTCTTCCATGCTTTCTGACACTGTAACGACAGATATCCTAGCAGGTTAAGCGATGGTAACAATCAATAGTGGGGAAAGGGGAGACGATAAGCAACAGTGGAGGCTCTTTTCAATGGCGTGGTGCTGTGATATAAGATAAATGCATACCGCACTGAGCTCGACCTATGCTTGCACACGTGCTAGTAGGAACGTAACCGCCATATCCTTGCCGAAGTCTGCAGAGACGTGCACGGGACTTGTTAGTAGTAAATAATGAACTTGTGGGATCTCCTATAGAACGTACACGGAGCACCATCATCCGCGAGTCCCGCGTAGCCGATCGGCTGCCCTTGATCACGGCGAGTAAGCCACTGTACCGATGCAGCGACCGCCTTCATGGTGGGCTCGGTGGCCTGACAAGTGTTTGTCGAGGCGCGCTCTGTGGATAGCGTTGACACACCGCCACATTGTACAGTTGTACCATGTTAGTTAGACAGCTGAGCTTACGGTGACAGATAATGCAGGCCTTCAGACGCTTTCTGATGTTTTGAAGGGAGGCGCGATTTGCTCTACGAGCCTTGATGTCTCGCGAAGGATTCTCGCAAGGATTCGGACCTAACGGATGGATATTGTCGAATCAGAGGAGAACACAGGCCAAAGGAGCGGATTTGAGTTGCTCAAGCCGATGCCTTTGGCTCATATTCTTCTCGCGATTCTTCTTGACTTGCGTGAATATTGTCGGAGGGGAGGCGCACAGCCGAGGCTGACGTGCAGGTAAAGAGGTCCGCACGCAGATTATGGAGGCTGCGGCTTGTCAGAAGTTGCATTGGAGCGGCTGAGAAGAGTCGATAAGACTCAACATGGATGCAGCACCGCCGAAACGCTCGCCTCCAGCTCAGCCTCTCTCCTCCCTTGCAGCTGACCGCGGACCACCCAGCCGCTAGGCTTGCACAAAACGTCAGCCACACACCTGCGCATTACCATGTTCAACTTCGAACCAGCCACTACCGACGTCGCCGAGTCTAGAGCGCTTCGATCGAGTGCTTCTCTCGATCGGGCAGCCGCCAGCTCGTCGAAGATGGCCAACTTGGCCACTTGGCCACATCGGGGCGGTGTTGACGTCGCGTCAGCCGCCCGGCTGGGCCACGTATAAAGGGAGGGCGGTGGGGCGTTGGTTCGACTTCACGGCTCTGTCTTGCACTGCGATGTTCCTTCCCTCTTCCTCCCTCCCCCTCCTCCCTTCCTCCCTTCCTCCCTTCCTCCCTTCCTCCCCTCCGCCCCCTGCCCTCCTTCCACTTCTCCGTCGACAACAACAGCTATAACAACACCAACTGTCATAGCCACGACAAAGACTCTCGCGACTATGCCTTGGCCTCAGGCGACGACTATGGCGCCACCGGCACCTGTGGCCACACCGACACCGACATCGACCACTGCGGCGACATCAATGACTGGGGCGACGGCGATGACTGAGGCGACGTCGAAGGCTCTGCTTGTGGTATCGATGCCTCGGCTCTTGGTAACTGGGTGCGTCTTGTTCCTCTACATGGTTCTTGGTTTCGTGTTTACCTTTGGGTGGCCATCGTTCTTAACTCTTGGTACCTGTCTTCAACGTCTTCGGCTAAGGCCTCGCCGCGTCTTGGTTGTCTGTCTAGTCGGTGTCTCTGCCTCCTTTGTCCTCATTCTCCACTTCTTTGGCAACTGCGGCTAGGGCGACATCGACAACTATGGCGACCCGAACTACGGCAACACCGACGACAATGCCTGAGGTGATGGCGACGATGCTACTTGTGCTGTGACGCCTGGGACGATAAAGACGATGAATATGGCGATGTCTGAGGCAACATTGATAATTTGGGCGACAGCGATGACGAGGACGACAACGACGACTCTGCTTGTGGATGCTTCGACTCTCGGAGGTTAGGCCTTGTGTTGTTCCTCTGCCTAGGTCTTAGGTTCGTGTGTCTATGGTTGCCTGTGGCTAGTCGATGTCCTCTTGGCTCTTGGTTTCTGCTGGACCCACTCTCATATCTCTCTATCTCTCTATCTCTTCTTCGGCGACATCGATATCTAGGACGACATCAACGACTATGGCAACGGTGACGACTATGGCGACACCAACGACCTTGGCGACCCCGACGATGTCGCCCATGCTCTGAACTCCTTGACCTCCGGCAACACCAACATCTGCGGCGACAATGGCGATGACGACAGCGACGGTGCTCCTGGAGAGGATGCCTCAACTCTTGGAGATCGGGTTTCTCTTGTGTCGCAATCTTCGGCTATGGCCTCGTTACGCCTCGGGTCATTATCTCTTCTTCTCTTCTTCTGTCTTTCTATGTTTCTCTTCTTCTCCTTTCTTCTTCGGCGACCACGACATCTGTGGCAACACCCATGGCTGGCGAGACCGACAACTACGACAACGACGGCTATGGCGAATATGGGGCCACCGGGAATGCTGGTTGTGCTGCGAATTCCTTGGGCGACGACTATTGCGACATCGACAACGCCGCCTACTATGGAGCCTCGGCTCTTGGGGACTACTTCTGTCTTGTGTTCTGCTCAGGTTCGGGGTTCACATTTGTCTCCGGTTTCTTCGGCTTTGTCTAGCTCTGTGCCTTGCTTCTCTCTTCCTGGTGGCGGCGACAACGGCTGTGACGATACCCAGGACTGCGGCGACGATGACAATCCAGGCCAGACTGACGGATATGAAGACAATCTGACGGATATGAAGACATCATATAGGACTCTAAATGGCGCAAAATCGTACACACCAGCAAGCGGAGCAAGGCGGCGCGGAAGATGCATAGCGACGGCATAAAAACCACGCATGAAGGTGAAGGGAAGTTTTGAAGACGCCGGTTGGGCAGCGGAAGATTAGTCTCGCACCCAGACGTCAAGGTGGTGGCCGGTCGCACTGCTCCCGGGGGGTGTTTCAAAAAGGAAAGAGATATGGGGACGAGAACGGGACAGCGACACCACCTAGCCCCGGCGTTGTTTTGTTCTCCTCCCCGTCTCAATTTCCCAATCCGGAGCGGAGCGACGGGCCGGGGCTCTGAGGCGGCTGGGAACGAGACTAGCGGAAGATTGGGTTGCGGTGGGCGGCGGAAGATTGGGTTGCGGAAGTTGCATGGGTGCGGAGGAAGGAAGGAAGGAGGCAGGATCAGAGACGGATGAGGCAAAGTGAGCAACGAGAAGCAGACGGCGGAGTAAGGGCAGAAGGAGGGGAAGACGAGGGAATGGGATGGACGCAAAAGAGGAACTGCGAGGAAAGTGGCAATGGCAGAGGTGGCTGGAGCAGGACGGGCGGGGGCATGAGTGGGAGGAGACCGCGCGCAAATGGCATGATCAAGAGTGCAGCGAGTGGGAGAGCGAAGCTGCGGACCTGTGATTGTCGATTGGTATGTCTATGGGCGCTGACCTGCTAAAACAGATTATCAAAAGCAAACAAGGAGGGGGTAATGAACACGTACATGCAGAGAAAACATGAGGTGGAGAGCGGAAAGTGAGAGGAGGAAGGAAGGGAGAGGCCAGAGCGAGATTTGGAGAAGCAGGGGCGAGATTTGGAGAAGCAGGAGTGAGATTTGGAGAAGCCGGAGGTGACCGGGCGTGCTACGGGCACAGAATAGAAGTGGGGGCAGCGAGTTGAAGCGGCAAAGAGAAGGCGGTTGAATAGCGGAGGCAAAGTGTGCATGGCGGCAAGCGGGATATAAAATGCAACGTTGGGGGTCTCAGGACGATACAAGCTGGGGAGGCGAAGGGCACGAGAGCAGGGGAGGCAAATCAGAGTGACGACAGCAGTCAGAACACACTATCGGGGCACAGAGGCGAGAGAGCACGACGAACGCGTCGACGAATATGGCGCCACTGATGACTGTAACGGCACTGACGACGCTGCCTGTGCTCTGAATGTCTTGGCCTCGGCAACGACAATAGCTGCGGCGACAACAGAAACGGCGACAACGACGAAGAGATCGATTGTCCTGTGAATGCTTTGGACTCTGCTACTGTCCGGATCTTCTACCTGGATTCTCGGTTCATTTTGGTGTCTGGTTGCTTGTGATTGGTCTTCGAGCTCTTAGCCCTCGGCTTCCGCGTTCGCCATCTTCGCCTATGGCCTCGTTACTTCTTGGGTTATCTGATTGGTCATCCGCGTTTGGTTCAGCTCTCACTCTTGAGACTTTCTGGGCCGCTCCTGTTCTGTGGAGACTTCGGGACTATCACTGAAGCCCTCGACCGTATTCGCATCTGCTCATGCTGGGCTGGGCTGTCTCTCTGGAACCTTTCGCCTTCTTTTGTTCCTCTCTACACTATCGCATAATTAAAATCAGTACCCCGAAGATTACAGCAAGCTTCAAGATGACCATACATGTAGTGCCTAGGAGAGGCGGGTGGGTGGTGGGAGAGGTGCGCCCGGTCTCGGGTTGCGCCTCTACGTCTCTCCTTCCAGTACGTGTGCCAGCTCTTGCATCCTTACTGACTCCGTAGTGATAGACATCGAGGGTGAACAACAGTGCACAGTGGGCATCGGATGGGTGATGATGACGCCGTAACTCCGAGGTACCTAATAAGATATCCCTCGAACGGATAATCGAACGCGTCTAATGCGTCCCTTCTTCCCCGAGCAAGGACTATAGTGTATTTATGGTTGTGAGGAGCTGTGGGTGTCGCCGCTCGCGCGAAGCTCAGAACGCTGGGCGCGAGGCTCCTTAGGGAGGACATGGATGCACTGAGATGGATCTCTGGGGATGCAGGTAGCGTTCTGGAGACACGTCGTCGCTGCAGTGAGGGCTCGTAGACGGTTTCGTCGTGAAAGTGGGTAAAAGCGGGTCGTCTTGTAGGCGGTGATGTCCGTTGGTGAGTATTTCTTGCGATGACCTTTTGTTTGAATAGATTGGGAACAAGATTGCTTTTTGGAATGTTTTGCGGGTCCCAATGGGCGAACTTGTGCAAGAAGTGCCCAGTCACGACTATGGCTCAACGTCAATATTGTTCGGACTGAGGCAAGGCAGAGTCAGCGTTAGAGGGGCGAGGCTTGGAACTACAACTTCTTACCTGAGAGAAATTTTCATGCCAACGCAAGCACCCAAGTCAGAGCTCTATGAAAGTCTGTGTCGTTAGCGTCGTGGTATTGCAGGGATGACGGAGGATGTGAAGTGCATTACCATACCGAGCTGCGCACGCCTTCCTAAGCGCTCCCCGTTCTCATCTCACCCATACCACCACCGCACCGCGTCCCTCAATAACAACGCCAGCTGCAAACTGCGCTGAAAACTACGCTGCAAATGCCGTCAAGACTGCCTCCCGACGCGTCCGGCTCGGTGCTCGCCATCTCAGGCTCGAGTGTCATTGACGCGCCCATTGACACGGTCTGGGACGTCCTGCTCGACTTTCCAGCTTACCACGAGTGGTGCGTTCGTGCCCAGTCTACCCTGCGCTCCTCCGCGCTGCAGCTCACGTCTTTGAGTGCATAGGAATCCATTTGTGTACGTTCCTACCCCATTTTCCAACGTCGAGCCCACTCTTACTGTCCGTGCCGCATACACGCAGCCGTGAACAAACGGTCGTCACACCCGCGTCGCGTCCACACGCGTCGCAAGTCCCGCATGAGGGCTCGTATCTGACGCTGCGCGTACACCTCCCTCCGTCTTTTGACGCGCCCCGTGGGTTTTCGCTGCTCAGCCCGTCAACGACGCACCTCGTCATCGCCGTGCTCGAGCCGGAGAACTACCGAGCGGCATGGACGAACAGGATGCCGCAGTGGCTAATGACAACCGAGCGCTGGCAGTGGTTGACGGTCGTTGAGGGAGAGGAAGGTGGTGAGCGGAGGACAAAGTATGAGAGCATCGAGGTGTTCAACGGTCCGGCGGCGTGGTTTGTGAGGTGGTTCGTTGCGCCGTATCTGAGGGTTGCGTTTAAGGCGATGGCGGATGGGCTGAAGGCGAGGGCGGAGGAGAAGGCGAGGCTGAATGCCAGTGGGTCGAGTGCATAGATGTTTGGTGCGTGGCCGGTCGGAGGTCGCGTGGCTGATTGTAGGAGTGATGTTCATATACGTGCTGGTAATGTGACACCTGCATACCCGTTTCCCGACGCTTACCTGGGGTAACACTTCCGATGAGTGAATGCTAACAAATCAATATTCTCAGTGTACAATGTGGCACTTCATCACGCATACATCGACATAGCTATATCCAATAGTGCAATACATATAAATCAAAACGAACGAACCGCCGCCATGGAACTCAAGCTACCTCCCTCTCCTTTCCCCTCGCGGTCTCCGACTTTGCCGCTCTCACCTGCTCCTTACGCGCCTTCTCAGCCGTCTGCTTCACCGCCACCACCATCTCCCTCAGCATCTTCTCCCACAAGCTGGGGGGAACGACGCCCGGGCCTGTGTTGCCGCTACCTTTCTGGCGGTACGTGATGCGCTCTTCGACCCAGTATGTGCACTTCTCATCACCCTCCGCAGCAAGTGTGTGGTACGTCGTGACAGAGTCGCCGCCGACCCAGCGCCCCCCGGCCGGGGGCGAATACGTGACAGCCCATTGTTCGTGCTCGTTGTGCATGAGCTTGTGGAGCTCATCTTCCTTTGTTTCAGCGAGCGGCGACGAAAGGGGGGTGCCGGCGATCGTTGGCTCGGCGAGAACCTGACTGCCGCGCGCAAGGGAGGAGATGGACGGCCGTCCTGTGTCTGTGGAACCGGGGCGCTGTCTCTTGAGTTCTGATAGTCTGCACACATTGTCAGGTGAGTGGCGGATGCCCCGTGGTGGAGTCGGCTTACTCATTGCTGTGTACCGTGTAGTACTTTGCGTCGCGCATCTTACAGCCTTCCCGACAGTGTGGCGCGATCGTGTCCTCTCGTGTGCAGTTCTCTTCGGCTGTCGTGTTGGCCTCTTCGTTGCCCTTCACGCCGTCATTCTTGTCCACCCTCCTATCAAACAACCTGTTAGCTACGCCTCGCACACCTGTACCACAGACAGGTCTCACAGGAATGGGTTTCTGCGCAGAGGGCCGCCACATCGTCAGGTTTTAGCGAAAGTAACCATCCGAACAAAGGACTTGCCTCAAGTAGTCAATGTTCCCCTCCTTTATCACTTCCCAGACGACCTCGCGCGGCGCCTTGATTGTGAATGTGGCGCTGTCCACGACGACCTCGGTGCTTTGCGTCGTCGCGGGAGAGGAACCTGTCCCGGATAGGCGTCTGATCTGCTTGCTGATGACCTCAGTAATGCCCTCGGCACTGAGCATCCTCAAATGCGGTCTTCGGTAGGGAGCTATGGTTGCCAGTTTTGTTTATTTGAGGTGCGTGCTGCGCGATACTTGCTGTGGCGAAGGTTGGGGGGTGGTAGGGAGAGAAGAACGCCCCTCTTGTGAGTCTTATATGGCCGATAATCGTATACAGATCGAATACAGTAGAACAGCGTGAGGCGGTGCTGCAGATCCCCACGTTGTGACGGATTTGGATAAGGTTCCCAATTGGCCCTGTGCGTGGTCGGAATTGTTGTCTGCGTTATCTGAAGTGCTGGAAGATGATTGTTCAATTGTGTAAGGCGATTGTGGGGAAGGGTGCTGGCCTGGAGGATAATAGCGGCTGTGGCCAAGTTGGCCGTGTGGCGAGGCAAGTAAGTGTGCGTGGCGATGGCCTGATGTGGCCTGATGGTCCCGTGCCACCTTTTCCACATCCGAGATACAGGTACGTCAAGATCGCCTATCGCTTTGCCGGACGTGCCTGCGGGGTGGCGAGCCTGACAGGGGGTGATGAGCCTGAGCATGAGCAGGCAGCGCAAGCGCCGGGGTTGTGGCGTGGGCGTTTGTTTAATTTGGGTACATTGCACGGTATGGCCATTCAATACTCTCGACGGCTTATCATGTTCTGATTAAGAAAGTAGCCACGTGCGGCCACAAGGACCCGTATTTGTAGCGGTTTGTCATTCAGCTCTGTGGTTTGCTTCCATCACTGTCGTACTGAATTGACTCTGTCACCTTGCAGGCCCTAGGATTGCGCTCTAGGTGGCGTATGCTTCCGCTTCGCAAGGCCTTCAATCTACTCGCATTCGTTATTGCGAGCATACAAGGCCGCAGCGTATCGGACGAAACCCCCGAACGGGTGAAAGATGTTGTATAAGAGTCAAGTTGTCCGGACGATGCAGTCCTTGCTAACTCCTTTGCAGCTATCACCTCCTTTGCATACAGCGACACTCGATTTCCATCCACTCAAACCATCTTATCTACTATAATGGATGCTCCCCCACCTTACGTCGAGGATCTGTCCACTCTAGCGCTCCGTAGCGAGGCCCTCGAACTCGGTATCGACGGACACTTACTAGCCGAGCTGCGTCGCCTCGCGCAGGCATCCCCGTCTGCATGCCGAACACTCGAAGCTCTGATCCAGAAAGCGCGGCGCCCAATTTTTGTGCAACAGCGCACCGCTATCGTGCATGTGCGCGACCGCATCATAGATGCAAGAACGGGATATGACCCCCGTAGGATCATGCCCGCTAACCCAATGAGTACGTGCTCCTCTCATTACATCCGGCCCTGAGGAGATTGATCACAGATTACCATAGACGCATATTATCATCCTCCTCGTTCTATCGCCCCCGCCACATCCCAGCGCTACCACCTGGTTCATCCGTACCCAATGCGACAGGTCAGGTCAGCGTACGCTGGTGTGGGAGCCCAGGCTACAAACCCCCCTTTGCAAGATACCCGGGAGGCGAGGAATTTTGGAGAGGCTGGTGGGACCCATGCCAATGTGCATTCCACAACCACAGAAGATGAGGAGGTGCGAACGTGTAGCGTTCGCGCGTCGCGTGGGTCTTCTCCTGCGCTGTCGGGGACGACTGCTTGTGATACACCCTGAGAAAAATGTCACGCAATGTTACCTATAGGCTTTTGCTCTCAGATTTTTGTGGGTCTGCTTTGACTCGTTGCAACGTTATTATTACGATCAGCCCATTGTACTTGTACATATTTTTGGAGTGGGGCAGAATCTTAAAGTACTTCACTGTCAACAGCAGCGTTACGTGAGACCTAGACAATAGCCAAGTTAGATCTATGACTTTGCGCCCGAATAGCCCGCTGTTATCGTTGTCAGCTTCTTTCTCGCCATCGGTTTGTGCCGGTGACGAATCTCTTGCATAAGAAAGGACACGACTGCAAGTGCGGTACGACCTTGTATTCCGAGTATAGCAGTGATTGCAGTGCTTATCTTCATTGGCAGATATCCACATATGACATATACATATACGTTATGGACACGGTGCTGATATACCGCCAGCCGTCGCGACAGCCTGTGCGGCATGTTGCGCTGGCTGTCAGTATTATTAACAGCAGCGCCTCAATATGAATTCCCCCATACTTGCTTGAAATTGGTCCCCTTATGTGCATAATTGGCAGGTCACTGTTACCGAAAACTGAGTCAGCCATAGCTTTCCGGGGCGAGTGTGGTTCTATGTCATAAACATACGAGGATACGGAATACAATACAATGCGCCGGACTACAATACATCAACGCCGATATGACTATAAGTGAGGATACATACACACAGCAATTCTCATCCTAATCACGCTACATCTATCACGCCGTCGAACGTTGGCTTCTCGAAGCGGACCGATGCAAGCGGAGACGAGAACGTCGACTTCACTTGCTCTGTGCCGAGGCTACTCAGGGGGATTATGCTGCGCCGCGGCGCAAAATGCATGCTCGCGAGCTCGGACTGCGATGTGTCGTCTGACGGGGGCCCGGGCGCGAGGCGGACGACCTTGGATCCCTTGCTCCTCGTGATGCGGGAGTGCACGTCATTCGTAGCCAGTTGGAGGGCGGCGATAATGATGATTAACGTGGGTACTATTGCCTGAAGGAATAACAACTGTCAGTTCGGTCGGACAGTCGATCACTTGTGGATATAGGCTTGAGAGAATTTGGATGAAAGGTGTGAGAACGGATTACGCACCGTGAGTTGGGCGATGGGATCATACACAATGTAGAACGCATTGGAGTCGAGGAAGTAGAGCGTAATCTCGCAAATGAGCGCAAGGGAGTACACCATGCCGGACTCGATGATGATGAGGAGAATGCGCCAGTACCGGAACTGTCTCGTGGTGTTGCCGTGCATACGCAGCATGTGCCTGCCAGAACCAGGTACATGTGTGCAGCGATCAAAGAAGATTATGACGAGTGACAGATAATCAAGCATCAGTGGGGCCGCAAGTCAGCCACACTCGGGGTTGTGGGGAAGCAGACACGCACCATACGCGGAGGGCGATGAGGACAGTGACGATTACGTTCGTGGCGAGTGACATGCCGAACAAGGACCCGTTCCATATCTGTAGGGTGTGTGCGAACGCGCTCTGTGCCTTCGTGCGCGCAAAGTAGAAAGTTTGTGCAAAGCCACAGACTGCATCAAACCAAATGAACGGCTGGATGAGTAGCAGTATGAATATTCTGCATGAAAGTACGTTTACCTGCGGATGCGCAAACGAGCGCGATCGGCACTACGCACATCTTCCAGTCTTTCGCCCACACAAGGTAACACCGCCAGACCTGCCACATGTCATGTTTAACGCGAATTTTCCCTACGGTGAGGATTGATAAAACTCGACATACAACAACGCTGTCGCCGATAATGGACTAGACGGGGTAAGGCGTGTCAATCAAAGTCAAAAATATGATACCAGCCGCCACAGGATCCGTACGCACGTTCACAGTATGTATGCAGACCTTGACGACGTTACCCGGGATAGACACGTCTGAGAAGAATGCGCCGGGTCCTCCAGGTCGGTCTCGGCGGGTGATGAAGCCCTCGATCAGTCGCTGAAAGCCCAGGGAGACATGGGCGGTCGAGAACGTAAACATGGCAAGTGCGATACTCAATAGCAGCTTGTTCACAGTCGGTGTTCGGCGCCGTATGGTGAGCGTAGTGACGCAGCCGAGGAACAAGACGAAGTTCATACCTGCACATAATATTGCGTCGGAGCCGATCAGCGTCGGATTTGTGTCCTTGGTGACAATCGGGGTACGTACCATAGAATAGCGTTTCGAGCCATATGGCAGAGAGGTAGGCCTTGTCGAGGGGAATGATGCTGCCCATGGCTGCTCGCCTGCACTGGGCGTGCTGTCGATGGGGGAGTTGCACACGCTGCTCCGCATAAGACGCAGAGGATTTATATCGGCACATAGATGTTCGCATAACGCCGCCATGTGTGCATGCTACCAGACCAGACTGACTAGGTGCGTCACTGTATCTATCAGCGTTGATTTGTGACCGCGCGAACCTGATCAGATCCAATTCATGTGGGCGTTGGCCACAAAGCTGACTTCTTCCGGCCTGTAGCACATCCAGATCTCCGTGGTGTGACTGCCATCTTGTTGGGTTGATGATATGACCATGGCACGCTGATGTGCGGTTTTACCGCCTATCCTTGGTCGCATCATATTATACTTGCTGCAAACAGACTGTGCCAGCGGTCCGTCAATTTTGGAGAAGTATCTCTCAAGCACCACATTCGGTTGAAACCGTCGTCGGGAGGTTTATTACCGGACTCCACGGTGTCATCTTCATTACTGTGGCGGAAAGGTTTTACTGGTCCGATCTATCAATGTTGTCAGTAGAATCATGGAGAGGAAGCGAAGCAAAAGGGACATGAACAATGGACTGCGATTCCGCCATCTCCAGTTTTTCCTGGTTGGAGTTCACAGGTGATCTGTTTCAGGCCCGCTATCGGCACCGACGTGGCGCCAGGCCTGAATCCAAAGAGAGAATATAACAGACATTGGTCAGAATGGAAGTTCAGCTGAGCAGATGAACATCTGGGGACCAAATACAGCCACTTGAGGCTTCGTTCCGTCAAAGAATAGGTGGAAGACAACTCATCATGATGCAGAATCAAGGTTTGGAAGATGGCGTGATCACCGAAGACGAGAGACCTTCGTCGCAGTGTGTCTAAGCAAACAAAATATCAGCTTCGAGAAGAGGAGCTAGCGGGAAACCACATACATTACTGGTGCGACAGCATGCTTAACATCGCGTCTTGATTATCGCAAGCAGTTTGCAGGATTCGGTACGACGATGGCATCTCATTGGTCGTTGTAACGGAAAGTCGGACCCATAGCTGTTCCTAAATAGCCACTCGTCAAATCACACGGCACATAGGAGCGGCACCGTGGCACGGCACAGCTTGAGAGCTGCTGGCAATGCAAAGATGCATGCCCGGTAAAGTATTTTTGTTCGGCGTCACGTAATGCAGAGAGAACCTACGATGCAGTGCAGAATGCATCTTGCCGTGTCAGAGAACATCTCACGGGTGTGTCCTCCGGCGCTGGCTGACGAAATACGATGACATTCCGAGCCCATTTGTGTAGGTGTCATGAAATGCGATAGGTACAGCGCCGTACATGAGTTGTGCCGGTGAGAACCTTATGCTCACATACACCTGTGAGAGCGCATATCCTCGACGCCTAGTCATAACTTACAGTAGTACAATGGCAGATGGAAGTTTCTGGGGAACGTTACTTGAATGTGTTGCCGTTACTGTTTCTTGGTGCGCAAGCGTTGACATAACGTGTAGGAATGATGCTGAAGGCCGTACGCGCATTGATTCTTGCACACCACTAGGTGTCCTTACGTAGAACTGTATTGCTATAACTTCTGCCCCAGAAATCCGCGATTACAGGGAGTGCTGGCTCAGAGTACAGTGATTCATGCGAGGGAGGGAGTGATGGGCGGCAACAGCGAGAGACAAGCCTGGATCAACTCCAAACGCCACGTGCAGCATTGATTGGCAATCATTCTGAAGGCCCAAGCTCAGACGCCATTCAGACCTGAATAGGAACGGACTCCACCTGTCGAGCACAGATTTCTAATGCCTTGAATCCCGTTACGCGCAATACCGATAGACAATCAACGTAACGACGCACTTCAAGAATTAAGTCTGAGATCGTCGCTTTTCAGAGGGTATTCACGTCCAAATAGTCATCACCTCTATATCTGTGCTGTACGTTCTTTCCTTAGACCGCATTCCTCGCATGACACTGATGTGCAACCACATTAAAAGTTAGCCCTCTGAGACTATTCAGACAAGACTCAAATACATCTAGAGTCTTCACATTGATAGGTGATCAGATTCTCTACGTCTTTCCCGCTGCTCCCGACTCAGGCCCCCTCTAAAAGTCGATATATTCCGAGTCTTTTCGCACTGGAGTCTCCGCATTGATTGTCTGTCAGCGGACGAGCCTATCATATCTGAATAACAGGACGACTCTTCCCTATGACTGCAGACCAGTTCAATAGCGGAGACCTAAGTTTTGTGCAATATTGGCTGTGCGCAGGCTACTAACCACCGTCATGCCAATTAAACCGCTCACCTGAGCCCTCCCTCGTTAACTCTCCCACTCGGACGCTGGTACCTTTCCTGGCTTGCGCTTTAGAGTGATTGCCCATCAATGATGTACGCGGGGTACGTCTACAGAATTGATGCAATCACTGTGAGGCCCTGTGCCATCATCTTGAAAGGAAGATTGCCAGAAAAGGCAGGAGCACAGAAATGATGGGCAATCATTGTGAAGCCTCTGCCAGAACAGACGGGAGCCCCGGGATCGGCCGCTGCCTTGCGACTACCACAGATTGTGTTCCCCATGCACGAGGCTGGCGTACAAGCAATCTAAGTGTTTAGCATCCTAGAACGCCCTGAACGAGTCCTGAACGTTCAGGACTCGTTCTGGGCATTAAGGATGGACAAACGCCAGGCTTACGAGTAAGGTCTGAAAACGCAGCGTTCCGCAAGACGTTCAGCTCCGAGTAGCTTCATTGGCTGTACTTTTTGCTTTCTTCGATTGACTTTCCTCGTGTACGAGACTGATGTGCAATCACAGTAAAGCGAGCCCTCCGAAAATGCTCTGAATTGTGCTGTTTCCCGAGACAGAACTGTGAATGATGGGCAATCAATGTCAGAACTCAGCCTCCAAATACGTAGCTTTTCTGAGGATATTCTGCTCCGAATGAGCTCGACGCCTATGTCTGTGCTGTGCGTTTTTCTCCAGGTTCTGTTCTTCATGAGACTGATGCGCAATCACCCGGAAGGTCCCCCTCAGATAATGCTCTGAATTGTACTATCCTCCGAGACTTTTCGGAGCTGCATAGTCCAATGGCAACTCATGAATGATGGGCAATCACACTAAGATACATCTTGCTTTTCGGAAGATATTCAGCGATGAATACTGTAGGCCCAGTCACTTTATCTTGAAATTGGCGGTAGGGTTTCCTCCCGTAGATCGCGTTCCTCGCAAAGCTGATGTGCAATCACAGTAAAAGGTCAGCCTCCGAATATGCTCTGAATTCCTATGTTCTTTGAGGCTATTCAGATCCGAATAGTTCAACGACTCGAGCTTGTGGGTGAGGGCAATCATTACAACCCCCTTCCTCCGAATAACTTCTGAAAAGACACCTTTTCAGAGCATGTCCAGCTCCGAATAGTCTCAACATCGGTGTTTCTGCTGTATGTTTGTGCTCCCTTGGGCCGTGCTCCTCATGCACGGAACTGATGCACAATCACTCTGAAGGTCAACCTCCGAATATGCTCTGAATCGTGCTATTCTCCGAGACTATTCAGACCGGACCAGTCGAGCATCCCGCGCAGCGCATTCTTCAGAGTATTTCAAGACCCAAATACCACTCGAGGCTTCACAGTGATAGCCCATCAATTTCTCTGTCTCTTCTCTTCCCAGCGCTTCCGGGCCAGGTATCCTTCGAATATCCTGGGTTTATCCAGACAGTGAGGCTTCACCTTGATTGCCCATCAGTCGACGATACACTCTTTCAGGACCCGAAGAACCGGCGTGCCCCCCTAATCCTGAGACTCGCACAGCAGGAGCTTAAGTATCCAGAGCACGCCTCACAAAGCTGCCTGGTCTGATGGCAGTAGGACGTCAGCCACTACGACAGTTCCTGCGCAATTGCATACGCGTGCCCGCAACGACGGCAAACGCGACGACAGTAGGTCATTGTCCTGCACGCCGAGACTCTGCATATTAACGTATCACACACTCAACACACTTCTTTTGGGTCCAGCACTACAGCTCTAGTCCTCTGCGCGTTTTGTATTTCTGGTCTGCAGATGTGTTAAACTCCGAACCATATCCACAGCCTAGGCGCACCCCACTGAGCAACCCCCGCCGAGCTATATCTGTCGGCAACGAACGTCGCCTTCACATTGGGCAGTATCTTGGCTAGGTCCAGAACAGTACATGCAGTGCGTACATCTCACTTCCGTGCGTATAGAGTCACACTCATGAGATGCTGAATATGCATTGATACACTATATTTACAGTAACCTCCTCTCCTGAAGGAACGAGCTGACGAGCGCGACCCCACGCACCTGTAGATCCTCGATCACGAACCTCCCCCTCCCTCTCCCGTCCTTCGCTCGTCTTGCAGAGCCGCTCACCTGACCTTTCCGCCGCTTACTCTACCATTCGGTTGTTCACGCACGGTCTGCCTAGACTCCTTCCAGAAACACCAATCCCGCTCTCCGGGGACATTTTACCGCCCTTCTCCTTTACATACCCCACACCGCACACTCCTCGTTCGTCAAACTCAATCTGAGCCGTCAGAAATCGGTGCCCTCGTCCATGTTGTGTTGATATCTGCGATCTCTGCCCTCCAAAATGTGTCTCTGCAGGTGTCATAGAAGAGCATCTGGTACGAGACAAAGAGAAGATGAAGCCGCAAGCGACTCGAGAAGCGAACAGCAGCAGAGAGGACGAGAAATTTGGGCGAACTCCATTCAGGCCTGAATATTGTCGGAAAAGGCAACATTCCCTGAGGTTGAGCTTCAGAATGATTGCCCATCAATTGTGCAGTTCCTGCATAGGATTGATGCAATCACTGTGAGGCCTCCCTGTGCCATCACTCTCCCTAAAAGAGAAATTGCAGGAGGCTGGTTACGAGACGCGCACATAATTGATGGGCAATCATTGTGAAGCCTCCCTGAAAACGTCTGCAAGGACGACATTCTGCGCCATCATTCTTTCCTAAACGGGATTGTCAGAACAGACAGGAGCACCGGGATCGGCCGTTGCCTTGAGACCACCACAGATTGTGTTCCCCACGCACGAGGCTCGCGTGCAAGCAACCCAAGTGTTCAGCATCCCTGAACGCCCTGAACAAGTCCTGAACGTTCAGGACTCATTCTGGGTATCAAGGATGGACAAGCACCAGGCTTATGAGTAAGGTCTGCGTTTCGCAAGACGTTCAGCTCCGAGTAGCTTCATTGACTGTACGTTTTTGCTTTCTTCAGTTCTCTTTCCTCGCGCATGAGACTGATGTGCAATCACAGTAAAGCGAGCCCTCCGAATATGCTCTGAATTGTGCTGTTTTCCGAGACTATTCAGATCCGGATATTTGAACGACGCGGAACTGTGAATGATGGGCAATCATTGGCAGAACTCAACCTCCAAATACATGGCTACTCAGAGGGTATTCTGCTCCGAATAAGCGTAACCCCTGTGCCTGTACCGTGCGTTTTCCTTCAGATCGTGTTACTCACGAGACTGATGCGCAATCACTGCGTGGAAGGTCCCCCTCAGAGAGTGCTCCGAATTGTGCTGTTTTCCGAGACTACTCAGACCTGGATATCCGAACCACTCGAACCTGCCGATGATAGGCAATCAATGTAAGACACGCCCTCCGAATAGTCTCTGAAAGTACGGCTTTTCGGAGGATATTCAGCGATGAATACTGTAGTCTCGATCGCCTCATCTTGAAGTTGGTTGTGGGTTTTTGCTTCCGCAGATCGCGTTCCTCCAGAAACTGATGTGCAATCATAGTAAAGGTCAGCCTCCGAATATGCTCTGAAATGCTGTCAATTCCGAGGCTATTCAGATCTGAATAGCTGAACGACTCGAGCTTGTGGATGAGGGGCAATCATTCTAAACACTTCCCTCCGAATAACCTCTGAAAAGACTCCTTTTCAGAGGACATTCAGCTCCGAATACTCTCAACTTCTGTGTTTATGTCGTATGTTTCTGCTCCCTTATGCCGTGTCCCTCCTGCACTAGACTGATGTGCAATCACTCTGAAGGTCGACCTCTGAATATGCTCTGATTCGTGCTATTCTTCGAGACTATTCAGACCCGGCTCGCTCGTGCGGTGCCTCCGAGGAACGCATACTCTAGAGTATTTCAGGACCCAAATACCACTCGAGGCTTCACGTTGATTGCCCATCAACTTCCTTGCCTCTTGCCAGCGCTTCCGGGCTGAATATCCTTCGAATATCCTTCGAATACCTCGGATAGTGAGGCTTCACATTGATTGCCCATCAGTGGACGAGATATCCCGAACTTTTCAGGATCTGAATAATAGGACGCCCCCTCCCAATGATTGCAGATCAATCACATCCCAGGCTCGCACAGCGGATTCTAGTTGCTTACTCCGTTCGGAGCGAAACGTCGTTCGCTGCGACATTTCGTGCGCAATCGTACACCCGCAGTGACAGTGCAGCGCTATTCCCTGAAGCGAGTAAGTAATTGTCTTGCACGCCGAGACCCTGCACATTGACGCGTCTCACCCCTATAACTCTCCTTTTCTGTCCTAGCTCCAGCTCTCTTTATAACGAGTCCCGAGAACAATAGGATGAAGGCCTAGACATATCCTCATATGAGCACGCAGCGGCCCTCTCCATTCTGGTCTACAGATGTGTCCCACTCCGAACCATATCCACCGCCTAGACGATTCCCCTCTAGCTCGGCAGGCTCCACAGAGCTATATTCGTCGGCAACGAAGGTCCTCGCATCGGGCAGTGTCTCGGCTACGCCCAGAACAGCGCACATCTCACTTCCGTGCATACAAAGTTACTGTGAGATGCTGACTATGCGTTGATACACTATATTTACAGTAACTCCCTCTCCAGAAGGGACGAACCGAGCCCAACATCCCACGCACTTTATGGATCCTCGATCACGAACCCCCTCCCCTCCCTCTCCCGTCTCGCAGAACCGCCCACCTGACCCTTCTCCCGTTGCTCTCCCACACAGAAATACACTCCTCGGCTCGCGTGACCACGCACGGTGGTGTGCTGGTGTGCCTAGACCTCTCCCGTCTGTCCTTCCCCTCCTTCACTCCTTCCAGAAAGGCCAGTGCCGCTCTCCGGGGATATCAAACCAACTGCTTCCCTGCACCTACCCCACATCCCCGCACACTCCCACTCTCACCCCTCGTTCGTCGAACGCAATTCACACCCCTCAATTCAAGCTGTCAGCCCAGAAATCGGTGTCCTTACCTCCAGACTCGTGACCTAGCCTCCGATGATCGTGTTCGGCGCGCGCGTAGATGACATTCAAAAGACGTACTGTATACAGTATATACTCGTCACCTGCGCTCCGAGGAGGTGTTCTGTACGAGACTACGTATACGTGACGCCGCGGCGTAGGTAACCCATGGCCACGCAATAGGATCCCACCAGAGAATTCTACACGATCGATCGCTGCACAATCCGTCAGTGTCCGAAGTTCGCACTTCGGGGGTTCGCAAAGTAGGGCCAAATGGGCGTATTACGTCTTGCTTGGGTACGTCCTGACACTCAATATGAGAGACGTTGAGATTTCTCCGAACCGGCACCTCGGTGGTGGTCTGACAGACGTTATGATGTACGCTCGTCGCTCGGATTCACGTAGTCCCGTCTTTGTGCAGTACTGTAGTTACGCTTTCTGTGTGCTTATGCATGCGTCAAGAGTGAAGTAATTATAGCTTCGACTGCACGTCCTCCGAACGGAGACGTACCTCAGATCGATCTCTTCAGACTGAACAACTTCCGCACGATCCTCTTCCCATGCAATTAGCCATTCGTACGTAAAACGCTGTTACCGTAACGCGAAACGCGACACAAACACACGCACACTTCTCGCAAGAAACAATTCTCAGGTCGTATCATCCCAACGGAAGAACAAGGTCTCCAAGACACAACGTCGCGCAGGGAGAGAAAAAAACCTCGGCAGCGATCTGCCTGATCAGCTCATATACCTCAATAGATTTCATCGACACACAATTCGAGATTCAGACGTCAAGATCTGGCGTGCAGCGATGGCGATTGGGTAAGTGTAACGTACGGCGGTCGCGACCGGGTGCTGTATGTATATTGGGCAGATGTGGGATGTGTATGTAGGGAGGAAGAGCAAGAACAGAGCGTGGGGGAAAAGATGCAAGGACGGGGGAGATGGTGATGATAAATGCGAGGGCGGCGCAGAGTGAAATTGCGAGGAACAAGACAAATTGCGTGAAGTAAATGAAGTGGGACGAGTAACGGAGTAAGATGTAGAAAACAAGAAAAAGTAGATGGGAGAAAATGGAGAGAGCAACGAGTACAGAGATCAGGGACGACATGTGTACAACAAGCGCGATTATAATCTTACAATCTCGCCTCAGGCGTATGAATGAATGAATGGGAGGAAGGGGAGAAGGAGAAAGACGGCGTCGTCTCCTAAGAGACGCGGCGTCCCACGCGCCCACCACAAAGAGGTCGCGTGGTAGCCAGGCAGACGCGAGTCGAATCGAGTCGAACGCAGCAAACGTGTCCCATTTTGCATACACACGCGTTCGTCCCGTTCTCGTTCTCATTTCGTCCACGCCGGGGAGCCATCTCCGAGTCCCAAGCGTTCGGGGGAGCGCGGCGCTCAAGCACCGTCCGGCGCATAGGAAATTCCAATTTCTACGGATGCGAGGGGCGAGTGTGTGGGAGAGTGAAGTGCTGGTGGGTGGGTTTCGGTCGTGTTCGATGCGATCACGATCGGAGGGTGCTCGTCCTGTTGGAGGAGTCAACGTTGAACGGTGACTTGACTACCGGGTCGGGTCATAGAGGCGGGAAGCGAGTGGGTGAGTCAGCTACACGCATGGTGCGTCTTCCTCTGAGATGGAGGAGAGCGAGGAGAAGGACGACGTGCGCGAGGATGTGCGCAGGTGGCGCGGACGGCTCGCGCCGCTGGTGTTGTTGTAGGCATTGTTGGTAACAGTGTAGCTGGAGGGTGTAGACACGGGCCAGCGCATGCCAGGCGCGGGCGAGGTAGAGTAGATGATCATGTCTGCCTCTGACGACTCGTCGTCCTCGTCGATGGTGTGCAGCGAGTCGCAGTCCGAGGAGGACGAGGAGGATGATTTGCGAATGGACTCCGAGTTCTGCGGCACAGGGGTAAAAATTAGACTTGCGTTGCGCCGTGAAACAGGAGAGAGACGCACCTCTGATTTAGAGTCTGCGAGCCAGGCTGAGATGCGCCTAGAGAATTCGCGCTTGCGCATAAACTCGACACGAGCGCGGCGCTGCTCTTCTGTCTCGACAAATGGTTGCAGACGGCCGCGGTGGTCGTACGACACGGACAGCTCGGGTGAGCCCCAGGGCGAGTAGGAGCTACTGCCGCTAGAGGAGGGCGCGTCGATGTAAAAGTTAGCAGTCTTGCGGGCGGAGGCAATGTAGATAGGTGAAGAGGAGGCGTTCATGTTGAGCATTGTCCGGGTTGTAGTTGGTTGTGTTGTGCTGTAAACCTACGGTTGCGTGGGGGAGGGGGAGGAGGGCACGGCAACCGCAGAGATTGAGGGGCGCGGGTTATATAGGCCCAGTGAGCGGGGAAGCGGGTCTAGACCCGCGGGAGAGTGGAGAAGGGCGCCCCTTCTCGGTCGGTAGCCATCAATTGGGAAGTGGTCGTGTTCACCAAACCGGGTCATTTGTCACTCGTCAGGGGTCCGCGGCCAGACGCCCCCACCCAGTCGCTGGGCACCGCCACAAAGCCTGCCTCACATACACGTAACCCTTACGGCGTACCACCCTCTCATTCAGCCCCCGCTCGCTGCCAGTTGGCCATCTGTGCAGGGTCACCGTGCCGGAACTTGCGAAGTGAAATGCTTGGGGTGCGGGCGGACGCAGTAGACGGCGGTGAGCGGTGGTGCTGCGGGTAGGGTGTGCGGATGTGGCGTCGGTAGGCAGGCGGGTGACTAGAGCCTGGTCACGCTCTGCCTGCTTTTGGCGTGACTTGTGGATTGTTGCCAGCGCAGAGATTTCAGACAGATGCCGGTCTCCGCACAGGTCCCTGCCGCGCGGAAGTGCAATCTCGATCGCCTCATATTACCGTGTCACTTGCATCCGCCCGTATTTTCTCAACATTGACTTTGGCTGCCCGAGCATCACGGTCAGTCACTTGCTGACTGACTGACTTCATATTGTATTCACATTGCCCTGCGTTGTAAGCCAGTTCCGAAGAGGACGTGATCATGTCAAAAATTGCGAAACCGTAACACGAACACTAATAACGGAAGAGCCTTCCGTCTCCCCATCCGTTATCGTAAAGCACTCACCGCTGACTCATGAAAGCTGCACAACCCCCGCGGCCTCGGTACTGCGCTGTACGGCCTCGATAATTAACTGCTGCTGCGAGGCCACAGCCCCTGTGCGGCACCCACACGGCCTACTGCACGCTCTATGGCCATCCTTAGCCCCTTCTTAGCTCTATCGCGCCGGATATCTCAACATTGACGGTACAGTATAGGGGGAAATTAGACGTTAAGGTTAATATCCCGGGACATGCCTCGCGGAGATCCGAATGCGCGGAATTGTCTGGATACTTGCCGCAGAATTCATCCGGTGCAGCTTTTGGCTGTACCACACAATCCATCTATCCAGTTATCCAGCTATCCGGGTTTCCGTGCGGCTAAGAGCCTGAACACATCCGAACAACGCCACGAGTCTCCCGGCACAGGCTTCGTGCTTCGTTTCCAGACGGTTCTGGGAGATGCCGTAAGTACGTACTTACGCAGTCGCCAGCTAATGCGTACGTGTTCGTACCGTACTCGCTGTGATATTGATTTTCGTACGTGGGAAGTGTGTTAATATGCTCTGACGAATTTGCGCGGATGGTGCGCACCGCTGTCATTATGTGAGTCTAGTTCGCCACTGCCGCTTCGAATTCGTCTAATGATTGATAGAACAGGACAGAATAGGACGGCCTGAGAATGAGCAAACTCATACGAACCTCGTATGCACGTCACATATACGTAGGGGATGGTGCGTACGTATGGCACACTCATCCTCGAGATTCTGTGGCGTTACGTAGCCCAGTGGTGTTTCCCCTGAGACAAATCGTTGCAACATTGATTTGCGTACGTGAGAAGTGTGTTAATATGCTCTGACGAATTCGCGCGCCGGAGAGCCTGGGCGTCGTTTATGTGAGTCTACTCCTGTCACTTGGAATTCGTTTTTTGATAGAAGAGCATAGCATGGGAGTGTACGAGCTCAGGAACCTCTTACGGACGTCACGTATACGTAGAGAATGGTACGTACGTACATATTGCACACCTATGCATAACATTCGCGGGGTTACGCAGCTCAGCGTCGTTGTTTCCCCTCTAACACAATAATACTGTTTACTATCACCGTGTTCTGGAGAAACTGCGCGGATGGTGCGCGACGTTGTCATTATGTGAATCTACTGATTATAATAGTTTGCCCCCTTCGACGTCTACCACTTCGAATTTTAATCGGTCTAATGATTGATGGAAGAAAACAGCCTGAGAGGGTAAGAGCTCACGAACCTCCTACGCACGTCACGTATACGTAGGGAACGGTACGTACATATCCCATACTGATGCATAACAATCCATAGGAGAACACAGCTCATTGGCGCCGTTTCCCTTCCATTCTGCGTACCTCATGCTGCTCCAGTTGCTTCATCTCATTCTGCACGCCACGAAAGAACTTCCAACCGGGACGATAAATAGCATAGACGTCTGCTGATTGGTATGCAAATTAATAGTGCCCATTCTCTAATACGCTCATTGTGCGTCCTCTCCTCCTTTTTCTCACTCTTCTTCGCAGGGCTCCTTACCACCTTCTCCTAACCATAATGCGTTCGGGTGTAAACTATTAGTGTGCTCTGACGAATCTGAGCGGAATGGTGCGCGACGCTGTCATTATGTGAATCTACTGATAATAATAGAGTACGAGCTCACACGAATCCTCTACCGTATCGGACGTACATGTTGCACATCCGTGCATAGCAATCCATAGGAGAACACAGCTCGGTGGCGCCGTCTTGATTCTGTACACCTTACGTCGCTTCACCTCATTCCGCATGCCACAAGAGCTTCCAGGACGATAAATACCACACGCACCTGAGAAGTAGTATATACAAATCAACATGCTCGTGCTCTGACGCACTCATCGCTCTATAGTACGTCCTTTACTTTCTTTCTCCTCCCTCTCCTCCTGTTCTTCGCAGGCTTCCTCGCCACCTTCTCCTAACCATGAGGCATACGTGTTCGTAGCGTACCCGCGATAGTAGCTTGCGTACGTGGGAGGTAAGCTACTAATGCGTTCTGACGAATCTGCGCAGATGATGCGCGCCGCTGTCATTATGTGAATCTAATACAACAATAGTTCGCCCCCGCCACTTCGAA
Organism: Trametopsis cervina; assembly: GCA_022385755.1. Taxonomy (NCBI): domain Eukaryota; kingdom Fungi; phylum Basidiomycota; class Agaricomycetes; order Polyporales; family Irpicaceae; genus Trametopsis; species Trametopsis cervina. Next base: position 216,509 of record MU278371.1, on the reverse strand, counting down.
TTTGTTCAACACTTGATAGAAGAAGTCAGCATGAGAATGAGCGAATTAATACAAACCTCTTATGCACGTCAGGTGTACGTAGGGAATGGTACGTACATATGGTATACTCATCCCTAGGATTCTGTGACGTTACGCAGCTCAGCAGCACCGCTTCCTCTGAGACAAAAGCATCCTGTATACTGTACCTTACGTTGCTTCAACTCATCCAGTGCGCCACAAAAGAGCTTCCAGAACAATAGATACCACACACACCTGCGAATTAGTATATACAAATTAGTAATGCTCGTGCTCTGACACACTTATCGCTCTATAACGTGCGTCCTCAAGTCCTCCTTCCTTTCCTCTTCACCTCTTCTTTGCTCTCCTTCTTCTCGATTGGCTTGCGTACGTGGGAGGTACACTCATGTGTTCTGACGAGTCCGCGCGGATGGTGCGCGCCGCTGCCGTTGTGTGAATCAATCTACTAACTAAAAGAGTTCGCCCCCGCCACTTCGATTTCGGCCAACGATTGATAGAAGAGTACAGCCTGAGAATGAACGAACAGATACGAACCTCCTATGCATGTCAAGTTTGTGTAGGGTATGGTACGTACCTATGCATAACCATCTGCAGGAGCACACAGCTCAGTGGCGTCGTTTCCCTTCAATTCTGCATACCTTACGTTGCGTCTCCTCATTCCGCACGCCACGAAAGAGCCTCCATGACGATAAATACCACACACACCTGCGAATTAGTATATACAAATTAATAATGCTCATTCTCTAAAACGCTCGCGGTCTATAGCTCATCGTGCGTCCTCGAGTCCTCCTCCTTCCCGCCCTCTTTACTATTCTCCCCCTCTCCTTTACTCTCCTTCTCCTCCTTCTTCTCACTCTTCTTCACAGGCTTCCTCACCACCTTCTTCCTAACCAACTTCTGCAGCTGCCCCTCGAGCACCTTCGCGCGCTCCCTCATCTCGCTGCTCTCTACCGCGGGGTCCTCCCAATACCGCACCGCCTTCTGCTTCTCCACGACGCCGTTCAACCACGCCTCGTGCTCCTTCAACGTCTTCTCGAGCGTGTCGAGCTCGTTTTTCGTGTACTTGCTCGCCTCGCCGCCCTGCTCGGCCACGGACAGGTTCATCCGCGCCTCGGTCAGGAAGAGCCGCGTCGACCAGTTCCACATCTGGCTGTTGTTCAGCGCGACCGGGAACTCTTTGATCTCGCTGTAGCGGTGCATCACCGGCCGTTCGAATTTCCTGCAGTGCGTTAGCTCCAACATCTCAACCCACCGGTTAACAAAACAGAATGAGACTCACTCAAGCGCCTGCAAATGCTTAACATACTCCCCCGTCGTCGCCTCATCCCCTTGCTCATGCAGCCACCCGAAAGTCTCCTCCAGCTTCTCCCCAATCTTCGCCCTCTCCTCCTCCTGCGAGCACTGCCTGAACGGCGTCTCGCCCTCCTCCGCGAGCAGGTCGCGCAGGCGGTACAGGTACGCCTCGAGCGCGTTCCGTGCCTCCTCGCGCTTGCGCGTCGCAGCCTCTGCGCGGTCGATCGCTTTGAGGCGGTCTCGCGATGCACGCTTTTCGGGCGCGGACATTGGCGGGATGGAGGAGTACTTGATCTCGACCTCTAGTGGGATCGTGTCGCGCGGTTTTTCCTTCTTCACTTCCTTCTCTTCTTTCTTCTCATCCTTGCTGTCCTCTTTCTTTTCGTCCTCAGGCTTCTTCTCTTCTCCTGGAGTCGCCTCAGCGCGCGCAGCAGTCTCAGCAGCGCTCTCGCCGCCCTCCGTGCTCTTCGCGCCCGCGAGCATGCTCTTCAGCTTGCCCGTGAACGAGTCGTCCTTGATCTCGCCAAACGCAATGACGTCCTGGATCGTCGTGAACCCGGATTCGGACAGCACCACAGTCGCTTTCACCACCGGGTCTACTGCGCCCGACGCCGTCAGGTTGTTCAGCGCTTCGTGCACGCCTTTTATGTCCGCTTCCAGGATATCCGTCGGGAACCCTCTGCCATTCCAGTCAAAATCAAACATCTCTGAAAGAAAAGACACAGTACGCACGAGACCGGAACACCCTTATACGTCAACTTAAGCGCAAAATCATCTCTCCGCTTAAACGTCAACGTCTTCCTGCTCCCATGCTTCGACCCAGCAGGGAACACAAGCGTGTTAATCGTGCGCGCCTTGCTCGCGTCCGACTTGGGCTCCGTCGCATACGACACCTGGATGTCGTACGGCGCGATGTCGGTCACGCGGATGTCCTTCGTCTTGAACTGCCGGCTCAGGGCTGCGCCATGGAGTGCCGCACCTGGAACATACCCGCGAACGATGTGAGTATTACGCGTTACGTGTCAGGGTAAAGGGCAGGGGGTAGACGTACCGAGGACGGCGGCTTCATCTGCGTTGACGTTCAGTGCGATCTTAGATCTACAAAACGGATGTACGAATGTCAGTCCCTTGCTGCGCTGCGGGGTAAGGCACCTCATCGTATCGAGAACACGTACTCTCCGACGGCAGCTCTTACGGCAGCCTGGATCATGGGGGTCCGCGAGGCTCCCCCGGTGAGGATCACGCTCGTTACGTTATCCTGTCAAGCAAAGTCATTGAAAATTAGAATTTGAGCGATGGGTGGGTGCGTCATGGTGACGGACGGGACGGAACTTACGAGGGTGAGGCCGGCGTTGGACAGGGCTTCGAATATCGGGCGCGCGTAGCGCACGCGCAGGTCTTTGCTTGCCGTCTCGAACTCTTTGCGCGTCACCTTCGAGCGGTAGTCGATGTCGAACGCTACGCTCTCCACCTGATCCAAGTAGGCATTTCAGCTTCCTGCTTTTTCGTCGACGTAAGCATGACGACGTACCGAAGCCATAGCCTCTGCGTTAGCACTCAAAATCGCCTTGATGCGTCCGGCCTCCTTCCACAGCTTCGCCATGCCGCGTTTATCCTCCCTAATATCCTTCTTATGCTTCTTATTGAAATCATTCACCAATATCTCATGCAACCTCCGATCGAGTTCAGTGCCGCCCGTGGACCTATCGAACCCAACGCCCTTAACCACAATCGCCGTCGCCTGCTCCTTCTTCTTCCCCTCCGCGCTGAACCCCACGACCGTCGCACGAATCGAGCTCGCGCCGGCGTCGTATATGACATGGTACTCCGGCTTCTCCGCGAACGTGCGCGTCATGGCGTAGTTGACGGCGACGGCCGTGCCGTCGTGTATGAGCGCGAGCGTTTTCATGCCTGCAATCTCGACCGCGTCGACGACGGCATCCCGCTCTTGCACGGTGTAGAATGGCGGGACGGTCAGGATCACGTCTGTTACTTTCTCGCCGGCCGCTGCGCCCTCCGCGAGCTCGCGCACGTATGCTAGCTGCATCGCGATCAGCTCTTCGACGCGCCATTCTGAGCCGTCGGACCGCTTTAGCGCGACTGTCCCGCGGGAGGTCGAAGTGAGCTCGGCCTGGGAGATGGATTTGTAGAAGGAGACGGCGGGAGAGTCATACGGCGCTGCTTGCAGGTATTTGAGCGAGGAGAACGAGTCTGTGGGGAACCGGCCGGCCTGGGATGTTCATTCCGAGGTCAACTTAAGCTGCTACGAGTCGCAGGATGGAAGGCTTACGATGTTAAATGCGTCCCCGCCAAACAGCCTGTCCTCCTTCTTCCACGCAACCGTCGACTGGATCTTGCGCTTCGAGCTGCGGTCGAGAAGGACGTCAAACGGCACGCCGGGGGCCATGATCGAGGCTTTGATCCAGTCAGAGCCGTAGTCTATCGCGAGGACGGCGGCGAGCGCATTTTCGGTGACGAGCGCGAGGAGGCACACGAGTAGGAGGTGTATGCAGCGTTTCATCGTGTGTCTGGTCGTACACTGCTCATGAAGGGGCGGAGGAACGAGAGAGTGAAGAGTTGAAGGGTGAAGGGTAAAGAGGCAGACGGAACGGAGGGCAAGACACGTCGACGGAGACGTGGCGAGGCGAAATCTTGCGTCACGTGGAAGAGCTGTGGAAGCTGTGGAAGGATGCGATGATGTGATTGGCGCGCGGGAGGCGCATCATGCTTCACGGCCTGACACAGATCGATGCATTGACAGGCGCGTTTGCTGGAGTGTTTCTTGTTCACGACCATCCACAAAAAATCGACCTTCGCTGAACCCGCTCATCAGCCCTGCTCAGATATCTCTGAGTGTGCACGCTCCTCTGCTGGAGTTTATTCCTATACTTTTTGTTGTAGCCTACAACCAACGACTCAGAATACAGGTGACATATTCGCTCTTTCCCTTACACTACACATGCTCCCATTTCAACAGCCTCTTCGCCTTCTCACAATTGAAGAACCCCAGCTTCACAGTTCCCCCTTTCTTAATCGGCACATGCTTCCAATGCATCCTATACAGTTGCTCCGTGGTCTCCTCCGCGGGCGGGTCCGGCGCAACGACGAAGAACGCCTCATGCCCCTCCCATCCCTCGCTCTCCAAGGCCTTCAGAAACGCCAAAGCAGCGGAATGTTCACTGGTCCACCCCCAGAGCCCGTCGCGCAGCTTGTCGGGCGGCCCGACTCGGACGGCGTGTTGTTTTTCTGGGATGACCCATCCGAGCCGGAGGGAGGCGATCCGGGTGGAGGTGTAGTGTGCGACGATGGCGTCGGCTTGGGTCTCGCAGATTCTGGATGGTGCGGAGTTAGTGGATTGATCGATCGATAGGGAGTGTGAGGTGCGTACACTTTGGAGAGGCCGTACGGCTCGTCTGGTTCGCAGGGATGGTCTTCATCGAGTGGAAGGTAGTGCACCTTGGGCTTGATTCCCAGCACAAGGCGGATGACGTTCACGGAGGAGGCCTGGACTATTCTCTTTATGCCCACCTATCGATCCGTGCGTGAGTATCCCTGCGAGGCGCGTGAGAGATGCAATAGATCTTTACCTCCACAGCTGCTCGCAAGACGTTCCAGGATAAGACCACATTCCTACGTTCATCGCAAAACTCAATATAGGCCTGTGCACCGTGTGGGCGTGCAGACGTACGTATTGTGTGTCACGACGTTCTCGTCTGGGAATGGGAAGGCCGCAAGGTGGACTACAGCATCTGTACCGCGCAAGGCATTGACAGCAGAAGGATAGTCCCGCAAGTCGGCCTTTTCAAAGGTGTAGTCTATATGGTCGTTAAAGTCGAAATCTGGGTGGACCCTCTCGTTGATGTCGATCCCGTGTACTTTGTGTCCCGACTTGAGAGCGAGCGAGACGACGTGGCGTCCGACGGCGCCGTTGCAGCCAGTTATCGCGATCTTCATCTTGGGAGTAGTGTACTATGGACGCGCTCCGTGCGGGGTGTCAATCAAGTTTATATACTTGTATCGGAGTGGTATGTCAATGTATTGAAACTAAGTTTTCATCATAGATATCACAGCGATATGATCAATCAACGCCGATAGCTGAGGATAGCTATCGGAGTACCTTTAGTCAGTGTAAAGTGCCCGAGCTCGCTGTACCGCTGCCATCCAACCCCGCTGATGCACGCTGCCTGCCGTGACGTTGGGATGCGTGTTAGGAACACCGCCACGGCATCACGGATACGAAGCCGGACGCCACCAAGGATGCAGCTACCAGATGAAGACATCAAACGCCCATCGTACCCGGCCAGTAACGGCGTGTGACGTTTTATGTCACCCGCAACGAACGTGCGTGGGGCGCAACTGATCGAGCGCCCCGGCACCGCAATGACCTGCGATGCTTTGAATGCCGGCACATCTGCGAACGAAGAGGAGACGACGATGTGCGATGATGGACGAAACTCCCCTGGAGGTACAGGAGCCCATATGCACTCGCGGCAGAATTCGTGGCAATTTAATTACAGTGTTCACCGCAGCTGTAGCCCCCGCCCGTGCCTGATCTCGCGCGAGCCACAAAGTTCGCACGGAATCAAAAATGATCCTCACACGACCATTTTCGCAGAGCAGCAATTTTCTGCATGTGCTTTTGACAGCCTCCCTTGCCCATGCCATCAGATGGGGCGGCGCGCCACAGACACAACCTATCTCTTATCTAGCCCGCACCTCTTATATATACCATCACGCACCCTGCTCCCGCTTGGCGTCCGCGTTCTCCTTCTCTTCTCTCCCGAGCCTTTGAGTTTGCACGCACTGAGCAGCCATGGCTATGTCGGAGAAACACGATCGCGACGTCGTCGTCGACAATGCGTCCACGTCGAGCACGCTAGACGATGACCGCGTCCTCGAGGAAATCGGCTACGTCCCCTCCTTCAAACGCGAGTTTTCCAACCTCGCCACGGTGCGTGCCCGCGTCCTTACATTGCTACGCATACCCGCGAGGTGCTGAGACTTCACGTACATGACAGATAAGTTTCGCGTTCAGCATAATGGGTCTCTGCTCCAGCATCGCAACGACGTTCAACACGCCGCTCCTCGTCGGCGGCCCCGCCTCCGTGACATGGTGCTGGATCCTGGGCGCGTGCATGTGTTTCACGCTGGGGGCGAGCATCGCGGAGATTGTCAGCGCGTTCCCAACCTGTGGAGGCCTGTGAGTGTCCCCCATTTCACCCATCCATCAACCGGAGTTGCGTCACAGTGATGCTCACGAGATGTGCTCCCATGTCGCGTCGCTGCAATGTACAGGTATACAGCCTCGGCGCAACTCACGCCGAAGAAGCATCGCGCGATAGTCGGCTGGGTCGTAGGGTGGCTCAACATCCTCGGTGCGTTCCCTCTCTTTACATTCCCCTCCATTCAACTCGCACATTCGCACCTGCACCCACGCTAATGAGCATGCACATTCCTTATCGTGGCGCTTCGATTCGCCATTGCGTTATCCGAACCTTGTCGCAGGTCAAATTGCGGGCGTGTCATCGACCGAGTTTGGACTCGCGAACATGATATGGGCAGCCGTGTCAGTCGCAAAGGTGCGTTTGCGTCTGCTGACCACGCCACGGGGGTCGGGGGTGGCATATGCTCATGTGCGCGCGGACGACTTGACAGGATGGTGACTACGAAATAACCGCCGCTAAGACTGTCGGGGTCTTCATCGGCCTGTTGGTTTTCCACGGTATACTGGTGCGTTTGCACGTCTCACTTCACACCGGCTTCGCGTGCGTTCTGACGTGTATGCTTTATTGCGACGTGTGTGCGTGCGTAGAACTGCCTTGCTACGCGGTGGCTTGCGCGTCTGACGACCGGGTTTGTGTTTATCAACATCGGGACGACAATCAGTATGTCCCGTTCTGTTTGTACACACGGCAGATATGTCTGACAGAACACGTTTGCAGTCATCATCATCGTCCTGCTAGCAACGACACCCCGTTCGGAGATGCACGCCGCGTCGTATGTATTCGGCTCGGACGGCTTCGTAAACCAGACAGGCGGGTGGAACAACGGAATCGCGTTCCTGTTCGGATTATTGAGTGTTCAATGGACCGTACGTCATATTACTTCTCCAAACAGTGTTTTTGTGCTGACAAGTTCTCCTAAATAGATGACTGTGAGTGGATGAACACGACTATACACGGATCGAAGTACTGATGCCATCCTCAGGACTACGACGCAACCGCACACATATCGTACGTCCCCTTCCTCCCCTCCTCTCCTGTTCGGCCCACTGACAATCCCCAACCCTACCAGAGAAGAAGTCCGACGCGCTGCCTACGCTGCGCCCTCCGCCATCTTCATCGCCGTCATCGGCACAGGTCTCCTCGGGTGGCTCCTCAACATCGTCGTCGTCCTCTGCTCCGGACCCCTGTAAGCACAACCACCTCTCCATCACACCGTCTATCCGCTGATTCAGGGGTATGTGATGCCGATCCAGTGAGAACCTCCCTGGACCGTCTTTGAACGCGTTCCTCGAGATCATGGCGATGCGCATGGGCAAGACTGGCGCGTTGTTCCTCTGGGTACGTACCCTCCTTTCTTACACCACCAACTTTGCTTTACCTACCTATGCCCTTTCCACAGTCATTCGTCTGCCTAACAGCCTTCTTCGTCGTCCAAACCGCGCTGCAAGCCTGCAGCCGCACGCTCTACGCCTTCTCGCGGGACCACGGTCTGCCGGATCGCGGCTACTTCGGGCACGTCTCGCGCTACACCACCACACCCCTTCGCGCGATTTGGCTCACCACGTTCCTGTCGATCCTCCCGGGATTGCTGGACCTCGCGAGTCCCGTTGCGGCGAATGCGATTTTCGCGTTGACGGCTATGGCGCTGGATTTGAGTTATATCATCCCGATTTTCTTGTGCGTGCTCCCCTCCCTCCTTCCTATCTGTCTATGTTCGACGCACTGACGGATTGATGATGGTGGTGCAGACGCCGACTGTACAGAAACCACCCAGAAGTGAACTTCAAGCCGGGCCCGTTCTACATGGGCGACGGGCTGCTCGGGTGGGCCGCGAACGTGAACTGCATCCTCTGGACGCTCTTCGTCGTCGTCATCTTCGCGATGCCGAATTACCTCCCCGTCAACGCGCAAAACATGAACTACGCGTCTGCGATCACAGGCGGTGTCATTATCTTGTCTATGTACGTCCCTTCCCTTTCTTTGTTGTGTGCGATGTTGGGTCAGGAGCGTTTGCTGACGTTTGGTGGCGGGACAGGCTGTGGTATTTCGTGAGCGGCCGGTTCCATTATAAGGGCCCGCAGTCGAACCTGCACGATGCGGACAAGAAGCAGCACGCGGATGGGGAGAAGTCTGAGTCGAGCCGTCATGCGTGAACTTCACTTTCTGGAACATTACCGAGGATTTAGGAAGAGGGGTATCATATCTAGACAGCGGACACACGATCTATGTGGAAAAACGGACGGCCGCGCCTACGCGCGGCGTCTTTGGATGACGAAGTGCTGGGTGTGTGCGCGACGACGAGACGACTGGTATTTTATTACTTCACGTTGGACACGGGCACGGGCGTAATGTTGCAATATTAATTAATGTATGCTCTATCATAGTATGGCGAGGAAGCGTGTGTGTGAGACGATGTCGTCTGATGGGCAATCAATGTGAAGCCTCGCTGTCTGAATAGACCCAGGATATTCGAAGGATATTCAGCACGGAAGCGCTGGAAAGCGACAGAGAAGTTGATGGGCTATCACTGTGAAGCCTCGAGTAGTCCTTGGATCCTAAAACACTCTGAAGAATACGCCTCCGGAGACGCTGCGCGGGATGTTCGACTATCCGGCTCTGAATAGTCTCGGAGAATAGAACGATTCAGAGTATATTTGGGGGTTGGCCTTCAGAGTGATTACGCATCAGTCTCATGCATGAGGAACACGGCGTAACGGAGCAGAAACATACGGCATAAACACAGATGCTGAGACTATTCGGAGCTGAATATGCTCTGAAAAGGGATCTTTTCAGAAGCTATTCGGAGGGAGGTGGTTAGAATGATTGCGCATCATCCACACGCTCAGGTCGTTCAACTATTCAGAGCATATTCGGAGGCTGACCTTTACTGTGATTGCACATCAGTCTGGTACACGAGTAAACGCTAACGAAGAACAAAAGCGTACTGCAGAGGTTGACACTATTCGGAGCTGGATACCCTCAGAGCAGTCACATTTTCCGACTTTGTTCGTGGGTAGGCTATAAATTGATTGCCTATCGTTACCGTTCGAGTCTGAACAGTCTCGAAACATGGCACAATTCAGAGTCTCGTACACGAGAATAGGCAATGTTGAAGAAAGCAAACTACCTAGAGCTAAACATCTTGCGACAAGCTGCGTTTTTAGACTTTACTCGTAGCCCGGGTGGTTGTATTGATTGGCAATGCCCAGAACGAATCCTGAACATTCGGGACTTGTTCAGGGCATTCTGAGATGTTGACCACCTGGACTGCTTGTGAGCCAGTCTCACGCATGGGGAATACAATATGCGGTGGTCTCGTACCCGGACCTGAAGGCAGTGGCTGGTCCTGCCTGTTCTGGCGATCCCGTTTAGGACAGTGATGGCGCAGAATGGCGTCCTTGCAGAGGTTTTTAGGGATGCTTCAGAATGATTGCCAATCAATTCTGTGCGGGTGTACGGTGCCCTGTGCCTGTTCTGGTCATTTCCCTTTTAAGGAGGGTGATGGCACAGCGAGGCTTCACAATGATTGCATCAATTCTGCGCAGGGGCTGACAGCTCGGATTGAGACGAACGAGGAGTGCAACTGTGTGGGATGTGGGGTACGATAAGGGAAGGGGCGTTGGAATGTCCCCAGAGAGCGGTACTGGTGTTTCTGCTAGGACAGACGGGAGAGTCTAAGCACGCCGTGGGCGGGAGAGAGGACGGAAGAAGGGTTTGAGCTGTTTGGGAGACGAGCAAAGGACGAGAGAGGGAGGGGAGGGGGTTCGTGATCGAGGATCCATAGGTGTATGGGATGTTGCGCTCGGTTCGTGCTTTGGGGAGATGAGATGTGTGTATTGCGCGTACTGTCCGGACCCAGCCGAGACACTTCCTATTGCGAGGACCTTCATTACCGATGAATATAGCTCTGAGGGGCCTGCTGGATCGAGCCTGTCTAGGCTGTGGATATGGTTCAGACGCATCTGTACACTGGAATGGAGAGTACCACTGCGCGGTCATATAAGGATGGATACATGCCAGCGTACAATTGTTCTTGAGACGTACTGCGCGCAGGGCACTAGAGCTATGGTGCGAGAATACAAAAGAGGTGCTTTGAAGGTGTGATGCGTTAGTGTGTAGAGTAGCGGCGTTCCGAACAATTGCTTACTTGCTTCATGCGATAGCGCTGCATTGTCACTGTGGGGGTACGATTGCGCACGAAATGCCGTAGCTGATGACGTTTTGCTATAAACGGAGTAGGCAACTGGAATCCGCTGTGCAAGCCTAGGGTGTGATTGATCTGCAATCATTGCGAAGGGGCGTCCTATTATTCAGATCCTGAAAGACTCGGGATATCTCGTCCACTGATAGGCAATCAATGTGAAACCTCAGTGTCCTTAGTAGACCCAGGATATTCGAAGGATGTTCAGCCCGGAGGCGCTGGCAAGACATAGCGAAGTTGATGGACTATCACTGTGAAGCCTCGAGTGGTATTTGGGTCTTGAAATACTCTGAAGAATACGTTCCTCGGAGGCGCCGCACGAGTCGTGTGACCATCCGGGTCTGAATAGTCTCGGAGAATAGCACGATTCAGAGCATATTCGGAAGTTGACCTTCAGAGTGATTGCACATCAGCTTTGCGAGCAACACGACCTACGGGAGCAAAAACTCACAGCTAACTTCAAGATGAAGCGATCGAGACCACAGTATTCAGAGCGGAATATCTTCCAAAAAGCCATATATTCAGAAGCTATTCGGAGGATGTGTCTTACATTGATTGCCCATCATTCGTGAGTCGGTGTCTTTAGACTATTCAGTTCCGAATAGTCTCCCAGGATGGTATCATTCAGAGCACTCTCTGAGGGAACCTTCCGCACGGTGATTGCGCATCAGTCTCGTGAAGAACACGATCTGAAGGAAAACGCAGGGTACAGGCACGGGGGTTACGCTTATTCGGAGCAGAATACCCTCTGAATAGCCATGTATTTCGAGATTGAGTTCTGCCAATGATTGCCCATCATTCGCAGTTCCGCGTCGTCTGACTATCCGGGTCTGAATAGTCTCGGAAAACAGTACAATTCAGAGCATATTCGGAGGTTGACCTTTACTGTGATTGCACATCAGTCACGAGGAAAGAGAATCGAAGAAAGCAAAAACAAAAATGTACAGTCAATGAAGCTACTCGGAGCTGAATGTCTTGCGAAACGCTGCGTTTTCAGACCTTACTCGTAAGCCTGGTGCTTGTCCATCCTTAATGCCCGTAACGAGTCCTGAACGTTCAGGACTCGTTCAGGGCGTTCTGGGATGCTAAACACTTGAATTGCTTGTACGCCAGCCTCGTGCATCATGGGTAACATAATCTGTGGTAGTCGCAAGGCAGCGGTCGAACCCGGGAGCTCCCGTCTGTTTGGCAATCCCGTTTAGGAAACTATGATGGCGCAGAATGGCGTCCTCGCAGAGGTTTTCAGGGAGGCTTCACAATGATTGCCCATCAATTCGCCCGCCTATTGAGGCAATCTCCTTTTTAGGACGAGGTGATGGCACAGGGAGGCTTCAGAGTGATTGCATCAATCCGGCGGGTACTGCAGAATTGATGGGCAATCATTCTGAGGCGCAAACTCAGGGAATGTTGCCTTTTCCGACAATATTCAGACCAGAATAGAGCTCACGCTCAGATTTCCCGTTGTCTGTGTTGCACTCCTGCGCATGATGTTTCTAGGGTCGCTCGGGTGTCGTGCTAGGTATTCTTCTGTGACATCTTCGGGCATGGGAGAGAGACATTGCAGGTATTAGCCCAACAGGCGAGCGCACCGATTTTGGGGGTGTGTGCGGGATGTGGGGTGTGTAAAGGGAAGGGCAATTGAATGTTCCCGGAGAGCGGTACTAGGATTTCTGTGATGACAGACGGGAGGTCCAGGTACACCGTGTCTGAAAACGCGAACGGGAGAGTAAGAGTAAGCGGGAGAAGGGTCAGGGAAGCGGCTCTGCGAGACTGGCGAAGGGCGGGAGAGGGAGGGGGAGGTTTGCGATCGAGAACTCACAGGTCCGTGGGATTGTGGTCGTCGGCTCGTTCCTTCAGGAGGAGAATTAATGTAGATACATCCTGTCAATATACAGTCAATGTTCCACGAGTGTAACTTTATACGAGCGGAAATGAGGTACGGATATGTGCAATCTAGACCTGGCGGAGGCAACCTTCGTCTGGAGCCAATATACGTCTGAGGGGCAGAGTGGGCCAGATGAGACGTAATTCGGAGCTGTATTATGAATCTGTACACCATAATGGAGAGTCCGGCCCGTGCTCATATAAAGACGGGTCCTGCCTGGCGTCCAATTATTCTCGAGACACCTTGCGTGTTGAACACTGGAGCTGTAGCGCTGGGACACAAAAGAGGTGTTTAAAGAGGGTGATATATTAGTGTGTAGGGTTTTGATCCTGAACACGGTTACTTACCTGTGGTAGTGCTTCGTTGTCGAGCGCGTATGCAATTGCGTAGGCACTATCGTAATGACTAGCGCCATGCTATCATCAGAGCTGGCAGCAGCTGGAGGCGTCTCATGAGGCAGATTCCGCTGCGCGAGTCTCATATGCAGTTGATCTGCAATCAGTGGGAAGGCTCACCATGTTATTCAGATCCTAAAAGGCTCGGGATGTCGTGGCTGCTGATGTACAATCAATGTGAGGCCTCCCGTCCGAAAAGGCTCGGGATACATCGATATTCAGAGGGACCATTTTCTTGGAGAAGACGGAAAGGAGCTGATGTGCAATCACTGCGAAGCCTCAGGTGGTATTTGGGCCTTGAAAAGCTCCTAATAGCGTGTTTCTCTGAGAGTTTGCATGAGTTGTTACTGTTCACGTCCGAATAGCCTCGGAATATGGCAGAATTCAGAGTATATTCGGAGGCTGACCTTCATAGTGATTGCAAATCAGTTTCGTACAAGGGTGGTGTGAGCTAAGGAGGCAAATACGTACTGGAAATATACAGTGCTTGAGACTATTCTGAGTTGAATATCTTCTGGAAAGTAGCATGTTCAGTACTTATTCGTAGGGCGTGTTATTACGTTGATTGCCAATCATCCACGGGCGTGTGTAGTCCCGAATAGTCTCAGAGAACTCAAAAAACCAGAGTCTATTAGGAGGACGACCTTTACTGTGATTGCGTATCAGCCCTGCACACGAGGAAACGCGATGGAGGGAAACAAAAACGTACTATAGAGGTTGAGACTATTTGGAGCTGAATACCCTCTGAGAAGCTGCATTTTTTCAGATTTTATTCGTAGGGTAGGTGCTTACATTGATTTCCTATCATTCTTGTTCGACTATCCAGATCTGAGCAGTGTCGAAAAATGGTACAGGATGACGGTGCTTGCTGTACGTACTTGAAGTTGGGAGCGTGGAGACGCGCTGGGTCACAGGCACGTGTACGTCACGACACTCGAGAACGTCCACCAAGCTGCTCCGTATTCCAGCATCTACATCTACAGTACATCGGCTTCATAACACTCGACGTCCACGTACGGGTCGCAGTTCAATTCATCGTCCTCGACCATGCGCATGAGCAGCGAATTTCACGTGTCCCAGCCACACGGGGACATTTTATCGGATTTGCGGGGGTACCGTATATTGTTTCATGCGGGCTCGGCATCGCTCTCAGATCATCGACATCATCCGGGGTACCGTACGGTGCCAAGCAGAGGATTCAAGTCGTGATCTTCAGAGGTCGAGGGTTGGCCGCTGACCACCACGTACGTACGTTCAGTGCAACCCGATCTCCTCAGCGTCCCCGCTCCGTCCTGCGCCTCTCTTATCTTACGTCTGACAGAAAACGTCCCCATCGGACAGCATTCAGCCCAATCCAATCGCAATACAGTGCGCTACGCGTGTGAGCACCCTCCATTCCTTCTCCCTCTGCATCTGACGACGGCGTCTGTATGCTATCAGACTCCCTCCTCGTGACCCCACGTTGCGTACGAGCAATCACGAACTGAACGCGGAAGAGAAGCCCCCATAGTTGTCTTGACAGTTCGCACATAGGGTGCGTTGGGAATATAAGATAAGAGATTAGGTGGTCGTTTGACTATCGTATCGCCCATTGCTCTACTCCCGCGAACACTCGTACACTGCTCTCAAAACTTTGGCATTTTCGAAGAAAAAAGCACGACCAACAAAACATGGTGAACGACGAAAAAGGTCGCGTCTCGGACGTCGAAGCGTCCGACGCGTGTTCTATGTCGAGTACGCTGGACAACGACGACAAGCTCCTACAAGGAATGGGTTACAAGAACTCATTCACGCGTGAGTTTACCAACCTCGCCACCGTGCGTCTCCCCCTCCCCTTCTCCCTCGTGCACCTATGCTAACGGCGCAAACGGGCGTAGATCAGCTTCGCATTCAGCATTATGGGGCTATGCTCGAGCGTCGCGACGACGTTCAACACGCCGCTGCTCATCGGCGGGCCGTCGTCCGTGACATGGTGCTGGATTCTCGGCTCGGCTATGAGCCTCACGCTCGGGACGAGCATTGCGGAGATTGTTAGCGCGTATCCGACATGCGGGGGCATGTAAGTGTCTTGAATGAGCTCTGCGAATTTGGTGCTGACAGTGTCTTTTTTGCGTTTTTGTGACGGATGTGGTAGGTACACCGCGTCTGCGTATCTATGCCCGAAGAAATATCGCGCGATTGTGGGCTGGATCGTAGGATGGCTAAATTTATTCGGTATGTGACACAGATCCTCCTCATCTTATCAGATTCACACTCTACCGACTGATGATGGCAGGCCAGATCGTCGGACTGTCGTCGAGTGAGTTTGGGCTGGCGAATATGATATGGGCGGCAGTCGTTGTCGGAAAAGTATGCGCGGCTCACTCGTCTCTGGCCCAGTGCATAATCTGACTTGTGCGTAGAATAATGACTATGTCCTTACTACGGGCAAGATCGTCGGGTTGACGACTGCGCTCTTGATCGTGCACGGTTTGCTGGTACGTTGTTATCGCTTCACCGAGACAAGAGTGAACTCATTAACATGGTATCGTTCTTACACACTCAGAACTGCCTCGGCACGCGCTGGCTCGCCCGCTTCACGTCCTCCTTCGTCTTCATCAACATCGGTGCCACTATCGGTGCTTACACGCTCATCTCCCTTCCTCTCCAATCTTCGCGACTGACACAACATGTCCAGTGATCATAATAACCCTCCTTGTAAAAACACCTCGATCGGAGATGCACTCCGCCTCGTATGTTTTTGGTTCTGAGGGCTTTGTGAACCAGACGGGCGGGTGGAACGGCGGTCTCGCGTTCTTGTTTGGGCTGCTCAGCGTGCAGTGGACTGTAAGCGATAAATATTTCCTGTTGGTGGGGGTACTAATTTCGAATGTGGTTGTTTGCAGATGACGGGATATGATGCGACTGCACACATTTCGTACGTTGATAGGCCGTTCGTTTCGTCCAACGCGTTTTTATAACTGATAGGGGGTGGTAGAGAGGAAGTCAAGCGTGCAGCGTACTCTGGTATACCTTTCCCATCGTTTTTTGTCACGCCGCAGGATTGACCGCGCTGTTTCTTGTACAGCTCCTGCTGCGATATTTATTGCAGTAATCGGCACTGGTATCATCGGCTGGCTGCTGAATATCGTGCTCATCCTGTGCTCAGGGCCCCTGTACGCATTCTATCCGTCTGTGGATCTGGCCACTACTTACCATAGCTTTAGAGAGAACCTTCCAGGAACTTCAAATTCTGCGTTCCTAGAGGTAAGGCCCTCCATTTAGACAGACAGCCCTGTTTCTACTAATCTAGCGTGCCCTTCTGTAGATCTTAGTCCTGCGAATAGGCAAACCAGGCGCCCTAGTCCTCTGGGTACGTCCTTCTCCTCCTTCCGAGCTCCCTGAAACACCATCCTCACCACATACCACACACTCCATCAATCAGACCCCAGTCTGCCTCACCGCCTTCTTCGTATGCCAAACGGGGCTACAAGCGGGCTCGCGTTGCATCTACGCCTTCGCGCGCGACCGCATGCTCCCGTTCCCCTTCTCCCATTCCTCACTCGACCTCGCGAAGATCAACAAGCACACGAAGACGCCGATACGCGCGATCTGGTTTGTTGCGCTCGGGAGTGTGTTGCCGGGGCTTCTGGTGTTCGCTAGGTGCGTCGTGTGCTGGAAAGGAGGCAATGCTGAACCGTAGTGGCTGATCTTGGGTTTTACTGGGATAGCGAGGAAGCTGTCAACGCCATTTTCGCGATGACAGCCATGGCATATGATCTCAGCTACATCGTCCCAATCATCCTGTACGTCGCATCCTCACCCTCATGCAACAGCACTACTAATCTCTCATCGCAAACGCAACTCAGCCGCCGTCTCTTCGAGCACCACCCCGAAGTAGAGTTCACGCCCGGTCCGTTCTATATGGGCCCAGGCTGGCTCGGCTGGGCGGTGAACGTGACGTGCGTGCTGTGGACGTTGTTCGTTTGCGTGATTTTCTCTATCCCGAATTATCTGCCCGTGGATAAGGACACGATGAATTACGCGTCTGTGAGTGTCCGCATCTCAGAACACGCTAGATATCTGAGTGCTGATAACGTTGCAGGTGTGCACATTCGGTGTGGTAATCCTGTCGCTCGTTTGGTATTTCCTTGGAGGAAATCGGTATTATCATGGTCCGCTCTCGGACCTGGACGCGCAGCCGCAGGTCACTGGGGGAGGCAAACAGCTCGTACAGGACGAAAAATGAGAGCACGCAGTCAGACTTGTTGTCAGTAAGAGTTCTATATACACATTCCAGGAAAAGAGTACATGTGATACGTTATTCGTACATTCCAGGCGCCAAATCTGACAAGGCATAGTGGCGACTGCAACCACCTTGACCTCTCAACTGACGTGATTACAATTAGAAAGGGGCTGCACGGAGAAACTTTTCAAACCTGCGCATCAACAAAACATCAAAATGCTGTAGCAAGGTCGAATGTCAGAGAACCGCTTACTGCCTTCCCATCACACAGAAATCACCTCCAAGGTTCCCAATGATCGTGAACAGGCGATGGTGTAGTGCACAATTCAGGCAGTGGCATAAATGGCTCCTCGCTTACGTCCTCGAATAAAACGTGCACTACCGACGTCTTGAACCGTTCTGAGTAACTCTTCATATACTCGAAAGCACCCTCCTCATTTTCGCTATTCAGCCATCTCACGAACCGCAGAGTGGACATCCTTGTCCCATTTGCCCTTCTCTTCTCGATGAGCGCCAGGATATCGAGAGCATGAGATGCGGTGTGCTTGTGCACTTCGAGTTCGCTCAAAGAGGGGAAGAGCCCGTACCTCGCGATCGTGCCGAGCCACCACTGAAGAGTAGAGAGCTCCCGGAGAAAATGGGGACGCAGGACGAGTTTGGTGACGTTGCACATGTCTTGCAGGACCGTTGTCCAATCTGCGATGGCTCGATCTGCGAACTTGAAATCGTCAACCCACAATTCCTGCACGTTCTGGGCAGAGTTCGTCGGTCGTAGAAATCGCTGTGGGTGTTCGTTGATGTTTCTCATCAACGATCTGTCTGCGATGCGGAAAGCTGATTGGCCGTCTGTCCCTGTCCAACTACGGTAGGTGATCTCGAGACGCCGTATAGCCAGCGTGCTGCGAAACTTCGGGATGGCGGGGGTAGATGTCATGTTCGGGCGGTGATGCACAAGGCAGCCGTCAGGTTGTACTATCATAGCTTCAAGGAATTCCGACATCATGTGCCAACGAGCCGAGATGTCGTGCGTCAGCCATCGGCTGCTGTTCTTGCTGTCGACGGCGAGGCGTTTTAGGTGGGGCATGGCGACTACTTGATGACTCGCTATTACTGCATCTAGATCCAAACGATCCCCTGAGCGAACCCAGACCTTCGACAGTATGAGGTCTTCCAGCCTTGGGTTGTTTGATAACACAACTAGTAGGCAGGAAGCAGAGGGAGCGTCGAAGGCCTGGTTTGCAATGATGAGATGGCGTAAGTTGGTGATGCGGCACTGCTTCCAGTCGGTATACCTGTTGAACGCCAAGGTTCGAATGCTCGATGACTGCCAGACGTCGCTCTTGGACGCGAACAGTTCACTCCATTCTGGCGGGAGCTGGTGGCCGCGGCAGGAGAACACGAGTGATTTCAGTTGGGATGTGTCCACGTTCGCTCCGGCACTAGCAAACGGGTCGTCGCGGAGGTGAAGAAAATGCAGGTCTTGCACACGATGCATTTGCGACATAACGTCGCGTAGCAGAGGAGAGTTATATTTCTTGACAGTGACATGTACATTGAGGGGCGCGTTTCCAGAACGCCGAAAACACAGCTCGTTGTAGCTGTTCCCCCACGTCCCCCATGGATTGTGCACCCACACGAGACCCCACAGTTTCATAGTGTGCAGAGCCGTCTCTCGCCAGTAGTGACAGACTCGGGTAATCCATGCTCGTTGTCTGATGATGCGGGCGAGCGTTGTGCGCCTGTCCGAATGGCTGAGAGCGGCGGGGAGGAAGGGATTCATTAATAGATGAAAGATCTGTATAAGGACTTCTGGAGGCAGACGGTTGATAAGGGAGTAGCGGTTTTGGAGTCGTTGCATCTTCGACACAGCTGGCTTCAAGCAGTCAACCATGCTTGACAACTAGTCCGATAGAGGACCATGGTGGTGATGTTTAGCCTCGATTTAGATACAGATATAGTCCTTACTTTTGGCACATCCAGTTCGTGGTGAACACTGCAAGACAGAACAAGATTATATGAGTTAATGTATAACGTGTTGGATCCTAAGATGTTCCTACCTGTCGTAGTTGCGTGGATTCGCTGCCAGCCATTCAATGGCTTCACACAGGTACTGCGAGGATGCTTGCATCTTCTGCAGATCGAACTCAAAACCTGACTGAGCGGCCATTTCAACCCTACTTGCGTGCGGAGTGACAGACCCTGTCTGTGTGTCACAGCTAAATGACAACGACGACTAGAACTTACTACTCGTGTGCGTCGTGTGTGGACTGTTGAGAGCTCCTCGCAGTCACACCCGCGGTACTGAGCGCTATGATATATGGGCGTCATGGCTCTTACGAACGACCAACGGATCCTCCCGAGCAACAGGCCTGTAGTGCGATAAACGATACATTGAGAAAGTCCCCCTAACATGACAACCTAGGTAAGATAGAACAAGCAGTGAATAATCAAGACACAATGCTCAGATCCGGCGGAGCGGGTAACCCCCTTGCGCGTTCGTAGCCCTCCTCCCATCCGGATCCTTCCCGATGTCGGCGTCTGCGAGGATCGCTTACGAAGTCTGGTTTGGGAGGAAGTGGATGAGAAAGGCGGCGTTCCTCAAGAGATGCCCTCTGTTCTTCTTGCAAAGACTCTGCATCGCTATCTGCCTCGTCATCGTCTGCGTCCAGGTGGTTCTCCTCAATGTGGGCTGAGCCTTCGACATGCGGGGAATCCTTTGTAGAAGAAGATGCCTCTCGCTCTCGGTGGGATGAGGAAGACGAGGGTTTGCGCTTCGACTTCTCAATTTTGCGAACTATTTTCGCGACGTACTCCTTGGCATACTTCTTCATCTTCGCTTTCTTCTCGTCCGAGAGCGAATCAAGTCGGCCCTCCTTATAGCTGGAAGACTTCTTCTCCTTCTCTGATATAATCGCAGTCAACTGAATAGCGTGTTGAGTCTAAGCAAATATTCTCATTGCAGGCACTCACCTCCTTGGCGTGTTTCTTGAATGTCTCATGGTCCATTCGGTCTTTGTATTTAGACAGGCACTTCACTACTATCGGGCTGACAAGCTTCTGCAGCTGCTTTTCCTTCGCTGCTTCTTTTTCTTCTTTCGATAGTTTGGGTTTTGACGATTTTTTCGTACTGGACTCCTCCTTTGGTGGCGACGGCGGGGCTGGGCGGGCTATAGCAGCCGCCTCTGCGTCTGCAGCGGCCTTGGCAAGAATATTGGCTACCTGATTTCTGCGCTTCTCTTCTTCTCTCTGCCGAATTACTGATGGGTCCTCAATCATAGGTAGTGTCCCCCACAATTCCATAGGTGGAGTCTTCCGTCTAATAATAGGGGCCAACTTCAGCGCGATCTGTGGGGACAGCGATCGTCTTCTCTTGGCCGGACGATCTGCTATTTGTATATTTGAGGTTTGTTTGTCACTATCCTAGAGTATGGCAAGCACTTAGCCAGGCATAGATGACTACCATCAACCGGTAAACATACCCCTTTGAGTCGCTTCGGAATGCGGTATGCGGACTCGAGAGTGGACCATTGTTCAAGCAGCTGAAGGAAGAAAACTCGCTCAGCCAATCCTGCATCTGTGAGCGATTTGCACACGAACATTCTTTGCGAGAGATGCGACGACTTCGTTATCAGACTCAACGCATACACCGATGGGACCTTCTATCCCGGAGTCATCAACCTTGTTTCGTTGAATCAAGGGCCACGCCAGCATGCATTCTAATGCCTGTGGGTTCATTAGCTGGAGGTTTACTGTTCCGACAATATGATACCAACCACACTGCAGATCTCGGCATCCTTAATATAGTCCTCGAGGATATTCTTCATAGCGCTGAAGGCACGTAGCCGCATGATCTGTCGTAATGCGGGTAGGTCCTCCGTAAGCTATCCAGGATGGTTAAGTAACAGTCATCATATAGCACAGTTGAAAACAGGTACCTTGATGCGGGTGAGAAGCTTGAGGAGAACTTTGCGACTTTGCGTCTGGCGCATTGCCTGCACCAACTTCGGCACATCCTTGATCTGCAGTGGCTTGAGCTCGGGCTGAAGACGACCATAAAATCAACATTGAGCTTGTGAGTACGTTGAAGCTAGGCTTACAACGAAGTCTTCGTCAAGCTTCTTCCCTTTCTTCTTCTTGTTACCCTTGAGACCGAGTGCTTCCACCTCATCGGTGATGCCAAGAGCTGACGGACAGCATGTCAGGCATTGGAAGTTGAACATGACATAGCACTTGACATACCATCGAGATAAAGGTCGTCCATGGCAGCGAGATCTGTCTGGGTCTTCCCTCCGATAAAACCCACGCACTTCGCTTCTCCACAATAACAGGGCTGCGCTTCATGCCTGAGGCAAGGTCAGTAGGTGTATGCAATCACCAAGGACATGAAACATACCCATATCGGTCAACGTTGTAGTTGAATGTCAATTCTTCGTCTTTCTTGATATTCCTGTTCGCAAAGATACCCATGCGCACATGCTCCCCAACTGTCCATTTCGCGACATAGCAATTAGGGTTACAGCTATGATTGGCGAAGCGACCGATACCGCCACGCTTCGTGGCGTCAATATACTACGTATAACCGGTGAGCAAATCTTCCTAGGAAACGTAAAGCAAGCTCACCTCATCCTTCTGCAACATCATGAAGTAAAAGTGCCGTATACCTTCCTCGGCATACTGTCGCATTCGCTTGACGAAAGATGGATGACTGACTACATCGCCCACATATTCGTAGATGAACGCATCCCTAGATGTCGTTTAGATCAAAGCAAAGGAAGATGAAGCAGGTTCGACTTACTTGCGCAAATCATCCGCCGCCCTGAGACCAAAGCCCTTTTTTTCCGTCTGTACAATCTCTATAGGAGCATGTTGTTTGCGCTGGAAACTAATCAAAAATACACGTCAGCTTCGTTGTGACATATAACGATTTCACTGCCCAACTGACCGTTGGTTTTGACAGTAAGCTCGACACTTGCAATCTTCAGGTAGGCATTCCACCTGAGTGAGTCTGTTGATACAATCCGAGTCGTGTCCGCATGCATCGTCTGGGTCATCGATCCCTGTGGCCGCCAGGAACATAGACGCAATGCGCAGGTATCAGTGAGAAGGCTCATAGATGCACTCGACTCGTTTCAGAGCAAGTGTAGATCAATGCTACTGACCATGTTCGTACTGACAGTCGCACGTCATGCTCTCGCCCCCCTCCCTCGATCGTCCCAACGTGCTATACTGATAATGGTTGCTTGGTATCTCAACGAACGTACGCATAGCAGCCTCTTCAGCCCGAGGCAGGTCACCAATGAGCTGAGGCTCAGACTTTGCTGGCTTCACTCTTGGTTTTGTGGCTGCAGGCGGCGTTGTCGAGGTTCGGGGAGTGTCTTCGGGCGACGGTGAGAGCGATGGCTTCATTTCGGTTGAGGTACTACGTGAAGACGCAAGATCCCCAGCGGAAGTATCTATTGCCCCATCCACATCCATTGCTGCGTCCGCCCAGATATCTTCAAGCTTTGCAGACGAAGGTTCATCCTTCATCACTACACTATTGTCTTCCAGCAGCCTGACAGAGCCTGCCTGCTCCCCTTCTGCTTTTGGATCCACTGCCATGTTCGAGTCCATGGGCTCAGCCTTGACGAGTATCCCAGTGGACGACATGATGTATGACGGCCAAAGGTGAAGTGAAGTGGGTATCAAGGCGCGAACGAGTTGAGTCTGTCACGCCTACGGATGACCAGATGAAGCGCTGTTATGGTGCAGCAGATTAAACCAACAAAGAACTAAGTTATACTGGAACAATGTGAGTCAGGGATATATTTCACAGTCATAGCGCATACACACCTAGATAAATATCACAGCACTGTTCGCCTTCTACGCCTCAACGTAACGGCCAGTTGCTGACGGAAGTGCAAGCCTGAGGCACGTTAGCGCTCATTGAGCAATTTTGCCCCTTACCGCAATTACTGCAACTCGCCTATATAACCGCCACCTCCCTTCATCGAGCGTTTTAGCGCAGCGCAAATGTCAGTTATTTCAAAGAAGCGAAAAAGAGCCACAGTAGATGAAGTCGACGAGGTCAAGGTCAAGATAGTCTCTAATGAGGGCAAGGCTGGACCTGTCCTTGGTGCGCATTGCTCTACGAATATAAGTATATATATACGACGCTGACCGAATTATACAAGTCTAGCTAGTTTTCCCGCCTTACAGCCTCCCGAATCTACTTCTTTCAACCTGTACTTGAAGAAGGGAGGCAAGGATGCTTCGTCATCTCAGGACACTCTGCTTGTTGGGGAGACCAACAGTGTGGAATTCGTATCGTCCGAAGAAGGCCAACAGGCGACTACTAGCTGCGAGTACGTCTATGAACTCTCTAATAGAGCATCTTTAGCCTAAAGTACACCGGAATCTGCTCTAGTTATTATGTGGGAATCTACAACAAACGGACGAAGACCACTACTCTTCGTCAGGCGCCACTGCATATATTGACGCGACAGGTGAAAGCTCTCAAGAATCTCAAGCCTATAGAGGTGCCAACAGAAGAGCGAATGAAGCTTCGGAATAAGCTTGGCGAGACTTTTGGAACAAAGAAGGCCAAAGCCGCCATACGTGCGCAAGAACGTAACCGAGTGGATGTGGACGCCATGCAGGGTGTGGCTATTCACCTGCAGGAACGCATACAAGAAAGTACGGGAAGTTTGCCAACTTTAGGTGCGCAACCAACGACGTTCTTTGATACGTATAACTGACTTTGCGATAATAGAAGAAGCGAAGGCTACTGCAGACTCGAGCAGATTGATACCTCCGTATGATGAACATGCCACACAACCAAACGACGTTTACAAGTTGCACGATATCATCCCTGAGGCTGAATTCAATGCTTTATCTACAACACCCCTCAAGTCTGCAGGTTCACAAAAGGATCGCGTGGCGATGTTACCTTACGGCCGATCGCTTTGGGTTAACCAGCACCTCAATCTGTTGTATAACACGCCTAAGCCAAATAACAGGACTTTGTTAGTTATGCCATCTATACTGAAAGTCATACACTCATATACATCTCACAGAAAAATTCTGCTATATATTTCGTCCCTCTTTGCTTTCCGAAGCGCTTCTCGAATTGTCAACGACAAGCAAGCACTCCAGGATCGACTGAAACACGTGCCAAACATTGTCGTTGATGGCTTACTCTCCCGTTTCACCGAGACTTCCAAAGACAAAAACGAGTGTGTAGATTATAAGCAACCTTTCGTTTCACCAAGGCTGACCTGCTTTGCTCTCTAGGGCACGGATCACTCCGCAGAGCGAAACGTTGTTGTTGACCTATATGTTCGCGCTATGCTTGCGGGTTGACGACTATGCAACAGACACCACCTTGCTCGCCAAAGATCTAAGCCTGGCAGTTACGAAGTGGGTCTCATTATCTTGCACATTACTGTTTGTTCTGACTTGCGAGTTCAGGGTGAACCCCTTGTTCAAGTCACTCGGTGCGGATAGTTTATTCTTCTGAGTTCATCTTATTCACACCAGACTAGGCTGCAAGGTAGAAGCACTAAACACTCAAGACCTCAAAAGACTCGGACTGCCGGATTCCGCGGCGAACACCAAGCGAGCGATCCTGAGAGTACCTATACAATTCCCTAAGACTCGTGTTATACGGGGCCGTCGATGATTCTAGTAGCCGAATTTCATGAGAAGATGTCACACGGGCTAAATGTCAGTTGTGGGAAGCGCTGCTGTTCTCACCTGCGGCACTGTCCTTATACACTGGCCACGGCATCTAACTTACCATCAAGAGATCAGCTCGTAGAAGAACCAACATAGACCCGTCGCTGACGACACGTCTTCGTCTACATAATCATCTCCATGCTTGCAGATTGCGAAGTGTGTAGTGCATACATTGACAGCATCATCAATCGTATATACAGTAACTCACAAGCCGTTGCATGATGGAAAAGGAGCAGTAAGACATTGGAGTTGGACGTAGTAGCTTGATTACCACTAAAAGCAATATTAAAGAGGAGTTTGAGTATCAGTAATTATTGGTACGAATTTTGTAATCGTGGCGACTTTATCGTAACAATCTGTCAATCGGAGCTTGAACCTGACTGAACGAACAATCGCGGGTCTGGCCCTCAGGTCTTTCCACTTCCGCTGCCTCCTCCTTGGTCGTGCAGCGCATCGGCCACCCGCTCTTTCGAAAGGATGGCGTCGTCGGGCAAACAGAACTCAAGATTTTCGACATTGAAAGTATTTAAGTTTGGCAATGTCACACAGAAGCCCCCGCCGCCTCCACCAAAGGACCCATACTATCTACCCAACCACTCCCTTGCTTCACTCAATCAGTCTTTGTCGCCTGAGCGTTCCCCACCACTTCCTATGCAACCTATCACACCTTTGTCTGCTACGCCGTCAACATCCGGATATGCCTCAAGTGCTCGCAGTCCGTCTCCTTCGTCGTCCTACATGCTAAACTACGCTCCGAGCCTTGCTGCCAGTCGAACTACACTCGCGCCGTCCTCGAGCTCGATGTTGTCACCTGATCCAGCGGAACCAGGTACCTCTCGCAAAGGATTTTTCAAGTTTGGCTCGCTTGGAAAGCGTCCGAAGACACCGAAGTCTGCAGCATCTACATCGTTTGCCCCTCCCCCCGAACCTCATGCAGATCCCGCCGAAGACCCGTCAATATCACTTCCTTGGAATTTTCAGGTGAGTTATTGTCACTTCACGACGTGAAAGCTGGTTCGTTGACTTATTTCATACAGCACAATGTTCATGTGGATGAAGCGTGGGTGGATCCTTGAAAATCTGATGCACTGTTGTTCTGACGCTTCTTCTTTAGATTCGTCGGCCTTCCCCCAACCTGGTCTGCGTCACTGGCGGAGATGGGTTTCTCAGAGGAAGAGATCGCGAACATTTATGCTCGACGAGCAGCCAGCAAGCCGACACTCTACGCGTTGAGGCCGGACTCTCCCACTTCAAGCACATATTCATTACGCTCCCGCTCCAACCCACTACCAAATCCTGCTACGCGAAGAGACATTGACGCAATGTCTGAACACTCAGAAACCAGCTATGCGGCAGATATTTCTCGAAATCTGTCTATATCAACTGATGTTGAGAACGCGTCAGTATCAGAGGATGCGTCCAGTGTATTCACAACTCCAACACGACACACGCAATCCCCTGATATCAGTTTATATGCCTCCCCCAGTCAGTTTCCATACCCACCTAACATGGACATCGGCTCTCCTCGCGTAGGCCGCCCTTCCAAAGATCCTCAACCTCGCACCCCGGTGGCGAGAAGCTATCATGTAGCGAACGATTCTGTCAGCACGATATCATCGCCTCCACCGGCTTATATATCACCAAAGAAAGAGTCAGCACTCTCATCCTGTGAGGAAGATGCGCTTGCACCGTTGACAAGCAGTAGCAGTAGCGTCACAACAGAATTTATCGAGGAGGAGCAGCTACGAAGAGGGAATGAGGAACCCGCGGAATCTAGTCTGGGGTCGCTGTCTTCTCGTGTCGCTCGGTCTTCCACACCTCCACCTCGATTATCGCTACATCAAGACGCCTTCAGTGACTTGTCCCAGTGGACGGAAACACTGTTTTCCATGATTCCTGCTACACCACCGAAAAACCCGCACCCAGGAGATGTAACGCGGACATACTCTTCAGAGTCAGGGGGAAAACCCTTGTCATCGCTCGGTACGCTTCCAGCCATTCCTTTATCAACATCGCGCTCCTCTCCTGCCGCCCCTCGTCCCCCCCTTTCGGATAGAACCAGCACCTCCTCCCGCCACCGACAGCTACCTCCCCAGAAGCCCCTTCCGCCACATGTGATGGTCAGACGACCCGTAACGCCCCCTTCGCTTCCGATACCTCCTCCACCGCCCTCTAGCGACCCGACTAACAACCTTTGGAACGAGGTCTATTGCATGGTCCGTGCTCCTGGCACAGACGCGGACACATCACCGGCGAAAACACTCTCGCCTCCCGTTGAATCCACCGTCGAGTCAGACTCGCGTCCAGTGTCTTCTGAATTGAACGCGAATTTCTCACGAGATAATCGAGACTCCAACATGTCGACAATGACCGTAACCCCCGCCACGATCGTTCGTCATGTCTCAGTTGTCAAGAGGGCGCGTGCCAATGTGGTTCAATCACCTGCGAAGCCAGACGACCGTCAGTCTACCTATTCCCCTATAGTCTCTTCTGTTGACCAGGACGAGATGGATGATAAAGGAAGCGTACGGTCGGCACGCTCACACTCTCCAGTGAGCTCAGACTCGAATTCTAGTGATGCGTCGTCCGCTGGCATGTCGATAACGTCTTCGTCAGAGCCGGTATCTTCTGCCAGCTCACGACCTACTACGCTGACCATGGTAGACACGCACAAGTGGAATGGCTCCGAACTCAAAGCGCACACTTCTCCCTATGTTGAAACTTCACCTCAGTCTTCTCCGCTGGCGGGAGAGTTCAACCACACTTCCATCATAACACAGGCTACAGTACGAGAATATCGTGATAGTGAGGATGCCGCAGGTGTGATGCGGCGGCCGTCGATATTAATAGATGGTGTTACCCTTTCCGAAGGCGCCGCTGCCGCCTCCCCTTGGTCCTCGGCGAGTATATCGCCTTCACCTTCCCCTTCAACACCCGCTCTCCGGTATTCTGGCTGGGTCGCCGAGCTTGTATCCCCCATCAAGGAGCTCATTGATGACACCGTCGATCCGAGAGATTTATTCGCCGATTTCCAGGAGATAGCGGAGGGCGAGAGTGGATCCGTTTATGCGGCACGCGTTCTTCGCAAAACGGCTACGTATCGCGAAGACTATGTCGCCATCAAGCAGGTTGGCCTCGTGCCTTCAGGGTCACCGAAGCTCGCCGACTTGGAGAGGGAGATGCGTGTCATGAAGGGGCTACACCACCCTCACATACTCAGCATGGATGTGTTGTATATCGACCTGACTGACGATGCTTTATGGATTACTATGGAGCTTATGGATCGTAGTTTGGCTGACATCCTCGCCTTGATGGAGGACGGTATAGTGGTGGATGCAGCACACATCGCCCATTTCTCTAAGGACGTCAGTGCACATATGCTTCAACATTTACTGCATCAGCTAACATCCCCGCAGATTCTGATGGCGCTAGCCTTTCTGCAAGAACAGGGCATTGCCCATCGGGATGTCCGTTCTGACAACCTTCTTGTCAATCACGACGGCATTGTTAAGCTTGGTATGTGCTTTCACGATGAATATTACAGAATATTACACGGGTTCTGAGTATGTCACTCCCAACAGCTGATTTCTCCAGTGCTGTGCAAGTGTCACCGCAGCAGCCATTATGTTCTGAGCCGGCAGGTGTTCTCTACTGGCAGGTGCGTCAGAAAGTGTTCCAAGATTTGTGCTGTAGCTTATTATCAACTATCGGTATGCAGGCCCCTGAGATGCGCAGGTGTGTAGGCCAGGACTCTAACCAACCCTATGCAATGACTAAATATTCTGCAGCGGATCCTATGACCCTCTCAAAGTCGATGTCTGGAGCCTTGGGGCCACTGTGTGGGAGATGGCACAAGGTCAACCTCCCTTTGAAGACGATCCCACCCAGGTTGAAGATACATTACCGCCCCTTGATTTCCCGGAATCATTTCCACGACCTCTTCACGACTTCCTCAATCTTTGCACTAAGCCATTCTCTTCACGACCAGAACCTCATCACCTACTCAACGTGAGTAATCTCTCTCTCGCAGCCTCTTGCAATGTCGCTCACGGGCTCCAATCTAGACTCCTTTCATCCGTGGCGCCACCAATCGTTCTTGTGTGGTCCAATTGCTCCAGCTATGCCGTTCGACTGAGCAAGACTCGGCCAAGCGACACAGCACATTATCGCAAGGGACAATTTGCCCTTGATAATCTATTCATATCGATATTGGAATACCCGTTGCATAATATTTGTTTTATCACATGGACTCAGCATTCCAGGCATCTCAGCATCTTTTCTTGCACTATCTTCATTGTTACTTGTTCGCATATCACACCGCGTGTGGATTGTAAACTGTCGCTTCATCTGTAGAGGTAAGTGAAGTTCGACCTACATTGGTCTCAAGGGACCCAAGTCCATCCAACTCACCATCACATTCAATCTCAAAGTGCTGTGGCTTTATCACCGAAGTAGATGGCCTTCAGGATCCGTCTTGGAGCAGGAACTCAGCCATTGGTCATATGCCTATGATCATCGCCTGGACACATGCAGTATCCTCGTCTGTGTCAACTCGTGTGTTGGAATCACTCACTGAGAGACTGGCATGATGCCCTAATCTCGTTACAAGAGCTACGCCAATATATATTATCGTATTCGAAGTGCATTACATATGGGAGTCATGAAGGCCGTCAGAATGAGCTGGATAATAGTGTTCTGGCCAAGCTCGTGCCATTTCGACTTCGATACGAGTGGAACGTCGGCCCGCCGGAGCAACTCCCTTCGTGGTCTGGGAACACGAATCTCGTTATGCCTCATGTCTAACAGAAAGAAGGACACTCTAGGGCCGTCTGGGGCCGCGGTTTGCATGTGTAGATACCGTTACCTCAATTACCTGTCTGTATGCCGCGAGCTAGACCCTGCCTACTACCTGGTCGTGACAGTACTTGTGACACGACGCGTTTGGGCGTCTCTGTTGGAGTTGGATCAGCAGGTGAGGCCACCCTTCTCTTCCCCTTCACTTCGTGCTTTCGCAGGCCGCGGTCAACACAGAACGCGCTGCATGACATCGGATGATCACCCTCATGACCCAGAGTCGAGTGTATGGCTTATGGAGTATAAAAACACCTCTGGTAAAGGCCCGTGTCTCCCAGAAGACATCCCTCTTCACATCCGGGAGACACGGAACACGTCTATGGCTGAGCGACGCAAGCGTAACTGGGTTTGGACGGCATTGATTTCGTTTACGCTATTTCTGGTGACTTGGCCGACGGGCTTACGCACGAGAGCGACCGCTCTATCGCGTGGGATAAATCTAGCCAATGACCCACCGAGACAGTCAACGAACTTCTCAACTGCTGTGCAATGGGATAAATATTCTCTTTTCTTGAACAACCAACGCATTTTCCTCCAGTAAGCCTTATTTTGACTCCCTCTAAGTATTCTGGGAATAGTAACATCGACACCGTCACTAGCTCTGGAGAATTCCACACTTTCCGACTTCCAGTGCCGGACTTGTGGCTCGACATCTTCCAGAAGATGGCTGCGGCAGGCTTGAACGGTGCTAGGTACGACGGACGCCTGTATGTTATTTTGCGTATTTACTTAAACGTGTCGAATCATGAAGCATATACGTCCACTGTAAGTCAACCAATTCGAGACGGAGGATAATCCTGACATGGTACAGGGGGATTGACGAATCCTGCACCCGGTGTTCTTGACTTCAATGATTGGCGTGCCCTGCAGCCTATGTTTGATGCTGCAAAGCAGACTGGAATTTGGATCGTCCTTCGTCCTGGTACGTGCTGAACGATGCTGCTCTCTCAAGAACAACATCTCACCGTTGACAATGTCGATAGGCCCATATGTAAGATCATCATACCGACTATTCGCATTAAGACTGAGGCGCCGCTTTATAGATAAATGCAGAAACTACAGCCGGAGGGCTTGCTCTATGGACCACGAGCCTTACAGAATCAGAGCTGCGAACAAATGCCACTGATATTGAAGCATCATGGCAGCAATACGTTGACGCCATTATTGACATGACTGTGGAAAATCAGATAACAAACGGAGGCCCAGTTATTGCCCTTCAAATCGGTGAGTCGTACAATACTCTTGAAGACTGAAGTCCAAGGCACTGAGACGGAGTAAGACAACGAATATACTCAACAGCCGATTGAGCGCGCGGAATATTTTGCACAATTGGAAGAAGTTTATCGTGCTAAGGGTATAGCTGTCCCGTTGTGAGTGTGTTTATGAATACCGTTGTGCACATAACATACTCTTTACAGGACCTACAATGATCCTGGTGAAGGTTCCAATTTCATCAACGGCACTGGTGCGGTCGACATCTACGGTCTCGTATGCATTCTACCCCTTCAAATATCTATTTGTACTCATGGATCTCAAGGACTCTTATCCCCAAAGCTTCGACTGTTCTCACCCACAGATTTGGAACCCGGTGACGACAAATTACTTCCAATACCATGAACGAGTCAACCCGAGTCAGCCATTCTACATGCCTGAGTTCCAAGGTTTGCTACTCTTTATGCACCCACGAAATAACGCATTCATAACATTCGTTTAGGCGGCGCTTTCGATCCATGGGGTGGTCCAGGGTACGATGCTTGCGAGGTGCTGACTGGACCCGACTTCCAGGACGTCTTCTACAAATGGAACTGGGCATCGAACGTGAAGTTGATATCCTATTATATGCTATATGGGTACGTCTTTGTCGAGTCGAATATAGGGCGCATTTATCAACTATTTACGGCGTTTCTTAGCGGCACCAACTGGGGTGGTATTCCTGAGCCCGGTGTATACACGAGGTATTTGATAGTCAATTTCAGTGATGATCATGTATTAATTCCCGATGCAGTTACGACTATGGCGCCGCAATACGTGAAGGGCGCGAGCTCTCGCCGAAGTTCGATGAGCTGAAGAGCCAAAGTCTATTCCTCCGGAGCTCACCAGGTTTCAGGAAAACGGACCACATCGGTGATTCTTCAAGTGGCATTCCTGGGGTTACGGTCAGTAACCCCGACGCATTTGTTACTCTCCTGAAGAATCCCGATACTGGCGAAGGTTTCTTCATTGTGCGACAAGCAAACACGTCTTCGACGTAAGCTCTTTTTCACGCTTCATCTAGAATATCCGCTAAGCATACCATGTAGTGATACGATCTCATTCAACCTCACCGTCCCAACCAGCCTCGGCACAATCCGCATCCCCCAACAACTTCCAGGCAACACCATCTCTCTATTTGGGCGCCAGAGCAGAGTGATCGTCACCGACTACACTTTCGGACAAACCGGCAAGATAACCTACTCCACTGCTCGAATTCTCTTCGCAGGAACAATCGGAACTCGGGATGTTATCGTTTTCTACGGCGATCCAGGCGAAGGGACCGAGTTTGCCGTTGGCACGGACGTCATCTCGTTCCCACCTAACAGCTTCAAAGCGAACACTATACAGCCCGTTGTAAAACCGAAGACTCAAGACTCTCCATTACTGGTGTATGCAGACACCTCTATCGCCTCAAGTTACTTCGCGCCTGTAATCTCGGGCACCGGTTCCTTTGGGTCATTCTGGCAGTTCGGAAGCAACACGACGATACTTGTTGGCGGACCGTACCTGGTGCGAAACGCGTCTCTCTCGTCCAATGGCAAACAGCTCGCGCTCAGAGGAGACCTCAACGCCAGCACGGATCTTAGCTTGTTGGTTCCTCCGTCCGTGACGTCCGTTACATGGAACGGAAAGAACGTGCGAGTAAACGAAGTCGATGGCATCCCTGGGTTTTTGCAGGGTCAGCTGTCGTTCACACTGAACCCAACGAGAGACATCAAGATTCCGAGCTTGACTGGCTGGAAATTCAAAGACAGTCTTCCAGAGGTGCAGAATGGGTTCGATGATTCGAAGTGGGTGACAGCCGACCATACGACAACAAACATTACCCAGAAGCCGTTGTTCGGGGACGGGCGGGTGTTGTATGGTGAGTGAATTGTTACACATCACTAGTGCACTGTTCATAGTGCTCACAAATTGTTCTTCCCTGTTCAGGGTGTGATTACGGGTTGTACGTTTGTTGATCTCTTCACGGGTTGTACTTCATCTGACAGTCGTGCGTAGCTGTGAGAATACGGTACTCTGGCGCGGACACTTCAATGGAACAACATCAACGACGTCGGTGAATCTCACCATCAATGGTGGCAGTGGTATGCATGCAGCTCTATCGATGCATCACTCAGAGATCCTGAAAGCACTTTAGCATTCGCTGCGTCGGTGTTCATAAATTCGCAACTTGTCGATACGACATCGAGTTTGTCGCAAGAACAAACAAACGCTCTGTACACTTTCCCTGAAGGGAGCGTCAAGGTTGGGAAGGATAACGTCGTCACCATCGTACAGGTAACAGCATCGTGCGGGTATCATTTGTGTTCTTTAGTCATAATTTCTTGATAGGATCATATGGGAAACGACGAAGACCCTACCGGTCAGTGATAATAGCTGTGGCATTCATCTATGTTGCTAAATTAGGAACCATATATAATACAGAAAGATCTCCTCGTGGGATCCCCGGGTTCGCATTGACCGGCGGAAACTTCACGATCTGGAAAGTGCAGGGCAAGCTAGGTGGATATACAGAGTACGCCCGTCCTTGAGCTATCCCATCACATCATGCACTATGAGCTGATACGAACGAACAGCTATCCCGACAAAGTCCGAGGTATTCTTAACGAAG
Organism: Trametopsis cervina; assembly: GCA_022385755.1. Lineage (NCBI taxonomy): Eukaryota > Fungi > Basidiomycota > Agaricomycetes > Polyporales > Irpicaceae > Trametopsis > Trametopsis cervina. The sequence continues at coordinate 182,829 of MU278371.1, read as the reverse complement.
GCGGCCTATTCGGTGAACGCGCCGGATGGCACCTCCCCGGATTCTCAACCACGAAGTGGACAACGCGCTCGCCGTCACAGGGCCTGCCCGGAGGCCCTGGCGTTGGGTTCTTTGTTACGACATTTGAGCTTGATGTCCCTTCCGACGTGGACGCGAGGATGAGCTTCGAGTTCACGGAGGAGGCGGGGCAGGCGTACCGTGCGTTATTGTTCGTCAATGGTTGGCAGTACGGCAAGGTAAGTTCGATGCTGTCTGACGTCGTACATTCTCTTGCTGACGGACGTGAACCTACAGCGCGTGGCGAACGTTGGGCCCCAATCCAAGTTCCCTGTGCCGCCTGGGATACTCAACTATAACGGGAAGAACACGGTGGCGCTGGCTTTGTGGCAACTCACGGACGCGAAGGTGTCGCCCAACTTGAAACTGGTGCTGGATGGAGCGGTTGAGGGAGGTGTCGGACCTGTGAGGTCCAATAATCCCGGATGGACGCCGAGGAACGTGGTTTGAGCATCTGTCAGTATGCGGCGAGCGCAGACCGTACAATGCAGGATCATAACGTACATGATCCGTATCGTAACCTTTGTACAGTAGCTTCGAATTGAGTACGATCTGCAGAATATGATTGACGACGACGACAGTACGGTGATAAGGTCGACTTCGTGGGATCGTATTCAGATACTGTACGTATGTTCGTCATGACAGGTGCGTGCTTCCCTGTGGCGGCCTCTGCTTACGGAATGGCATTGCAAAGACAAGTGTGTCAAAGTACGCGTCCGTGTTGAGAAGTGGAACACTATGTGATGTACATCCGGGACATGAGAAAGCAATGGGAGAGAACAGAGTCTTGAATGTGAAGTGTAGGGGAGGTTCATGAGGGTCGTGGTACAATAATGATACAACAAGCAAAAACAGGAGGCAGAAAACAACAGAACCCTCTGAGAAACTCTTGGTGTAAATCTCGTCGCAGTGGACCACTACGACTCTGGCGGTCGCTAACGAGCCTACGAAAGTGGACCACCTATCATTTACATCTTTCGCAGTCGAAACCAACACCCCCTTAAGCGCTGTCGTCGCGCCTCGGGGCTGGGCTTCTGCTCCTACTTCTGAGACCACCACTGGCATCCTTGCCTCTCGAGTATGCAACGGTCGGCACGGAAAGGTTGTTGTTACTGGTACTCTGAATGTCTGTGTGACGCGGATATGTGTGAGCAGGTGGTGTGGTTCCCGTCAGCAACGTGCGAGACACACCTGGATCCTCGAAGGGGTTCGCGGACTTGACGTCAATTTCGTCATCTTCCATGCGCGCGTAAGACGAGGGAAATTTGGTGGGCTCCCCAAAATCAGTGCCGCGAGGCGAGCGGGGCGTAAGCTCTGTAATGTACACTGTGCTCTTGGGGTTCGTGGGGTCGAATGTATGACGACCTAGGAGTCAATGGGACGTAAGTACTAAGCACGCCGCAGCACCGTGTGATAGAAGAAGACGTGTACCTCTGCCACCACTTTGCCACGGAGCCTTGCGTTTGCGGATGAAGAAGATGAGACCGAGCAGGAGACCTATCAAGAATACACCGCCAACGACGGCTCCTGCAATTGCGCCCTTGTGGCTGGATGATGAAGGAGAGGTCTCGAGAGAGCCAGAACTGGGAGTGGATGTTGCAGAGGGAGGGAAATTGGTCGGTTCATCGGCGGCGGGTGCGAAGTAACTGTATTCGAAGCATATCGATCGTCAGAAGAGGGTCGCGTGCGGGAACAAAAACGCGGCATACACGAGCTCGGTGAGATAGAACAACGGAAAACCCGTGTGTGACGCGTTCACGTTATCGCTTCGGCCTAGGAGCATGAGGGTGGCGTTGTGTTCGCCTTCTGAGAAATAGTAGTCGGCAATCATCTCGCACGTAACACTTGTCGAGTACAGGTCGTATACGTGGGCTTCCAGGTTGTCGACCAAGAGCGCGACTTTGCCCGAGGTCTTGTCGCCGATCCCGGAGATCTGCAGGCGGCTCCCTACACAGTGGCACGAATGAGTGACCAGACGCGACGGAGAGTCAGGAGCAATGGGGCGTACCAGAGAATGTGAACGAGATGGAAGCGTTCACCTGGGTGGTGTAACGAGTGGGAGTTCCGCACGAGGTGCTGAGCTCTGTGAACCATGCCTCCTGAGGATCGTACAGGACATCCGGGCCAGCCAAGTTGACACTAATCGCCGTCTCGAGCGCGGCGCGCGCGGTGCCAGCCAAGGCAAGGGACAGCAGACCCACTGCGCGGGAGGGGAACATTGGAGGGAGATGGTGGGCAAGGAGAAAGGGCCTGTGGGAGACAAGGCGGCGGGTGAGTCGCACATTACAGTGATATAATGGGTGGGAATTAGTCTCGACTTCCGGCTATCACAGAGATAAGATTCGGCCATGATTACGTCTGACAGCGACGCGTCTCTAGGATTACTGTACATACTACCCAGCTGTACCAGTCTACAACGGGAGGTAAAACTTCGTATTCTCGACTGATTCATATCCGGCGAACGGACCTGATAGAACTGCTACTCTTGTTGATATAGTATGTGAGGCCTCACGCAATCGCTGTACTTATCGCGTAGGTACCACTATGGACATTCAGTTCGTCCTATCCTGTCATGCTTGACTGATCCGTTGGGTTCTGGTGGTACGCTCTGTCCAACGACAGCCTTGACAGCCCAACCTTGAATGTACATGCCTACACCTGGGAATATATAATCAAAATAATCTGTACAGATTAGGATGAAACGAACTGAATCGGTTTACAGAGAACTCAGAGGGTATCGATAGCAGCCGTAGATCAGCAAACCTCCCGCTGTGACTGCGTATATTCTGCTCTGCAATTGCCAGTTCAGCCCGAAAGTCTGGTCGCGCGACGCAGGTCGTGAGACGCGACTTAAGATGGGTACGCTTCACTCGGGCCGCATGACCCGCTAGTCTAAAACGCGACCCTTGGTGGCTCTTTGCTCCCGTCCCGGTCGCGTCTCGCCCTTCCAGCACTTCAGCAGAACTCTACACGATAGTATCCGCGTTCTAATTTGTCCGGTTGGCAAACTAACTTTATATGAAACGAAGAAACCCAGACGACTGGTTTAATGGATTGACAGGGTCAGGGAGAAACGGAGTGGTTGCTACTTCCTATGGAATATATGACAATGCGGCCGAGTATGGACACAGGAGTGTTCGTGCGTAAACTGCCTACATCCTCTCTTATTTATGCTCTAATTCAGTGCTTTTAGAACCAGCGCAGTCGGCGGACGCGTATTATCCTGTCCCAACTCCTCCTCAGGCCACACGGGCTCCTGAACTACACAGAGAACCCAGTGTCATTTCATTGGATGACACCCCGCCTGTGTCTCCGATCCCTCACCCATCATCTGCAAGGGCTCAGAGTCTTCATACGGAGCCGAGCGTTATTATTTTGGATACCACTCCCCCACGTCCGCGCCCAGCAGTAAAACCCATTCGCCAAGAGCCAAGTCTCGTGCTTTTGGACTCCCCACCCCCAGGTGCGAAGAAACGTACTTCTAAGAAACTGCGGAAATCGCCAACTGTCGAGTTTGTGGACGGACCGCCTGCCACAAAGCGAGTGCGGAAATCGCCCACCGTCGAGTTTGTGGACGGACCACCTGCCACAAAGCGACCGCGGAAGGCAAGGGAGCCTATCGCCAGTCAGGCCACACCATTTGTCCCTCCTATTACTCAACCTCCCACGGCAGGGCCGTCATCCTATGTCACACCTGCGCCAGTTCCATCATCCTTTACTAAACCTGCACCAGGCCCATCCCAGCCATCCCAAGCGTCCAGGAAACTGGCGCCTTTCCCCTTGCCCTCCCCAATTCACACAATCGAGTCTAGCAAAGGGACGTCCGTTGAACCGCTACCACCAACTCAAAGCCAAAAGCCTTCGAGAGCTGCTCCTATGCCTTCACCTTCTCTCACTTCAGTGCGCACTGCTTATCCTCCTCCCGCACCACCTCCTTCTGCAGCTCCCGTACCAGCAAGAAAGCAAACTGGTAAAGGCAAAGGCAAAGCTACACCAGAGCGCCCAGTGCCTGCTTCTATTCCTCCTCCTCTACCCATGTCAGCCCCAGTGAACACACCGACATCCGCCAGATCTTCTGTACAGGCACCTCCCCCAACACCCATGCCAGCTCCAAAAGTAGCAGGTAAGGGTACAGGCAAAGACACAGCTCCCACACAAGCTCGCACGCCCAGACAACCGAAACCTGTGGTGGAGAAGCGTATGGCTATGATGAAGAAGAGATGTCCGAAGGCGACACAAGAACGTCTCGAGCGAGTCGCGCTGCAGAGGTTCTTTATGATTGACAGAAAACGCGTTGATCGCGAAGGCGAGCTGAGGGAGGAGTTCCAGGTTCTCGGCTCGACCGGGAATGTGTACACTGTCACCGTGCAGAAGGTTCCCAGCTGCAATTGTATGAAGCATCACTCTTGTGTGTGACCGAAGTATTGACATTAGGTGCTCGCTTTCAGGTCCGGATGCGATGAAAGGAAATCACTGCAAACACATCGTACGTCCCTGGAAACTTCCCAGTGTCACTTTTTGCTAACGTGCATCTAGTTATTCGTGTTTGCCAAAGGTCCGTGGAGAATTATTCGGTCACGCGTCGCCGACTAAAACGAACCGCGACAGTGCTACAGGTTCCATTTGAGTCTCATGTCTGGTACCAAAAGGCGCTGCTCTCGACTGAACTCGAGGAGATATTCGCAAGTGCGCCAATGGCCCCGAACGACGTCTCACACCCGAGGGTCCTAGAGGCTTATGCACGCGTAACAGGCAAGACTCCAGCAGGTGCGGCGGGAGACGACGGCAAACGCAGGCGGAAGATCGAAAAAGGGACGGAATGCCCGATCTGTTATGAAGACATGTTCGGCGTGCAGGACTCGCTGCTGGCATTCTGCGATACATGCGGGAACGCGCTGCACAACGAGTGTTTCGGCCAATGTAACGTGTTTTCTCCTCTTTTGAAACCCGTCTGTTCGTCGCTGACACGCTGCTGTGTGATTGGGTTTTGATGTTGTGCAGGGGCCAAGTCGAAGGGCAGAAATGTCACGTGTCCGTTCTGCCGCGCCAAGTGGCCCGTGGCACCGCCGGCTACTCCTGGACCTTCTCGCCCACGCGGGCAGGACGGGTATCTGAACCTTGCGAACGCCGCTGGGATGAGTCCGGTGAGGGATACGAGCACCTGTACGTTGACTCTCGCTCTCGGGGTATCTGGATCTGCTCACTGACTGTGACGAGATAGATTATCATGGGCCGAGGCGTGGGGAGAGGCATACAGGGCACCGCTTATACGACGAACGTTATTGATACGAATATAATCTTGAGTAATGCATCACAACGTTGGTCTAAAGTGGACTAAGTGCGACAGAAGCTCGCGTATACGGGTACTAATATTTGGTGGGTGTGGGTCGTTTATTATGTTGGTAGCTACCGATACAATATACGTCTATGAGTTGGGGAAACGAGATTCGAGGCAGCTTCCTAGTGATGTACACAGTATAGGAGGGAGTGGGGATATAATCTCTAATACAGATGCCTGTCGCAAGGATGTCCGTCGATGCTGAGCTGTTGCTATCCGGGGTGCGATTGATCCCCATAGACATTTCCGGGAGGGGCGTTGAAGTTCGTGACGTATGTCCCCCAATCTTCCCACCTGGTCATCCGAGGTCAACAAACAGAAGTTTCATTTTTATGAAAGTAACCTACGCGAAGCCAGAGGGAGCCGTAGACCACATCTCCAAAGTATCACTATCCAGCGTTTCCGAAGCGGCGTGCGGGAAGGCGGAGTCGCCCTGTGCGCGCTGTGATGCATGGGCCGCACTGGGGCCTGCACCGAGGCTCTGCCATACGGCGTCATTTAGTGAAGAAGTCTGAACGAACTCGCTCGAATGCTGAGGAAGAGCCCCGGGTACGATCGGGCTCATTTGCGATTGCTGGTACTGTGCTGGTGTGAGCATGTTGAACAATGCTTCGAAAGAGGGGTCGATGGACGGCTGCATTGCGATATCGTCCGCAAGCAAGTTATCTCCAGTCGAGTGAGTCGGTACGGCAGAAGGGGGCGCGCCGTACATGGCGTTCCAAGCCGCATCCGTACCACTAGATGATTCAGCCTGATTCTCAGAAAATGGATGCAGCGGCAAACTACCAAGCTGCTGGCTGTATATCGGAAGAGGGTCGTTGGGTGGTGTCAGGGCTGGCTGGCCCTGATGCTGTTGTTGATACTGATACACTCGTTTAGACCCTGCTAGCTGACGCTCTTCAGGCGCTTGAGACGGTTGTTGTTCAGTTTGTTCGTCTGGACCACTGTGAGGCCGTTTGTGGCGTCCGAGAGGACGCTCTGGTAAGGGAAGATCTCCGATGTTCAACAAACTGCTCAGAATATCCCTTCATATTGGGTTTAGTACTTGAAGCAAGCAGGAGATCCCTCAGAAACACACACCATATTCGGCCAGCGGACGGCCATCTACGACAAGTAGCGTTAAACACAGGGCAAGAAAGGCGGGTCATGTACTCACCTCGGCTCCAGAGACTTCATCATGTTCATAGCTTTATGGACGTCTTGCATCTCTCTCATGGACTCCGCAGAAGTGATAGACTTCTTCGACCCCCAGATATTGAGCATCAAGATAATTGGGGAGGAGAACAACGCATACTGCTATACCCGTTCAACAATCATGAGTGAATACTAAGACACGTAAGCAGAAGGGCTGACCTGATGTAAATGAGAACCACTCCCTGTGCGTCTCCATTGCTCATCCAGAACGTGAATACAAGAACGGGCAGCATTCGTGCAGATCGCGAGGGACGGGAAGGATACGGGCGAAGATTTGCGTGGAGATGGGATGAACGGACGGTGGACGACTATTTGCACGGTGTAGTAGGCGGTGTAGAGACAAGCAGATTGGTTGAGGAACACGATATTTTCCATACGGGGATCCCAGCGAACTGAGCCAAAAATACCAGATCAGAGACGGGAGCTATTGACACAATCAGGGACCTACGGTGCGGGGGGATGCTATCAATCCAGCGATTAAGCGCGGAGTCGATCTCCGCAACGATGCGTTGCTGCCAATCCTGTCCCACGAGCCCCAGTAAGGCTTTCGACTTGTTGATCGAGTACTGCGGCAAGCTGTGAATCTATGTTCAAATCCGAAGAGCGGTGGCGGACTCACAATCGTGCGCAACGCAAACGCGTGTATCTGTGAGAGCCGCAGCAGACATGTGAAGAATACGCCCTGAGAAGGCCGGCCTTCGGGTTGCTTGAAAGCCTGTGCTGGATCTGGGTGTATCCAGTACTCGTCATCACAAGTACTAGGGAGGTCGACGTCGAAACTGTTGCAAGTAGAAGTCAAGCATGTCAGTAATGAACTACGCGAGAAAGGTAGTGCATACTCTTCGTCTTGAATTGCACTTGGGCGACCAAGCACGGAGCTGTGCAGACGATCCAGATAGACCAACGCCCTAGCCAGGTGGTTAAATGCAGAGCCGAAGAAATGAAAACGACCAGGCGCACCAGAAAGCTCTCTTCAGAAGCTCCTGCTCTACGGTAGGTGGCGCAGAATATGATTTCTTTCTATGTGCACCGACTACCTGTGCCAAGCGAATACCGTATCCAACGCAAACCCAAGACATCTGCGAGCTCAGAGTTCCCCATGAGAAGACAGCAGCAAACTATATCGCCCAAGGTAAGTTTAGACCGCATTCGTGACGAGAAACCGGGATCGTACGTATGCCACCTGGATATCGTAGACGTTCGCCGGGATAAATGACATGACTCGTCTTGTGGCCTGAACTTGCCGGAACCACTTCCACCCAGCAGAATGAAACGGCTGAGTCTTTAAAGAGGTTCCTCGATGACTTTCAGCGTGTTGAACTGCCTCGTCCAATAACACTCTGGGGTCATCGCTGGCCCTCGAGCCGAGAGCGCACACCATAAGTACCACTGCACCGAATCCTCTGTCGCGTGTGTGTAAGGACTCCTTTAGATTTCGCTCGAACGTAGGCCGGTGCAATAGCGGGGTGTATAGGTTGTAGTGGAGGAAGTAGAGCTCCGTGAGGTCTTGAATCAAGCCCATCGGTGGAAACACAAAGGAATATTGTTCGCTCATTGATTCGACAACCCACTAACCAGCGATATTAGAGCCGATCTGGTAGGGACGGTAGCAAATGTCGTACCGGGTGCTCCTCCCAAAATTCGACCCGCTCTGACATCGATATCCTTGTACCGGGGGGCATGTCGTCCGAGTCTGTCGCCTTAGCTTTCCCCTTGTCCGTGTCGAAGCTGGTCTCCGAGTCTTGCTTTTCCGCGCCGGTGCCGGCTGATCCCCCCGCTACATACTGCTCCCTTGTCTCTAGAGCAGCTTGCAAAAGCATCATACTGCTAGATTTGCCTAGATAATCTTCATGCTGAGGCGTTACAACCAGGTTCTCGAAATTGCGTGCAAGGGATCTACGAGTTGATATCTCGTCGTCCGAGGGGTCAAGCTCTGGCTCCTGGTCATTCAGCTCCGCTGCCGAAGGCGACATTGGGATGGAAGCCGGAGTGAGCGCGGGCGTAGATGTAGGTGGCAAAGAGCTGCTCGGGGTGGTGCTGATGTCCGGGAAGGGGCTCGCCCTGGAGATGGAGCAGTTTGGGTCGTCGGAATGCTCTACGTCAGGGTAAAGTTGGCGGTATTTGTTCAAAAGCGTACGCATCTCTGCCATCTGGGTCTCCAGGCTTTCCAAGTAACTAGCCACCAGTCATACGTAAATAGATGCCAATTTTGTTAAACTAAGCTTACCCAGAGTCCGGTAACCGTTTCTATATCATACGCATGGGTCAATGTGCCAATACAGCATATGCGGTCCCCTCACCGGTGCAGATTGAACGTAGGTACATTTATACTTGAATGTGATGCAATTCGTACAGACGCCGTTTGGCATCTGGCCTCCGTCACCTGGCCAAGTCAGGAATAGTCAGGTACGTCTCGACTAAACTTGACGAATATGTGGGATTGACTTACAACGCACTATGGAACTTATACATCAGCACATGCCATTAATTCTGACAGGATATAATCTGACCTTTCCTGCGTCTACACATGTCGCATGCCCTCATTCGTCTCTTTTTCTTGCGCCCTTGGGCGAGAGTAGGGTCGCTTTCCTCTTCAGAGGACATGACAACGAGGGGATGGGTCCCTGAGGACGATGGAGTAATGTGGCAAGCCTGGTTGGACAAGAATATATGTACGAATAGAGGAGCCCAATTGAAGCTTCAACGGCCACTGACGAATCACGCCGGCCCCGGCACCGCAGCGATGGATCTAGCGTCTGAGACCTTTGTTGTCGGGTCCGGGCTGTGCATCCACAAAGAGCTGCGTATTGCGCAGCTTAGTGTTCATGGTCTTTGTGGCCACACATGCAGAAGCAAACCAGACGCAGTCAAACTACGTTTGACGTGAAACCAGTACATGTCGTGATTGACGGTTGCTGGTACCTTTCGTATCAGAAAACCCAAGCATCTCGTTCTTTTGTGAGCTCCGATGGCGGATACGGAAGAACACGACGTGCCCCGTCTATCCTGTAGAACGATAGCAAGCAAACTGAAATCTCATGCCGCCCAGTATAATCAGTAGTATGCACAAAACGACAAATGAACAGTTTTTCGAGTCACTTTGCTATGAGTCAGAGAGCCGAAGGAAGGCCGCGTTTACATAAGTACATTCCCACTGCTCCATATACGAGATCCTCAGGCGCAGGACCCTCTCATCGTAATTGTCCAGCGCAATACTTAATCCTGTAGACCTTGTGTAGCACAACATGCAATGTGCTGAAAACTTCAACCCAGCAAACATTCTTGTGTGACCAGAGCAAAGGGCTAATAGGGCTTCACCCGCCTATTCTTCCCCGACCCGTTTTTTGCACCATGCAAAAAATATCATATATTCTATGGATATGGCCGAATATGAATATTAGGTCATGGAAACGATACGTACATTATTATCGAAGAACAGAAGACCACAGATAGTATCAAACATCTATACGCCCTGCCACACTCTCAACGGCGTTTTTCAAGCGATGGGCTTCGCGAACCACGCTGTCGTTATCGTCTTCACAGCATTCCGCGATGAAAGTCGCGGTCTCAGGGGCGAAACCTGCAGAGGATTGCGTGAGCAAAATTCTTACTCTACTTAGTCGAGGCTCACCAATCAGCTTTCCGCCGTGGGCTTGCCACAGGGCACCGCTACAACTGAGAGCATAGATGCGCACGCGAGCATCCTCCGATCGCGTATGCATGAGAATACCCAGGTTGAAAGACTTCAGAGCAGATGAGTCACCGATCAGTTCTGCGAGCGCCACGAGGCAGTCCCGCAGCGCATCCCGTGGCTCTGTTGAATTAACGGTCAAAGAGACGGGAATCTGCGTGACGACAGGGGCGAGACACTGGGACAGCTTATCCTCACGCCAGAAAGCTGCAGCAGCATCAGACATAGGGCATTAACTAAGTGAAAGATAGAACACCTACCTCCTTCATCGTTGATGCATGAACTTGTCAGGGTCTGGATCGCTGCGGACCAGAGCGCAGTATCGTCGATAGACTCTCTAAACCCGCGCAGTATGTCGACGAGAGGTTGCAGCAGGAAGGTCATGTACGGTGTCATTAACGACTACGCAGCAGGGAGAGTGAGCCAAGAGTATTTGAGTCGTTTGATGATCGACACCTACCTTGAAGTAATCTAGCAACGCGACATAAAGATGGAGCAACCCGACTTTACGGGCCGCTGTTGTATCTATGTTAACGGTCAGAGCGATCCATCGGCTATTCTGCTTCGACAGAGCTTACCCGCAGCGGTGAAAGCCCAATCAAATAATTTGCGGAATAGCGGTTTGAAAGTGGGCTCATTCATCTTGACGACCATCTCTACAAAAGTGGAAATGGCGTCACTTTCCATCTGCAGATGCTATCAGGTACCATTCACGCGAGGAAGAGACATGTACGCACTGCCTCTCGTATGTCTGCGCTCGATGCGCAGAGGCTGAAGATCTCAAGGAAAGTCTTGAACAAATTACGCAGATGTTCGGGAATTACAGCCCGATCTGTGTGCTGGATGGTTCTCCGCAGCACGAAGAGATAAGCACGAAGCTGCTGTGCCCCAGGCTGCATGAGTCGTCAGCAATGACCCCCGTCGAAGAGTAGTGTCTCACGCACCTGAGTCGTGCTAAGGCGAGTCCAGAGGTCGCACAGCGTAGGTAAGAGGACTTTTGAGGGAGCGCGCTTTGTCAGATTCTTAACGAAACTCGATAACCGCGTTTGGCGCTGTTGTTCCTCGGAACCATCCTGCTTTAGATAAAGCTCAACGACCAACAAGAAGTCACCACTACTCCAGAAGCTGGGTATCGAGTTAAGAAGCGCATGAAGAACATCGATGGAGTCTGCATATGCCTGGGAGCCACTCTCGCCCAGGACACCAACACATTCTTTGACGATATCTTTGAAGAATGGAATGATACGTGGTCCAAGCTTTTGTCTAGAGATAATGGTGAGTTAGAGCATGCTCAATGAGTCGATAAGAAGGACTAACATGAGTACCAGCAGCACGCTCAATGCAGATGAAGTTGTCTTGCGCTGTTGGACGAGGCCAATCGTAAGAGGGACAGCGCTTGTGAGGACATATTCTTCCCCAGTACTCATAGTTGAGGCAATGACTTTCAAAGAATCCAGAGCTGCAACTGTCAACGTTTCTGGTGCGGATATAATGATCTTCTTGACACTCTCGACAATCTTGACGATACTCGCGCGTGAGTCTTGCCTAACCTTGTCCGAGATATTCTTCATTTGCTCGCTCAGTACCTCGAGCGCGCCACGCTGAACCTACGAGGTACGATTCGTCAGCCGCAAGTCAAGATGATCGGAGTGCTGATACGCACTGCTAGTTGTCCCATATCCAGCACCTTGACGACTCCCACAATAAAGTCCTGCGCGCGCATGACTTTGAGAGCATATATGATAGCACCGCGTGCGATAATCGAAACCTTCTCCATGGACGCGCGTGCCAGTTCGTCTTCTTTGGTGACTGCGATATTCAGCAGCAACGCGAGAAGAGCTGAGTTGGATTCCGTGCCGCCTCCGTGTGCAGAAGACATCTGCTGCAGAGCATTGGACGCGAAGGTAAGAATTGCCTGGGCTTGTCTCCTAGGTGACTGAGAAGAAGTGCTCCTCTCATCGTCCCCACTAGGCAAAGTAAGATATAAGACCAGACGACAAAATAGAAAACATACGCGACAGGTTCCAAGAATAACTTAGCCTCTTGCGTCCCTTGGAGTTGTGACTGTAATAATCGAGATGTCTCTTCTAACATCTCCACGAGTGCCTGTACGAGATGTCAGGAGAATTCGCGTTCTATCTCCGGGTTAACGCACCAGAAGTTGGCTATCTGCACTAAACCGCTCGAACACACTGAGAGGCAGCGACAAGGAAGATAGAACATCTTCCCCGTTTTGACGTACGACTTTGTTCGATACCTTGTCCACGAGAAGGAGGCAAATGCTTGATAGGAAATCATTTACCCCCAGTACCTCGACAAGATGCGTAAAGAAACTGAAGCCAATAAGATATAGATCATGTCAGCAGGTGTTGGAACTAACCTGATGCGTCTGTGCCGGGGTACATGGTTGAAGGCATCAGTGAAGATACGAAGGAACGGTCGACATGCGATGCGCAGGTCAAGCTTGCCGGTATAGCTTTGTCTAAGCGATGCAATCATCACAGGCACTATGCTGTCGACAGTCTAAACATATTAAAACTTAGCTATATTTCAGCGAGAAATGTCGCAGTAAATACCTTTTGTACAACTTTGAAGCTGTATGTATCGTCACGATGGAAGACATTGGATCCCATGAAAGTGAAGACAGGCATAACATTCTGCAGGACAGCTTCGGGAACGAGCTTCGCGAGACCAGCAATAAGAAGTAAGGCCTGATTGAAAGTTTGGGGGTTCTCCGACACTAGACAAGGATGGGGATCAGAAGAGTATAAATCTCCGGGAGGGCGATACTTACCACGGATTAGCTCTACTAAAGGGTCAAGACGGATGGTCTTGAGAGACTTTCCACCCCCAGCCTGTCAGAAACGTTAGTCGGGCAGATTCTACAGGGTCAGGTTGTTGACGTACGGATACACTGCCGACAGCGTTCTCTAAAGCTGATAAAAGCAGCTGCTCGACATAAGTCTTATCTGCTGTAGTTACAGAGCTGTCGCTGATCACTTTGCTCAGAGTGTCTAACAACGCAATGACAAGTTCAGGGGCGCCCGGAAGCGATTTGGCGCCCAAAATTTCGGCCAACAACGTCAGTACCGCGTACGCTTCGGGAGAGTGAATGCTGCTGAAGATATCTCTGTAAGTCCATGGATACATGTCTTCCTGACGTCGACATACCTTTCCACCCTAGCACGTTTGGTAGCCCGCTGAGACGACTCTGGACTTGACGGCTGAAGGGTACTTAGTAGGTCTATAATCACAGCACTCTCAACAAGCAAAGCGGATAGCACATCCTTGCAGTCCGTCGTCTAGATTTGCATGTTTAGAGATCTCAATATAATATGAAGGTAGCACGCACGATTTCTGGGTTTTGTTGGCCTATTTCTAGTAGCAACCTGCAAACTGCGACTTTGCGATGTGAATGAAGTTTCGCGAATAGACCGGCCTTCAAACTATGTGATACTGTGGACCGAGCGGCTGACGAAGCCCCTGTGTAATATTTTAGACGATTGTTGAGGCTCAATCGAAAAAGACAAACCAGGATGGAGGTAATGACGGATAATCGCGGTGTAAGTGGCCCACGCTTCCCCCTTATTGTCATTGAGAGTGGGGGCTGCTGTTTCATCTATGACAGCCAGTAGCAGGTTCGTAATCTTGTTGTCGGCCGCAGGTATCGCACTCTGACCAAGGCCAGCCAAAGTGGGAGATAGCGTTTGGAACTTGACAGGACTTGAGATGCTGCGCGTGCTTTCGAGAAGGACGGATTGGATGGCAGAGTTGGGGCATGCTGCTACGTGCGACAGAATATAACATAGTACACGTTGCTTGTGACTGGAAGCTCGCTTAGATAGATATCTGCATCGGGGGATAACGAACATACGTTGCATCCTTTTTACTATCCAACTTGGCAGACGCTAGAAGCTGCTGATTGAGGATAGGCAGATACGCAGGGTCATTGAGCAGATGTTGGCGGGCCTGCTGTAGAGCCTGAACGTATTTACAGAAATCCGACCAATCCAGATACTGTAGGTCCGCTGTAGACGGTGGTCAGTACCTGATGGATGAAAATAATGAACATTCTACCAGATTTGGGGCCATAAATTGCATCAAACGCATAGATGGAACTCGGTTTGTTGGCCTGAGATAGTCGGAATAGGGCGGCGATGGACTCTAAGCCAGCTTCCCGTATACGCCGATCGCCATGTGTCAACGTGACAAGAAGCGCGGGCAAAATAAGCTGGAAATCCATAAAGCGTTGCGCTGAATAATGGGCCTCCAAGTAAGCCGTGGCATGACGAAGAGCCGCGAACTGTGCGGGGCTAAAAGCTGCATAGTTCTCGGCGGTGAGCCATATGCCTGCCAAGAACTGCAAAGCTTCGTTGCCAATGGTCCCGAATAGTCCTTGAATGATGAGCGTTGAGACTAATGGCTGTGATGACGTAGAGTTAGAAAGCCTGTACAGCGATCGCGCAAGCATGATGTACAGCTCGGCCCCAGCAACGTCCTGGATAGAAGTTTGTGAGTATATGACGTTCACTGTGCGTCAAGGACATACAGTGGAAACACCGAGCAGCCAATTGTATGGACCAGCAGGTCGGGGAATAGAGGCCAGGGTTGTCAGGATAGCGACCTGAAGTTTATGCATGGTACTGCGCTTTGTAGGTTTCAGGACGACTGCGGTACCAAGACTGAGGTCGTGCAAAAACTAGAAGTCTTGAGGTCAGCTCAAAGACTTCTGATAGTTTGAGGCCGTGCATACCACTTGAACATTATCCGAGCCCCGTAGGAAGTCGTCCATGCCTTCTAAGCTGTCAATCCCTGCTACTTTGAGTGTATCACATGCCAATCGGACCTGACGTTCTCCTGTCGAGGAAAGGATCAAAGCACGACAGACCATGAATGCCAGGATCTTTGCATGCGAATTCTCCTGTTGCATTTGTGCAAGGAGGCGTTCGACATGTAAACCATACGAGGTCGAGCTGCGAATATTTTCTGCGGCAGCATCCAATCAGTATATGATAATTTTACGAGGCGGACTCATCCTACCTGCAATTTTCACCGCGATTTGGAGGTTTATGTTCGCCATGGTCTCAGTCGCTTGATATGACTCGTCTCCTTGATCTGTAGAGGCTTTCCCTTCTTCCCATCTGACTGCTTCAAGACACCCGCCAAGCAACTCGTAATGAGAGATGCCCTGTATCACACCTTCCCTTTCGCTAGCTCCAACGATTTCCCATACAGCAGCCGCACTCTTTCGCCGAGGTTTGGAGAACAGGAGAAGAGGGAAGAAAATCTTCCAAAAGATAGCGGCCTTCATCTCGGAATCGTGAGAGACGGCAGGATAAAAGCGGGTGACGATGAAAGACAAATGAGCCTTTACTAAAGTTTGGCTTGGACTGGAGGATGTCGAGTACAACACACGAGCGACATCATTGACATACGCGGCGTCATCCTTGCGGATAATGGGAAGTAACACACTCGGGTAAGTGTACAAGGCTTCCACAACAGGAGCTTGAGAATCTTGAACGCGTGCCAGAAGCGCGGACCGAACGGCGTCCTTGCATGCCCAAGGTAAGTTTGGCCGTACATCATGAACCATACGATGAGCTTACCAATTCCGTACTACTAAGGTCTCCTGCAGCCACCCTCGCATTCAGACTTCGTACCGCGGCCGTACGAGCAGTAGTATCACCACTAACAGTCGCCAAGAGTAGATTGGCCTTGTCATCATCCTTTGTCGGCAAAGATCCTGGAAGCTGGACAGAAAGTGACAGTAGTATCTGTTCTACGGCATCCTTGTTGACATCTGGCGAGACGAGAGTCTCCTGGGCCGCTTGTTGAAGTACTGCAGGCTGACGTTGATGCAGGTGAACTAGCAAAGAACGTCTTCGACCTTGGGCATCCGCACTGTCATGCGCCGTGTTGGGTTGCACAGATTGAATCATCAATTCGTTGGCAATAAGAACCAGGATCGCCCTCGGTAGATCAGAGTGAGTTACCAATGACGTTAAAATCTTGAATGCAGTTTCAATCTCAACGCTGAGTAAACTCAGATGAATGGGGTGGTATCAGACATAGTATCGACGGACTCACTGGGCAAGGAAGCCGCACACTAATGGCTGGATGAAACGCTCTGTTCCTGAATACTTAAGCAGCTCCTTGATTTCCTCGTCCACGTGGCTAAGATAAATTCATCAAATCGGTGTCGTAAGACGATAAGAGAGGACGCACGCAAGCTTCATCACAGTCCTCACAACGTTCGGCGACACAGCACTGCTAACCACAGCCGCTTGCGTTGCACATATGCTTCCTAACGTACGCAGGACCTGTGTAGTGGAAACCACTTGCGCGCATGAGACAACATCCTCCAGGATGGATGTCAGTGCATTGGCGGACAGGGGACAGGTATGCGATAGCGCTGAGAGGAGGATATAACAGGATAACTAGACGAGCTCAGTGACCAAGCGATGGGGCATGGCAAACGGACATACTATGACTTCGACGCTTAGTGCCTGCTTCGCGCCCTTCAATTGCTGCTTGGAGAGCTCGCGCAATGGGTCCACAATAGCAGGCAGGATCCATACAAGTGTCCCCTCTTCTAACGAGCCAAACTGTCGTTTTTGACTCCTTTTCATAAGCTCCAGCAGAACGCCTGCGTGGAAAGCTACCAGGGCTCTGTGTACATGGGGGCCCGACGTGCTTTTGACTGTCCGCGGAAGCAAAGATGTAACAAACCGCGCAAATTCAGTGTTACTGGGCTTTGTCAAGATATCAACCAGAGCACTGAGGGTGAACGGGCTGGAGGTAGACAGATACGGCAATAGGGCAGAGAACTTGGATTGCTCTCTATAAATTAGAAAAAAGGCTCAAAACTATGAGTGTATAGGAGAAAGGCAATACGCACTGAATATGCAGTATTGTGAGCATTTTGTTGAAGTGAGGGGAGTCTTGGTACGGAAAGAAAACGGCAAGAACCGACTCGACGTTGAATTCATTGATTCTGTGAGGCGTAGTTGGCTAAAGCTTGCCAATGGATGACAAATGAACGCACCGGAATCGCCGTACCAGCCACTCTATTACCTTTCCAGAAGGTGTCTCCAGCAGATAGGGACCTAGCAAGGGGAGGAAAGTGCTGATGGACTGGTCCAGGCGAATGTTCGTTTCGGTGTTCTGAAGCGTCCGATCAGTGGCTTTAGCTGCTTCAGAGAAGAGGATATCCTCGAATTCAGAGAAAGCTGGATCAACTGATTTCAGCCGTTGAAAGCCATTGACCCCAAGAGCGTGCACGGAGTCGAGGTCGTGTTGGTCGGCTTCACGAGAACCGAAGAGGTAAGACTGAGTAGGTTTCCGACGAGATCTGTCGACAAGACGGGATGCGTTCAGAGACACGCCTTGTGCTAGCTGACTTGCCAAACTGGAAGTCATTCTAACAGGCTTCGGAGGGGATGCCAGTGGCGGGTGCCGTTGAGAGCTATCCAGCGCCTACAGTATTAAAAAGTTCCAGCTGATCGGCCCGGAAGACGCCGCGCCACAACGGGCGGATGTGCTATTTAGGACGCCTTCTTGATCTGCTCACTCCTGGCTAACCAGCGTCGCCTCACGATGTTATCCGCGTATCCAACGCTGCAGGCACCATTTTCCCTCACATCATTTATATTGCAGCATATTCTGTGCAATCCATAACTCCTCACACTCTTGATTTGTCAGCCCACAGTGATGAGGAGACAAATGAGTCCAAGCGGATCTCAGGCCGAGTGGGTTTTCTTGCGACACCGGATATCTGACTTGCCGATGTGCCGCTACAATGAATCTCTGTAGCTAATATGTGCGGACGGCAGAGTGTTGAGAATTTGCCGTCATACTGAAGTATGCCTCGACGGATACGAGGATAGTGGAATATCTCTTAGGGCACAACAGGGTCATTCATCCACTCATTTAAAGCCCCACAGCGACGTCTTACGGTCACTCACTCAAAAGCCCCATATCTTTATCTTACAGTCCCTTGATATTTTCTACATCAGCAATGGACAAAGTGGGTACCCCTTGCGCGTTCTGCCCTGCAACTAACCACCATCGACATTCCTTCAGTATCACCACTTTGGGCTCTATCGCGATGCTCCGGGGCTTATTGTGCCACAGCGGGTATACGAAAGCCATGGAGTGTCCTATACGCAAGATCAACCAATTCGTTTCACACAGGACAATGTTCCAGTGCTACTAGAAGAGGCCAGACTACATAGGCCATTTGTGATGGACCACGGTGACACCCGGCCCCTTATGAGTACGTCAGCAGACAAGATTACTATACGAATTGAGGTATTACCTTTACTCGCTGCAGGTTATGCGTCTTATATAATATTCCTAGTGGCCTGGCTACAATCCGTGGAACAAGGCTATTAGCGTGCGGGAAAGCAATCAATCGCAAGGCGGCACCATACGTGTATCCAAATCAAGGCTCGCATATTTGATTGCAAAGGCTGTACGTGAGTTTTACAATGTGGGTCTCCGCGTCTTCTTCCTTTTCCCGTTGCTTATATCTGCCACTTTATCAGGACACGAGTAGATACGACTCCACCGCAGATCACCACGGCTGGGATCTCAGTAACATCCCATTCGATCGCTTGAGGCTTTTACAACTTGAGCATGTCGCCGCTGGCTCCTGGCAACCGGTGTTGTCGTACTGCGCACATCATTGAGAAAATACCAACAAGACTCGGAGCGAGCAAGTGCTTTACGTTCTTCCACGCTCTGTGAGACGTTCAACGCGGAAGGATTGCTGACTAGCCCATTGTAATTTTAGGCTGCGTGAATACTTCCTTATAATATGGTATGAACCATAGAACACAGTTCTTCCTACGCTCTTTCAACGCCTCTACAACTATACTAGAGCCACTCTTTATATTAGATTGAACTGTTGATTAGCCTTGTCGGCTATTGACTTAATAACTGATTACAGCTTGTTCCCTACCTCTTAGAGTAGCCAGTACCGTATTTGTCATTTAATTATGACGTGTACAAGCTCATATATGGATGGATATTCACCGATACGCGTGGCATGCTCCAAGGGTTCAATGCCATTTATGAAAGGACATATAGCAGGGTACTGTGGCTCATGGGACAAAACGTTCGAGGCTATTAAGCTGAGATGCGAGGCGACACCGTGATAGAGGGTGTAAACTAGAGACGCAGCATGACTCGTATCATGTTTGAAAAAGAAGCACCGGCTGCCATGAACCTGGCGAGACGTGCCGTAATTCAAGTAATCTCAGACGCTCGAAGGGAATATTAGCAAGTTCCCACCCAGCGTAGTGAACATCTTGATCACCCTGGGAGGGAGTTGCTCTCTAATAACGTGTTAGCGGATAGGCAGCACCTGTGAACGTTAAATGTACCTGGTAAAATTGGTATACAACCTGCGCAACACAAAAAGCGAGCTTCCGCTTCAAAATTGATTCTCCCCTTTGAGAGTGTTCGCGTGCATTGATATTACAAGAGAAGTCTGCGTATCCTTGCCACTGTAATTACACATTTCTCAGTATTCTTTCTGTTTAGTATGTTTGCGATGTAGCAATGCACCCACATTGATACGGAGGGTAATCTTAGAGCTAGAAGTTGTTGTCTCAGGTCGTTCATCTGCGTCAGGCATATCTTCGGCTCTCTGTCGCAGTGCATCTTGTAGACCGACGCCCATACGACCACCGTGATTAAATCGAATGGACTCGCGGCGATGGTACGGGCTAGATGCAGTATACAGTCTCTGCGGGACAATAGTTCCTCCTAAAGGTTGCCCCGGATAGTCCACAAATGTGATATATTTGGAAGCCTGCCGGGCAAGTATAGTCAACATCTATAGAAAGTCACGTGAAGAAAATACTCACCATGTTTCGAAAATTGCCTGTATCGGCGAGGCGTAGAAAGTTCCTCAGTGCGCTGGGGAACAAACATGACGCACAGATGCTCTTTATACCTATACCCCTCGAAAGGCTCTGCACATGTGTGCGAGGTAAACCACGGCCAAAACACCAGGGCGTGACAGCCATTATAAGAGTGGACCCTTGGGATTGATGTCAAGGACAAGAATCCAATTTTCCGATTTTCCTAGAGCGGCTATACACCCAACCTTGATGAGAGCCTTCTGTAACCGTATTTAGATAGTTGTCTCCGGTATGGAGCCAACGGACGGAGCATGCTGGGGACTCGCGGCTGAACACACTAAGTTATCGGACTGCTCAGAATGACAAGGTATTCTACCAGAAACACAGTAATAAACACAATAGCCTGAAAAGCAACAGAGAGGAAGCAACTCACCGAGTCCGAGCTCTATCGGAACTTGATGTTTACTATGGCATAGCCGGTGAGTCGTCATTGATGTGCTGGGAACAACCCAAGGAGACACGGTCACGTGATCATCTGGTGTTTTAGCACGTGATGCAATATCGCAGCAGTATATCTACAATGATGCTAGTATGTTACATACATCGGTAAGAAGACGCGAGTATACACTTTAGTTATCATGCGTACAAATTGTTATGCATGCCGGCCGCAGAATTCAATTCAGGAAAGCGCTTAACGTGGGTCCGACGCAAATCAATAACTCTATCCTGTGCTAGTTGACAGCACGGCAAAGGACAGGCTGCCAACTCCCGGTGGAGACATGGCGAAGCTCCAACAGGACAAGTTGATGGAATGGGACATTCGAAATCCACCAATCTGGGCTCCGCTCAGTGGACGCTTTGCCGCGCATCTCCTACTCAGCGAAGTCAGCTAGGGCTATCATAGTTGCACGGGAAGGAAAGTGAACCGACCTCTTGAAATTCCTGGACGAGACGTGACACACGGTAAGCTAATTGACTAAGTGTGATGGGTGGCCTCTCGCTTGAATGGCCGTATGCGTGCGTGTGCTTGAGCCATCTCTCATATCCCGGCCACTATTTACGACGTTGAAAGAGTGAGCGATCCTGAGTTAGACGTACGAAACCATGGCATACCCAAATTCGCACAGCTATCTTCATGCCTGTCTCTGTGAGAACAACCTGCCTAGAGCTGTCCGTGAGGCCGGCAAAATTCTGTGCCAGTGCGTCGGTGAGGCGAATGCCAAATTGACCGTAGACATGGAATTGTACGGGTGGACGAGGTTGAAATCCTGCTATGTCGGTGCGATACACGCGTTGGGGAACAATCCATCCCGGTATAACCGTACGATAAAGATAGTCAACAAAAGTGTGACATTCCTCAATGGAGAGAC
The DNA here is from genome assembly GCA_022385755.1 of Trametopsis cervina. Lineage (NCBI taxonomy): Eukaryota > Fungi > Basidiomycota > Agaricomycetes > Polyporales > Irpicaceae > Trametopsis > Trametopsis cervina. The sequence continues at coordinate 161,310 of MU278371.1, read as the reverse complement.
TTCAGTATATAGCCTATGGTTAGCTTTAAAGAGCACTCACAATATTCTCTGCCATCTTCGTATAGCGTGAAGGGATGGCACAAAGAATTGGGGTCTCTGGGACAGGAACGAGCTACTTTAAAGGTGCACTCTCTTCCATCTTCCCAACCACTGAAACGACGTCCTTGCCTGGCTGCCAATGCGAGGCCACAATGGAATATGTTTGATGGCGTCACGTTTGCTGTCTCTATACGCGGGACGGCTTGCGATTTCCTCTGGCGCGGATCTCTACACCAGGCCGTGAAGTGTAATACCAGTGGCCACCAACCTAGGCTGTTCCGAAATGAAACGGGACTATTGTCAAGTTCGCAGAGTATCAACTCTACCAGGTATGATCGCATTTTTTTCCTCTTGTATTTTGGACAGATCCCTTCACGGCCTGTGCCGCAATGAAATACTAGGGACGTTGAAGCCTATGGGAAGAGTAAGTGCCATCAACGTTAGAGCAAAGTGTGATGATTACGCGTTGACTAAAAGCTGGATGCCATGTCTTATCCTGTTTGCGGATGACCATGGTTGGCTAACGGTTTGATCATATCTTCCAGGACCCTGAGCATGGCAACAGATGGAAATAGCTTGTGACGTGCCACGTCATATCGGAATGCGGGATCAGCATTCACACTGTTAACAGTGCCTGAAACTCGGGTGAACGACGTGTCGAGGCTGTATAGGTAAACGGATTCGGTGCTGGACGCTGTGCCTCGGCGGTTCAGATGGGAGCGCAAGGGCAGTGCCACGTGCAGCGGCGCAGCACTTGGTACGGTGCGGTTGTGAGGAACTCGAGAGGGAGAGCATGATGTCTTCCATAGAAGGCAGAAGTTGGCAGTGTTTTACCCTATCATCTGTAGTAAAACCGGGGCTGATCTTTTGGCCGTGCTCCTCGAATTTTGTTGGCGGTTGCGAAAAAGATGTGTTTCCTTTCTGGTCACTGACCCAATCTGACCCGATCACCGATCGCGTTTGTCGTGTAATGGTCATGACGTGATCGCGAACTGAACCGCGACCTGCCGCGACCTACTACAACGGTCATATCACTTCTCTGAACCACACCACCGCGGATGGAAGGCGTACAAGACACAGGAACTTCAGAGGTTAAGAAGTTGCTGGGAGAGTCAGTGGAAGAAAGCCGTGCGAAGCGCATAGAGAAACAGAACGCGAGATACAGAGACAGAGGCGGGTGAGTTAGCTTGAACTTTTGTGCGTCCAAGCCAGTTTGATGACCTTTTCGACAGAATCTTTGTACCTGCTGACACAAACCCTCTTCTTGATGTGCTACTGGCTCGCGGGGTGAATGGAGAATCTCCTACGAAAAGAGCAAAGAGGTTGGCCGGCTCTCGCCGTTCCCATACTAGCTTACCCGTCAAGGAGAAGGCAAGGCCTTCGGGAGTACACAGAGCACAACCTACTGTCAAAACCAAATCGAATGCTACTGAAGCTAGGTCCCCCGGCGGGAGCACTGTTGAAGTTCCGGACCAGGTGGCCACCAGACGAGTATCAGTCAAGGCGCATAAGGCGAAGCCATCTAGTAACAAGACCAAAGGGAATGAGTCTTCCAGTGAAAAGGCTCCTATAGCAGGTAGTAGATTTACGAACATTGCAATGGTAGATGTGCTTATATCCCCGTTCAAGGCCCGTCAAACAATACAAAAGAGACCGTACATAGGTCGAACCCCAGGATTCGTTCGAGCAAGACTAGCAAGGTTCTAGTAAATGGTAGACTCAATCTATATCTATCACGGACAATAAGTCACCAAACTCTCAGAGATAACATCAGACGACAACGGCTTACCTGCTGTCCGAATCCCAAAATCCTCGGGCAGAAATGTCGACGAGATGGCACACGAAAGTAAGTTAGTTAAGATATTCACGCTAACGCGATCTTATCAGTATGTCTCAGAGCATGGTCGCAGAGCTAAACGCGAACAAGGATCTGTACCATCGCCGGAGATTCATCGCGGCGCTCTGACGGCAGAGGTCGATGCCTCTACAGCAGAGAAGGAAGGTGCCGTGACGAAGCGTGCCGGTACAAAGAAGGCTGTGGAGACAAAGCGAAACGGTAAGAATCTAGGTCGGGCCCCTGAGACCAAGGAAAAGAGACGGACGAAGAAGCGCAAAGGCCGCCACAAGGACGATGACGAGGTGTCTGAAATCGAAATTCTCGACAGGAACCGCCCGCCATCATCCAGAGCGAACGGTGTCAGCAATAGTAAGCATAAACATAACTGTAAATCCTGGTGCTGTCTAACGTTCAGGTGCAGATATGTCTGAAATTAAACTCGAAGGATTGGGTGATACGGACAAGGCTGTTCGTGGTCGGAAGAGGCTACCACCTGTGATCGCTTTAAACCACGGAGGCGAGGCGGCTCCTCATCCGCCCGCTCGCAAACGGCCTAGGCTCTCCATTCCAACGGACTCTGATTCTGATGATATACCACTTGTACTGCAAAGAATCACCAAGAAGGAGACTCAAATTCTACCTCCAGCAACCACGGAGGCGGACTACTCGGGGCCAAGTCCCTGCGTCCAGGAACAGCTAGAGGCTTCCCGATTGCCTGGCAGGTCGAAGAAAGGAACGTTAGAACTGAGATCAAGCACCGCTTCAGCCCCGCATCTTCCCGTTGCCCTTGAGACGGCCCCTCGAATCCAGAAATCCAGCCCCGTGAACCAGGGCGAACATGAGGACATGAGCTTGTTATTCGGACCACCCCCCAAACAAGGACCTGTAAGCAGAATTTCGCAGACAGCCAAACTGCGAGATCAGGGTGTGTGGGTACGCGACCGTGAACCTGCAGATGAGGCTAGGAAGGACAAGCACCACAAACGGCAGGAAGCGGATGCTCAGTTGGACGAACACCCTCATAAGCCCTCAAATGCTGCTACGCGTGCTTTGAAAGGCAAGAGGAAATTACCAAATGAACTGAAGCAATCGCAAGCGGCGCCCGTCAAACGGTAAGCAACCTAGTCACTCCTCAGTTTGTGATGAATGACCACAGGTTCAGACTGAAACTCGTTTCCAGACGCCAGAAAGAGAACAAAAATGATCTCAAGCAGAAGTCAACCTCTCGCAAACCCAAGGCAAGTCCGCTGTCATCGCTCTGGCAATGTCCCTCTGATCAGAGATGTAGCCTCGGTTATCTATGTTTCCCACACCAGCGATGGCTGTCGACAGTGATGATGAGATTGACTTGTTGAAATGAACCCGTTTTGTGTTTACGAAGAACGGTGCATAGCAATACAAGCCCCCTAGCACCCACAGCTTATAGGAGCATTGTTGGTATTCACTTTTGTTGTTCGAGTACACCGGCATCCAATTGCAATAGCAGCCAATACTCAGGATTAAGGTACAGAATGAGTAAGCCCAGTTGCAGCAGGCAGCACCTGATCCTCGTCTCTGCCTGAAAAACGGTCAGATTGGCATAATCAGTAGCAGTAGCCGAGTAGGCGTACCTTCGTAAAACTTCTGCAGGAATGTACGCTGTGGTCTGCTTCTGGGAAGTAGGAGCTTCCCCATTACATGCTCCTTTTGCTTCCAGAAATTCATAGTCTCTTGATACTCCTGCCTGCTCTTGAGGTAAAGTTGGTCTATGACCCGAATGTCTGTGACATATCGGTTCTCCTCGAATCTCGTCCGAATCGCTTGTCGCACATACTGGGGCGAAACGCTAAGACTGTACAAGGAGACGATTTCTGGGGCCTGGACCATAACATGAGCGTGGTGCACAAGTGGCCTACACGACAGATGGCACACGCACCCCTCTGTACCATTCGCGATACAGCTGTATCACAGCTTTACGCGCGTCGTCAGGCGTACGAAGTGTCTTGGTTGCCCGCGAAAGGCGAGATGGGATGGTGGTCATTGCTGCACGGTGCAGAGGCGTTGTGTGGTGGCGGTCCGACCCGTACGCGCCTTCAAATATTGAAGCTCCGCCTGCGTCTCGCTAGATCGCATGTTCGCTGACCTCTTCCTGCAGTACCGAGTCATCTTCTACATCGCCTCTTTGTCGACACTCTCCATTGAAATCGTTCTCGCGCAACCATAATGGCAAGGGGTGGCTTCAAACAGAAACGTGGTGGTGGACGCAGGTGCGCTAAACATCCGCTTGTCGGATTGATCAACGAGTTCTAAAACTTCTGTACAGCTTCAGGTATGTACACACATCTACTTAATCGTAAGTGGCGAGTTAAATGTAATGTTCTAGCAAGCACCTTGTACTAAACGAAGAAGGCACTGCTGTGTCTGTTGACAAATGGTCCGTTTCGGCGTAAATGGTGATCGCCGCAGTGGGACATATGTCCACTGATTACATTTCTACGTCATCAGGGAAGCTCGAGGCAAAAAGAAAGCAGAGGACGAAGAATCTGAGGAGGAATCTGAAGAGGAAGAGGAATCCGAAGAAGAGGAGTCCGAAGATGAAGTGGAAGCAGGACCTGGAACCAGCCAAACGCACCCTGAGCTAACTCGTGCACAACGCAAGCAGTTGAAGAAAGACAAGAAGGGTCAATCTGGTCAGAATGCTGAAGACTCTGACGAAGACGAAGATCGGGATCCCCTTTTTGCCAACCCGAACCTCGCTGCCGGAAAGAGTCTGTCGCTCGCCAGCCTCAATGCACCGCAGCAGCCGTCACGCCGCGACATGTATGCCTAGCCTCTTTAGCTCCCTTTATGCACTGACTATATTACGCAGAGCTGAAGCAAAGGCCAAACAGGCCAAAGAGAAATATTGGAAGGTACGTATTTATTTGTCCCTGTGATTCCGAAGACGTTGACACGGCGGTTCAGCTTCATGCTGAGGGAAAGACAGATCAAGCCAAGGCGGATCTGGCTCGTCTGAGCAAGATACGTGCCGACCGTGAGGCTGCTGCTGCGAAGCGTAAGGCAGAGACTGAAGGTGCAACGTTTTGCTATGTGTCTGATCGCATGCGAGTCTGATTCTTTTGGCCGTAGCTAAAGCCGCGGAGATTGAAACAAAGAGGAAAGAAGCCGCCTCCAAAGGCAAGCGCCTGTAAGGTACAACTTGTGGAGAACTTGTATAGTAGCCTGGTCGTATCCGGTCCTCGGAGGACATTGTCTGTGCTGATGCTATTTGTACCAATACCACTTTCCGAATATACGGATCAGTCGGATTCCATAGTAGTCCGCCGGTAACTCCGCACAATGTGTGCTCAGGGTGAGTGGGGTTACTACAGCTGACTTCTACAAGACTGAGCGTTAAGACAGAAGGTGCGTCATCCCGCGTCCGCGACCCTCAGCAAACAAGTCGTTGTGGTCAGTTGCCCTATCGTACAAGAGAGTGATCGGAGCCCAAACTGACCGTAAGGCCCGGATCATTACACACGAGGACGGAAATTGTTGCTATACAGACGTCCTGCAATCTGTATCCTGCGTGAGGAGTGTACTTCACTTCTACTGCCAATATCGAATCTAATCATTACCGGCAACAGGGTTCGACGTCTGCGGGTTCGGTACTGCACGGTAAATCGCCAAATGCGTCATGTCATCAGTCTGATATCCACCTCTCGGCTTTATGCTGCGCGCGGCGACATACGAACCCCTTGTATCACACAGACAAGGATTCATAAATGCGTTAATCTTGCGCGAGCACTCGAGGCGAGTGGTTATTTGCTCTCCGTGGCCCTCAATCCTGACAAGCTCTGGCACCACCTCTCATTGGGTGATGTCCTTCACATTGGTAGTGCACCGGAGATCATATGGCAGGGGTACCACTCGCGCCTGGAAAGGCGGGCTGTGGGTCCGCACCGTAGTCAACGGGGAAACCAATGTTCTACGGCCAGATACAACATTAATGGTGTGGCCATATTATGTACCAAATTTGTGCTGTCGGAAACTGTTCGAGGGATGCATATATGAGCACCACCGTTGGCACAGAACTCAACGCACTTCTCTACCAAGCAACTGCATAGCACTTCAGCACACGATTAGACCATGGTACGTAACGAACAAAGAAGACCTAAGGGCACATTAATGAGCAATATATAGGCTGCCCCCCACGGACCACATTATCATTCTTTTAACGATTATGATCAGGGGGTTTACGCCCAATTCCCTGGAATTATCGTCCCACAACAGGTTCATATCGCACAAACACATTATGTCGTCAGGCAGTCCATAGCCTTCTATACGCGAGGCTCGCCTGGTGTCCGGTTGCAGGATGCTCTGACAGGGCACTTGCAAACCCTCGATTTCCCAAACTCTAAGCCGCAGGTGTCCGAAAGTACCCGCACGACACTACGGATTATTGTGAGTTTAGGCTACTCTTAGAGCGCGAAAATCCTCCAATACTTACCTCTTTTCCCCCATGAAGTGGCCCGGCTATGAACCATGGACGCATGGGAGTATAACTGTGCGTCACCATAATACTGGCTCCCCTGCATTCACTATGGGAGAACTTGCGCACGCTGTGGCCGCTCATATACACAGATTCTACGAAGTGTGTACTCTCTAGCGTTGGCTGTTCCAATACGACTCCCCTGACACTTCTATAGGAGATGGCAAACATTCAGGGCAGTGAACCTCAATGGGCACTTCGTAATATAGCATTTGAGCGACTATATCTCGTTGAATTGAGGCACGTCAGCGCAGGGAGCTGGCAGCCTGTGATTTGTTGGAGACAAGGGGCCGGCAGCCTGTGATTTGTTGGGCCAGCCTTTTAGGGGGGATATAGATTTCGAGTACTGTTGACGCAGTCCTTCTCGAGAACCCGAGTGCAGCGTTAGAAAGCCCATTACAACTGTAGCATACATCGAGCCATTCTGTATACTGCTCGAGATTCGTGACGATTTACTTACCGGCAGCGATATTCTGGAATTGTCGGCCCGAACAGAAGCGTGCAGCCAAACAGCGACCGCTAGGAGCAAATACGACATGATCCTGCGCGACTACGGTAGCTACTTCAGATACGACCATATGATTTCACATTTCCTCCCAGATACCACCGACTTCGGATATTTTGCAAGAGAACTTCGACAAGGCTAGCCATACCGCCAATGCAGGCTTGATTTGAGGGCGCTTTGTACGATGCAAGCTTTCCAGGGCTTTAAGTTTGTAACTATACGCGTCTGTGCGTGTTGCTTACAAACGAGCATCACACGGATTTAACGTATCCAGAGCAGCCACTTCGAAGCCTCTCCGCTGATTATGTTGAGGCGTGGTTCACCAGTGAACACACCGGGCGAATCGAGAATTCCTGATGTGTCGAATAGTACCGGTGGGAAAGTCAAACAAACTCGTAGGCGGCACCGGCTGAGCTGCGTGGAATGCACGAAGCGTCGGCAGGTCAGCATACATCTTCTCATCTGGATGTGGTGTGCGACACTGACACGCAACTAGAAATGTGATAGACGGTCGCCGTGTGGACTTTGTACCGCTCGTGGTATCCCCCATCTGTGCCATTGGGAGCCGATTGTAGTTCGCCCGACACCACAGAGACCGCCTACTATGGCCAGAGATGCGACTATAGAGACCCTCATGGCGCGGATTGCAACGCTGGAGGCAGCTCTTGTAAGGCAGTCGACCCCAAGTGAGCGTGGAATGCCACGCTTATCATCATCGCCTCTAGCCGAAGCTGTACATACGCCTGCTGAACAACAGCTGCCAGGGTCCAATTTCGTGGATCCTACCAGGACAAACAATCTCCAAGACAGAGGAGAACAAGAGCCACGAGCTCTGATCGACTACAACGTTCAGGTGGCTGCTGTTGCACTGGCTCAGCTCTCTCTGGCACCCAGAGCTGAGTTCGTCGGCAATGGAACAGTACTCTGCGCTATCCACAAGGTCGTTCATGCAGATACATATCGTTTCTGAGTACTGAAATGTTGTTCAGTTAGGAGACCCAGATTTGTGGCGTTTCCCATACTCAACCACATCGCTCACAAGCCCCGTGGCCATACGCGACGGGAGTGCAGATCACCGTCGTATATGGGAAGAACCCACCAATGCTTCATCGGAATACCTAAGTGGTGTCAACACTGTTCCCTCTGAAAGTCGCACGACACCCGGAAGACGCCTGGTTGCACACCTTCCCCCACGAGATAAATTCGACGAGCTCTGTGACGCCTTCTTCGCCGTGAGAAATTGGCAATATGGGCTTTCAGAACACTGGTTCAAATCATCATGTCAGAAGATGTGGCAGCATCTTGAGTTGCGCTGCGATGAGGCATGCATAATTATGGACGGCTGCCCGGCATGTAAAGAAGATGTTAATCCCCACTGGATGTCACTTCTATTCTCGCTCTTAGCACTATCTCCTACGGCGAACAATTCCACTCAGGAACGTGCCATATACTTTCAGCTCGCCTTAGAGGCCCGACGATTTATGGACGATACCCTATTATCATCTCCAGCATATTCTACCTCGGAGGATGCAGTCAACGGAGGTGTCTTAAGCTGCATGGCAACTGCCTTCCTTGCCATGTATCTCGCAGAAAGTGGGCGTGTTAGTGAAGCCTGGAAGTTAGTTGGAAGGTATCTTCTACTCCTTACTCAAGGTTCCATCCTTGTTCACCTCGCATTGGCCAGCGGTTTGAGAAACGCACAAGCGCTTGGTATGCACCGAGATCCGGGATGGGGTAAGTGGCAAAGCATGCATAAAGAAGAACGGGAGCTTCGTGTGCTTGGGTGGTGGTGGCTCGTGATTTCCGATCGGTATGTGCTCAGTAGGGCCCTTGTTCTTGATTGATTGACTATAGATTATGCGGCTAGATTGTGGTCTTTTGTATTAGGAAGACCTCCTATGATCCCCAAGGGTACGCACGATGTGATAACCGAGATCGACGGGCAGTACGCGGATGGCGCTAGAAACTATAATGCCCTTTACCTTCATGCCTTGCTGAACTTGTCTGAGATCATCAGCGACGTTGCATACACTGTGGGTACATGTAAAACCAGCCCGTTACCGGTGTTAGTTGATTATCTTCCAGTGCTTTGGTCCTTATACTCCTCCATATGCCAAAGTCATGGAGTTGGACGGCCGATTCCATGACTGGGAATTGCGGCTACCTGACCTTCTCCATTGGCAACGCAGTCATTCCCTCAGTCCTCAAATGCCACAAGATGATTCCTTTACCCAGTCCACGATCTGGAACCGAACGTTCATGTACCAGCGGCACATGCTTGCGGCCTGGTTTTACGGTGGACTAATGAATCTTCACCGACCCTATGTCATGCACTCCCCTCCGATTCTTCCCCCTCCCGGATCAACACTGGGATCGAGACACCAGCTTAACCCCTCACGCGACCGCTGCATAGAAATGGCCATAACGATGACAGGCGTGTTATGCGATTTCCGGGATGAGCTGGAGACCCATTCAAGGACGCTCGAGATGGTTGATGCTGGCGCTTTTACATATTTTGTCTTCGATGGTGCTGTTGCGTGCGCTGGGGCTTTGTCTCAGATTCCGCCTCACCCGAAGAAAAACGAATGCTTGGGATTGATGGATAGGGCTATATCCGTTCTGGCTCGCATAGCTGATGCCCGAGCGCAAGGCGAAGGCGAAATAGCCAGACGCGGAATCGTTGTATTGAAGGCGCTTAAGAAAGCGGCGGGATGGGACACCAGCGACGACGAGAAGGGCGAGTTTGTACTGCTACATGACATGATAAAAAAGCAGCACATGAATCAGACCACCTACAATGCCAACAAGCGTGCTGACACGTCGGCTTACTCACCAGAGAGTAACACAACCAGCCCATTCGCGGTCGATAGAGAGCCCACACCCAGTTTTGATGAACCTGGTGGACAGAGACAGACACTTTCTCAAACAGTACAGACACCGTTCATTCCCTATCTCAGCTCCGACCTCCACCCGGGGCTTATCCTGAATAGTGGTCCTGTAGCAACCGGCCACGGATCACAGCTACCTTTTTCGCACTTACCAACATTGCCCACTCCCATGTACCCTGATACGCCATACACGAATCGTGTGTCACCTCCCTCGTGGAATATCAATGCGTCTGCATCACGGCCGCTCATGCAATCGATGATCACACCCTTTCAAGTGTTACAAGGAGTCGATTCAGATGGCTCTCAGGGTTCATCAGAGCTGGACCTTGACTGGATACGACTTGCTGGCATGGATAGCTGGTTTAGTAACCAAACAAGCTAGATGTGTTATCATACTGCATGGTGTACCCGCGACGCCAAATATGTATACTAGTGAATACAACTACTGACGGATGTGCGTCGTGCGTCTTAACGTACGACCTTTGAAGTTTGTCACCACCAGTCCTCTGCTGTTATCGTATCGGGCGTTCCGGAAGAAGGCAAGCCTGGCCATTTCGCTCGACATCTCCTTACTGGTAGGCATGCCTTCCTCCCCAACCCATCCGTACATCCAAGCCATCAACATAGAGTACGGACTCCGATTCTGCCCACCCTTGATCCTCTCAATAAGAGGTGCGTCCAGACCGACCTCCATCCAATGCACGAGGGCAGTCGCTAGTGTCACTTTCGCAGGCTTTACACCTAGCGACCGCATCCATGTGAGGGCCAGAGGTATCTCAGTATGTAATGACTCCGTGGCAAGGAGGTCGATGAAGACCCGAAATGTAAGATCAGTGGGATAGATGTACGGGAAAGGGTAGGGCGGTGTGTGGTCAGGGAGAAGCTGGAGAAGCGGTGTAGGAGGTAGGTCATCAGGAGCCCGATTGGCCAAGGTACGGTACAAATCGCTGAAAGGCGACAGAGCGGGATCGCTACCAGCCCTGCGAGTGGCCCTTACAGGCGGCCTGAGGGTCCGGAGGTGTGGCCAATTTCCCAAGAACACATGTACAGCAATGCGCAAAGCAACACTGGGGGCGGATTCTGAGCCCCATTGGCCAGTGACCGTGATGTTCATACCAGGGGCAAGTATAGTCGCTATGTGTGCGGATATTTCTAATCTGCGCTCTTGTGGCGTTGCGTCCTCGCGAACTGCGGGCAATGACCGAGATCCTCTCACTCCTAGCCCACCGAGAACACTGCGGAAAGCGCCTGATAGTGACTGGTCGTATTTGCTTGCCCATCGAGCCGTACCAAGCACTACGTTGAGAGTATAAACGTCTGGAGAGAGCTTGTAGAGCGGTTTCATGGCGTCCCAGAGCGCAAACACGGCATCGGGTCTCCCTCTTCTGCGCAACGCTACCATGAATTGGTTGATGGCTGTGATATCCACAGGCTTAGGTACGATAAGTGGCGGTTCATCCGAAACTGGCAAAGCTTTGTACGCTTCCCAAGCAGCGTTGGTTTCCTCCAGGAGTGCATATGCCTGATCGATATGGTCTGCATGCGCAAGCGCACGGATGCCGAGGGCTAATGAAGCCCGGCCTAGAGGAAGGCCTTTCCTTCTGACTTCGCGCCATAGTGCAGCCGCGCGTGCGAACCCATGTTTCCGGACAAGCCCACGAATGGTGACTTCGTAGGCGGACAAGGTCACAGAGAATTTGCGACGGCCTTTGCTGAATATTGACATAAGGTTGCGGGCAGTGAGAATAGGATCTCTGGAGGCTATACGTAGTACAGAAAGCCACTGGCGAGGTGCCTCCTCGTCCGACAACTCGCCGGCGCCAGTGCTCAGCACATTCACTCGTGCCAATTCCGATGGTAAGAGGTTCCCGTCTTCAGGTCGTCTGATTACCCGACGCCTAGGTCCACTCCGCGTAGGTGCAATATACACAGGATGCTTATCCGTTGTTGCACGCTTTTCGCGAGTTTTCGAATCCTTTTCTCGAGCTTCAGCGTGCCTTTCTCGAGTAGGCTTTTCTGAGGTGTCGTCTATGTTTGCCATCCGCAAGATATGACGATGTGCAGCTGCTTGCTCTCGGAAAGCAGCTAAGTAACGAATAAGCCTCCCGACCAATTTGGGACGCGAGAGACGAGAACCCTTCGCAGGCTCGTCCATATCATTCAGGCGGTTCATGTATGTGAGTGCTTTGCGTCGGCGCCGGCGTGTGACCATGAGTCGAAAGAGTGACGCTACATGTGAGGCTAAAAGCTTGCTCCGATGGACGTTCGTGTAACGTTCTACCTGTGAGGCTATGGCGAGCGTGGTGAATGACGGCCGAAGGAGAGCGTTGTACACACGCTTTCGACCGAGTTGATATCCTTTTTTAGACATGGTCTCTATTAGAAGCAGGGCTAAGCTGCTAGTTTCCGTACTAGCGGGAGCCAGTGAAAGTGCACGAAGGAGCAGGCGATAGTGCACCGCCGTGGCCATTGGACATTCTTGAAACGTTCCGATTAGACCGCGAAGGGGGGCAACCAAACGAAGTTCGGCGAGCTTAGCAACGGTAGCAATGATAATCACTGGTTGCAAAAGCTTTGACGTTACTGGAAGACTGTTCTCGAGAATGACAAGAGTTTTGATAACCTCTTCAAGAGTGTCCGTATTTTTCAGGAGGATGTGTAAAACGAGTGGCGCGTAGAGCAGAGAAGACTGAGTTGACGGAAGACGTCCATCAGGGACCCGCTCCTTGAATGCCGTGCCAGATGTCTTAGTATTGTTCAAGATGTCGTCCAAGTCGTGGAGCCTGAGAATGCCACCAGTGGGGGTGTCGCCCTTGACAAACCTGTTGTTCAACGCGTATGGCCTGACGGTACACGTAGGTTTGGACTTGGATATAACAAGGTAACGGTGTGTGTATAGCTCGGTGGCTTCAGGGAGTCGAAGTAGCTTCTGGAAGAGCAATGCTGTGCGGAAGGTTGGAGGTAGGTCATGAGTGACCTTTCTATGCGTGCAGCGTCGAAAACAAGGAGTGACAGTTCGCGTGCCGACACGAACATAGGCTCTCACGAACATTCATCTGCACGGGACATAAGTCCTGTAAGTACGAAGTCTTAAACATAGTGACTGACCGGACGTCCTCTCCTGATAAACTAAGGCCATCTCAGGTAAGATGGGGAACGTGCGGAAACGTGTCACTCACATATTGGGTCCCAATGTGCGATGATACCCGGATAAATCAGCGGTATGCGTCTCTCTGATAGCAAACCGACGCGTCTTGTAGTCTCTTGGACAAGGTGTATAGGATGGCGGGTGGCGAGGTCTACCTACATTACAAGGTGAGCCATTCGTAGATTTGTTTGCCTTGTACAAATACCAAGAAACAGACGACCCGAAGACCCGCCCAAGGTCGTCTGAAACGACGACCACGGTTTACTCATGCCTCGCATCCTGTTCGTTAGCGGCTTTCATCCTTCCACGCGAGCTCGCGACTTAGCATATGAGTTTGAACGGCAAGTGGCCTGTCTCCCTTTCGATACACTGGCACTAATGACCTCTCATATTTACACAGCTATGGTCCTCTAGTCCGCTGCGACGTCCCAGCACCCCGCAACCCAAACGCTACTTCAAATCCGTAAGTGTCAGCCTGACTTGCACATACCTGTATCCCTTGCAGTCGCATTTGCGATGAACGCATCGTTCCTCCACACGACGGCAACCTGTGAGCAATATCCCTCGCTTCGGACATGCGCGCCGTACCTCCATCCCAAACGTGAACGCTCTGCGTGCTACGAGGTCGCCCGAAGAAGCTTTCCCGTTCACGAAGTGCTTTCCAATACAAAATACCGATCGCTCAACGTGCCTTCGAATCCGTCCTGCAGTTACGCATTTATCGAGTTTAGAAGCACGCGCGATGCGGAAGATGCGTATTACGACATGTAAGTCCAGTGTCTTTGTCGCGGATTTCAATTGATCGAGACGGTGCATGTCATTTCAGGCATGGCAGACTCTTCGACGGTGCCAGGATTAGTATTCAGGTAAGTAACATCGGCTTCAACCGACGTGTCCGCAAGTAACCTGTCGCTTGTAGTGGGCAAAAAATCCTCCTTCCTCTGTATGGAGATACGATAGACGTTCTCCTCCTCGTCGACGTGACCGAGAGCGCTCCCGTAGCCCCCGCCGCGATGGAGGAGGTCGAGACCGAGGCAATGACCGCGACCGCGATCGCAACAGAGACCGCGACCGCGACCGAGACGATCGCGACAAGGATCGAGACGAGAAAGGCAGACGGAGCCGAAGCCCTGAGAGGCGCAACAGTGCTGCACCTGACCGTCGCAGGGACGACCGAGCACGTACCCCTCCACCTCCCGAGGAAATCAAGAAGGAAGCTGATAGAGCTGTAACTCCTGCCTTCGACCAGTGAATTTGCTGCGAGTCATATAGTCATGTCGTATTCTGTTCCGTTTTGAAAAATGCTCTGGGCTATATTATCCCTGTACTCTCGTTATTGGCCATTGCGAATGTGTCAGTCAATGCATGTGCACCTTTTCACACCGAGCCAATCTATGATAAACGTCATACGCTTTGCGGCGTTTATGAACCTTGCCTTTGCCACGAGCCTATCAGAGCGTCAACGGTTGTCTTTACTCAGCTTGTCGCATACACATACGTACTATCTCAGAGGACCGCACCAGGCGGTTAATTCACCAATAACCTGAGGCCTTCATACATTTTGCTTGAGCACGGCATAGCCTGGAAGCCTTCTGCGATAGCCTTTTGAATTGAGCGGCATGTCTCAGCCGTGGGTGCCTACAGTGGAGGACCTTCGGGTATGCTTTAATGTTACGTCCCTCTGCTACACGCTTCGTAACGAAACCGGCCCACTATATAGGTTAGGCTGTGCTATATCTGCAGGGAGGAGGAGCATCACGATAGTACGTTGAACCCGTAATGTCTCGCGAGTGATCTCACGCTCTGGTTCTTTCTTTAGAGCCCCCTGAGCCTCGAGTATCATGGGTCCACCCATGCAACTGTACCTTGGTTGCACACGAGAAGTGTCTTCTGGACTGGATACAATCCGCTCAAGACGAACCCTCTCGAAAGAGCAAGGCATTGAAATGTCCGCAATGCAGTGCAGCATATGAGTTGGAGAGCGAGAACCCTCTGCTGTTGAAGCTCTTGAACAACCTTAATGGTTCGTTGACGTTGGCAGGAAAGGTTGTGTTTGCTTGTGGTGCTATGGGGGCGATTATCTCTTGTGGCTTTGGTGGGTGAGCCAAATCTTTCATTATGCCACAATTATTCATCGGATGACCATCAGGCTTGTACATCGTACTAACGACTTACGGGGTGCACGCGGTGCACGAGTTTCTGGGGAAAGAAATGTAGGTAGTACGACTAATTCTGCGCTGCATCCTACGTTTACAACCGATTACAGGTACGACCTACTTCTGTCCGACGACCCGTCACGCTGGCCCTGGCATGCGTACGCCAATTTGCCGTTGGTGCCACTATCTCTCATACTCTCTCGTACACGCTATACAAACACCATGCCCTTGGTTCCGCTGTTTTACTGCTGGACCACGACTTCTCCCCAAGGCAAACCTGGGTTCCGACTAGGTCTAGAAAACTACGATTTTCAGCCCCTTCTAACATGGCCACCGTCTCCAGCAATGGTGACAGTGATGCTGCCGTTAATTATGACGGGGTACCGCAGAGCTATACAACGGCTCGAACATTGGGCGATGGGTATACCTTCGCCAGGCCAGCGGCGCATAGGCCGTATTGAGCTTGCATTGGCTGATGGAGGTCCGTTGAATGTACAGATAGCTGCAGAGTTTCTGAACAACGAAGATGAAGCCTTACAGGATGGAAACTTTGACGTTTTGAACGGAGCACAACGCCAGCAGGAAGAGCCAGGAGCACCCGGGCGGGATCCTGCCGCAGCTGCAGCGGAAACAGTGAGGGTTACAGGTTCCTCTTTGGGGCGATTCATTGGAGGAACTCTGTTAATTCCCAAAATTGCCAACCTTATGGGTTCTCTTCTCTATCACCTCTCGGCGTACAGCCCACTTCTACGTCAATTCTTGGCAATTCGTGACCCTCTCAAGACCCATAATCGCATCCTGAATACCTTTTGGCCTC
This sequence comes from Trametopsis cervina, assembly GCA_022385755.1. Taxonomy (NCBI): domain Eukaryota; kingdom Fungi; phylum Basidiomycota; class Agaricomycetes; order Polyporales; family Irpicaceae; genus Trametopsis; species Trametopsis cervina. The sequence goes on along the minus strand of MU278371.1, from coordinate 145,410 downwards.
AGACAGACATCGCAGTGGCGCGAGGTGCAACATCGTGGACACAGCTGGGTCTTGGGCTGCGGATTGGTTTGAATGTTCTTTTTGCCGGCACAAAGACTTGGGCAAGGGCCGATCCCGTCTGGTGAGCAATGTCCAAGCGTGAAGGATTCTCTTATGGCTAATTCTATGCCAATCCAGGTGGCGTAATTCCGTCGGGCTAGGAATTTTTATCTTCGTGAGCACTCTTCGATATACAGGGCACGCCTAGCCACTAACCCTCGTGATTCACACAGGCAAGGGATTGCTTGCGGATCCTCCACCTCTCTCTCACGAAAAGAGAAATCGAAACTCGTCGAGTGAAAAGTCGATCCTTTGCTGGTATTGACTTGAAAGAGCTTGATCTTATCAACTCGCCACCTGCTGTCGAGTAAACTGTCTATTTCCCAAGCCCGTTTTCGTGAACCAGATTCTCACTCGACATACTGTGTCACTGAATTAGTTATCTCAATTGGCATATCCTCGTAGTGTTCTGATACCTGCCCCGCCGTCCATGGCTCAGTAGTCAGGTTGACTTTCTAAAACAAGGTACTGTTTACCGTCGATTTGTCACTGTTACGTAGGCTCTGTCACGATAGCTTTGATATGTGACAAGGTGGTGACCACTTCGACGGTGTGTCACGAGTGCAACTACCAGTGCACCTGAATTCAATTCGCACTACAACTTCTTCCTCCACGACATCAACGAGTTTTCCACAAGTTCAACGGTTTCAGCGTAAAGCGTAGCGGGTGTGCGGGACATCAACGCAAGAAATCGTGGCCCTGTGATCCGTTATCCTGGGATGCGCTGCTAGACTTCTACCATTCACCGTTACGATTTGTTAACGAAGATTTCATCATGACCGACCACTTGTCCATTTCTGACGAGTCTAACGAGGATGTCTCCCATGTGTCGACACCTATCGCATCTCACCAGCACACATTATCCTCCGGCTCTCCTCTGGAGCGTGGCAGCAATAAAGCCATTCAATCTTCTACGGAGGAGTATGCATCCATTGCGGACGAAGTTCCTCTGGCTGTAAATGAGGACGCGAACCACGAATCGGAGCGATTGAACGCACGAACCCTTGTGTTGCCCATCCCAACAGGTTCTTCCACGGAGGGAGTGCCGACGGTCGCGCTGCCCGAAGGTCGGCCACCTATGTTGCTCGTCTCACTGGATGATCTGCCTGCAGAAGCCACTTTAAGCAGTATAACGGTCGGCAGTACGTATTCGAGAATGGTAGAGGAAATTTTATACTGAAAAGTGATATAGGCGATTCTCGCTACGTGGACACTTCGTCCGGCGCCGTTGCACACGGACTCAAACGACTTTACGATCAACATTTAGGGGTTGGGAGAGATGTCCGCTCACCGTTTGTCATTACTGCGTTTATAAATCAGCATGGAAAACAGATGTATCGCATTGGGTGAGTACACACCCTACGTGCTCGACACAGTGCATGTCTGACGAAAGGTTAGTCGCCGAGAAATGTCGGCGCCCGCTGCCACTGCGGCGGATGCAGAATCGCTGGACTCCAGAATGCAATCCTCAACTGGTGAGAGCATAAGTACCGGACCACCCTCACATATTCCGCCCCGCAATCCGCTCCCTCATACCAGACGGGGTTCTCGAGTCAGTGTGCATTCTTTTTTCAAGACCGGAGTTGTACAGCAGCCACCCAAAACCGTTCCAGAAGAAGACGGCAACCGTTCACCTCCCGGCCGTAAGTTGAGAAAAACACGTTCAATTCCTAACATGGCTTCCGTAAATGGTACCGACCAAGCAGTTTCTCCAATCACACCTACACTTGTGACGGGAAGGCCCCATGCACATAGTGTTTCCAGTGTGGATGCATTCCGACCTCCTTCTCTCCCTCCTCTAGCTACAGAGCTTCCTCCTCAGCCCCCTGCACCGGATGTTCTTGCATCCGTAATGTCTTGGAATTCCGTACCTCACTCGCCGATCAGCTCCGGTTCTGGCCTTCGGTCCACGAGAAGCTTTTACTCCATGGCTGAGAGGCCATCCGAGATTTCTGGTGATGAGAAACCTACAGAGCACATTCGCCACCCCTTTGGTCGCGGGATAGCTTTCGATACTCCCATCCGGCCTTCTCTATCGCATCTGACTTCGCCTCCTGTTTTGCGGGAAATGCAATCCTTTGAGTCGGGTTTGACGGCGCGTGCGGATCCCGCCCCAAGATCCGCAAGGTTAGGAAAGCTGCGTGCGCGCCTTTCAGACGAGAGTGTTTATACCACTGAGGAAGCGCCATCATCCATTCCCGAGGTCCCTGACGACCCTCCGACCATCGCTGAACCGCTTCCTGAAGCTTTGGTATATTCGCGGTATTCGACGGACCTTTTCGATGTTCTACAGAACTATAAAGGTCTTCCAGTATTGGACAAGGTCGCTGACATTCCTGATCCGCCTACAATCAAGCTTTCCTTGAAGGCGGAGGAAACCGCAGTTCCCCGAGATGATCCACGCTTTGTTATATGGGGCGAGGTGGATAGAGACGACGGCGAAGACGCATCGGCCTCTCGCAGCACAGTGGAGTTATCCTCAGTCACGTCGGCTCTATCACGCAGAAAGAGTACGAAAGAAAGGGCTTCCATCGCTGAACACTCACCCCCCAAATCGGCTTCTAGCAACGCCCCGACGCGAGTTCTGGTGGCAGCTACTATTGAACGGTGGATTGCCCAATTGACTAGCGAGCTCAATTATGACGAACTGCTCATATTTTTCCTGACGTATCGCACCTACATCAGCGCGTTAGACCTTGGACACCTCTTGATATGCCGATTTCACTGGGCGCTGGGTGTTCCTACATCTCCCCAGGATGAGATGGTGCGGCGCATTGTTCGCGTCAGGACGTTTATCGCAATCCGATACTGGCTGTTGACTTTCTTCAGCGTCGATTTTGTTCCTGATCGTGCACTGAGGCTCTTATTTGCCAACTGGCTTAACACACTTCGTCATGATCCCATCTTGACACGGCATAAGGATGCGGCGGTTAGTTGAAACCTATCTTGACGGTGAACGGACTGACTGATTATCGTTTGATGCTAGAATATTGTGCAGAAGTTGCGGAAGGTTGCTCTGGATTGCAAGGAGGCGCATACGCAGGGTCATAATGTTAGAAAGCAGTCAGTCGAGAAGGTCGCGGTCCCTGCTACCGTGTCCGTGGACTTCTCACAGGGCGACTTTGCCGAGAACTTGAGAAAGGCTGTTGGCAAAGGCACCGATGATGCCGACATCGACCTAGATTTCGACGGTGCACAGACTGTCGGTTTGGATTCTGCACTGAAGCTGAACGCTGGCACTGTCAATGGTAACCTCGCAACTGCCGTTGATCTCGCGATGATGCGACAGCCGTTACATCTTGCATTCTTGCAAATGGGGAAGCAGAATACCGCTACTACGCAAACAGACAATCAGCAACCTCCGTTCCCTCTACCTGTGTCTCACAGCGCTCTCTCCAGAGCTGTCGTCAATGCCATTGGTCGTTTGGGTCGGTGGAAACGCGTTCTCAACTACAGGGCGATGAACACTCGTGGTGCCCCTATCCGACCTCCTCTAGGTTTGGGTGCAGCATGTGTTGATGCTTCACCCTTTGATCTCGAAGCAAGCGAGACAGGCGACCTCCTCACAGTTCGCGGAGGTGTGGAGACCTATCTCAAGATGATTGAGAGTCAACTTGGCAAGAAAGCACCGACTGGTAGCTCTTTCATGGCTGCTCTATCAGCCCCACCTCCGCTTGGTCTGGTCCCAAGTACAGCTTCCTCATCTACAAATGCAGACTCGCCGGGGCGACAGTCCCTGGAGCCGCTCACTGAGATCTCGGACGAGGGCACCAGCACTGAGGAGGGTGGTCAGATAGTCCCTACGGAGCAGCCGCGGCCGGTGTCTGCCGTTTCATCTGTGCCTACGGAATCCGTTCAATTCAGACACTCCTTCTCTGATACTTCTTCGGCCATTGAATCTCCTTGGCAAGTGGATGTAGTCTCGATCGACGATTTACAGCTTTCCGATCTATCATCTGAGGATCTGCATGCCCCGACTCCTCCCTCTGGGCTGAGGAAGATGCCTCGCCGGTTACCGAACCGTCGCGATTTCGAACTGGTCCGCCGCTCCACTGACAGCGTGTCTTCGATGGGCATCCACACCAACCCAGCGCGCGATTCTGTCTTATCGGCAGGGTCCTCGGTTGCATCTTCTATGTCTGGAGGACCTGAGGCAGCAGGTCCAATCCACGGATGGCAGGTCGATGCTCTTATTGACTCGTTAACGGACGAAGAAGAGTCTGGAGATGTTGAAGCTGCGCTGCGGCGATTGGAAGGTCAAATCAATCAGGAAAATCAGCGCCGCAAGCAAACGAAGGTTGATGCTTGGGTGAAGTCTATCAACAAACCGCGACCTGAGAACGGTCATTCGACCCCTGCTACTGAAAGGTATTCCTCAGACGAAGAAGACTATGGCGAAGTACAGAGCAGCCTCCGCAATAACGGGAGGGAGATCACAGGCAGTCGTAGCAGCACCAGTCAAGTGTTTGGGTCTCAACCGAGCTCTCGAACCTCCCTCAGCTCAGCAGTGTCTCCCAGTGGTGCTGATTCTCCCAATCGGACCATGGGACCCGCAAAGCCTCCTGGTCTAGACATTGTCAGTGCTGCTGAGGAGGGGATCACGAAGGATGCCGCCCCTAGCCACGGGCTAAATCCTGAGCCAGGACCGCCCTCAACAGCGACGCTCGGCCGTATGTCTGTTGACGGAACTAGCTCCTTGATAGGCCGGCCTGGTCCTCAAGAAACGAGCGCGTTCGTGAAGCCGGAGAAGAGCTGGAAGAAGCATCGCTCGTTCATCCTCGCGTACAAGTCCGAAGTTATTGTCCAGCATTTTTCAGTCATCGACCGTGACCTGTTCCTTAGCCTGAAGTTTGAGGAGCTAGTGTCGCAGGACTGGATGAACTCTACGGACAATTTCGAAATCATGGACTGGGCGCAGTATGTTCGCGAACGACACATCATGAAGGTCGAAAACCATATTATCACCCCCGCTCTTACCGTGATACGCAGCCGTTTCAACCTCACCGTGAACTTTGTAGTGTCTGAGATTATGCTTACCCATCCCTCCGAACGTCTCATGATATATAGTAAATTTATTCGCATCGCTTGGGTAAGTGGCACATAAATCCCAGCGGAAGTCACTGGATCTGACTTCTCCATAGAAAGCATATACGTTGAAGAACTACCATCTCCTAATAGCTGTCCTCGCCGGCCTGGACAGTGTATGGGTTCAAAAGGCACTGAAACAGACTCAGGCGAAGAAACCAGGTATATGGGAGAGTCGGATGCTCCGGGATCTCCACGAATGGAGTACCAACCAGGAAGACTTCAAACATATCCGTAATACGGTAGACGCTTTGGCTGAGGCGAAGACACGAATTGTCGGTTCACCCGAGTCTTCCCAAGCAGGAGCCGCCAGTCAGTCGTCAACGTCTAGAGGACGTGCCGCGTCTGAGGGTAAGGCGCCCGCGACGCCGTCCTGCGTGCCTTTCTTTGGTATGTTTTTGTCATGTATATATCCGTTATAGTCACTCATGGCTCATTTAGGAGTCTATTTGTCACAACTTTACCGCTATAATTCTCTTCCTGATTTGATTGATCCCACGGCACCTCACGAGCCGGTCGGCGTGGACCCAGAGACGAACACCTTTCATCAACCTGCGCATCCTGAAGTGTTTTCGTATCTTGCCCCGCTGCCGCCATCTGTACAATTGGAGCCGCTTATCAATGTTCACAAGCAGCGTCTCATAGCCGGTGTAGTCAAGTCTTTTGTTGCCGGCCAACACCTTGCTGCGAAGGTGGAATATACCCCGGATAAGAAACTGTTCCAGAAATGCTTCAAACTACGAGGACTCGAACCAGACACGCTTCATCGCGTTCTTGCTCTATATTCTAATTGGGATACGTGATGTTACCTCTTCTTTTCACAATAACGACATATGCACCGTTAATCTGGGCCCCTGGAGGTTTGTACCATGCTTGTTGTCGTATATACTGTTTGCGATCACCTGAAACTTATAGATTGTACTTGGAAAGGGTTTTAGTGAATGAAATTAATATGTACTGCGTTTATTATGCTATACGTAACCTCCGTGAACTTCCGAGGGCGTGCAATGCTGTGCATGCGTCGGGCTACGAATGCGGAACGAAGGGCGTGTTTAAGATGTCTGACGACATGCGTACAACATATCTACCGGACCGTGGCGACGAACAGCCTGGTATACTCCGAATGGCAAGCTTCTTCGTTCGTCACGAGAAGTAGTTTGATTTGCATCCATCTCTGCTGGCGTTATACTGCAAATAGAGTGACTGTTCGACTGTTTTGATGTCTGATTATGATTGTTACTGCCGCATGACTTGAGGCCTCAGAACAGCGACTGGGGTTAGATTATGCCCCCGGTTACCACAGGTCCGACATGGCAACAGGGCGGTGCATTTTCATGATCGGATGCCCAGGGGGATAGAAATCACTTCCTCGAAAAGGTTGAAGGCGAGATGTTATTCATGATATGGCCTTGCAACATTAGCCCCTAAGATGTACACGAGCTTTGTGCATGGTATAGGGTTTCCAATTACAGGTCACAAATTTATTTACAGGCTGTGTTTGGCACAGCTGCGAGGATGGTGTTGCTACGAACCTGATATGTGGACGAGTAACAGGACAGCATCCGTTTATAGGAGCATCTCGGGAATCACTGAGACTCGGGCGACAATGAAGTCCTGCGTTGCCGTAGGCAGCAGCCCGCAGCTCGAGAATTATGTCTGGCCTTTCTTGTATCCGTCGCATTTCTGTCGTGTCAGACGGTAAAGGACGGGTTGGTGATATCAGTGTGTGGGGCTGACAACGGGCGCCAGCGGTGAACCTGCTTTTCCATATACGGCCGCCAAAATTGCACTCCGATTCAACTCAGAGCTCCATCATGAGATGAGATCGGCAGGTTTCTGCGAGTCAACAGCCGGACGAGTTTGGCAGAATGAGGCCAGCGAGCATATTCTGCGCCGTTCCCTTTACAGGCCAGACCCAACCAAGTCCTGCCCCCAAAAGTCTGAGCCTCGTGGAAACCTAAGCATGAGCGGAATGGAAGAGGCTATCGTCAGAGAGAGTTTCCTTGATGAGTCGTGCTAGGAAGGGGCCCCGTTTATATATGTTCCGTAAGGCCGGATGGGTGGTTGTATCTGTGGCCTTCGGGGCCTGCCGCGCCCTTGAACTCCCGCCGTCTATTTAGACACGTTTGCCTCAATGAAGCAACACTCTTCGTCCTTTCCACTTTCCTGTGTTCTCAGCTCCTCCGCCTCAATATTAGCCTCCCGTCTCCCTACTACTATGGCTGATGCTGCTCATCTCTCGGCAAATTTCAGACTGACCGCGATGGACCTTGCTCGTCGCTTGTCATTTCTCCAACATTATGTCTCCGCAGCACATGAACTGGTCCTGCGCTTCGAGCAGCTCCAACCACGAGAGCTTCGTCGTCACACACGCAAGGTTGGTTTATGTCTTAGCTGCACCCTCCAGCGCTCCATAAATTCTGATGCCTTTTTTTCGAAACAGATCGTAGCTTTGATTGAGGTAACATTGGTGGAACGCATGAAAATATTTCCCACCATACTCATTGAAATGATAATGCACACAGATATCTCGTCAAACCCTCCTACGATGCGGTTTACGCTTGTATCACTTCGCTGCATGTCCTCCCGCGCTGTCTCAACACAAGTGCCGTTTTTTCGACTTGCTCCGTACGTTGAAGCAGCAACGTCGTTTTATGGACAACTCTGAACATGAACTGCGAGGTAAGAAAGTTTTTTGAATGCGTGTGACCTGCCGACTTCTGTGTACGTATTGATGTACTGATCAATGCTTTGTGTTGGTGCTCAGGCCGTATTGATCGCCTTCTGCTTCCATTATCGTCCAATCTCCGGATAGCCTCTACCGAAGATACAGCGGCGCATCCGTCCTACTACTCGAAAAGCGTGGGGCTGGTCTCTCCTCCACCCTCCCCTGTTTCTCTTCCTTCGACATCACGCAGTGGATATACCGCAGTAAATACCGTTTCCCGTGGCTACGCGAGCTCAGACACCGAAGGGAAGATGCTGCGTAAGTATTGTAATTTATTTCATGCATTCTGCACACGTGGGATTAATAGTGTTTAAATACTGTAGCTCCGGACGTCCTTATGTCAAGATCCAGTAAACGGCGCATACACCGGATACAGCAGCCAGTTCAAGTCGGTGGGAATGTTTTTGGCAGAGCACCAGAGACCAGGCAGCATAATGAGCCGTCCGCGGCTGCCACAGACGCACCCCCCGAGGATGTCGAGGCTGAATCTTCTCATCTACCAAGGCTGGTTGCGCCGTCTCGCCGCCGTTTTGGGATTTTCTGCACCTCGAAAGCGGGACACCGACGCTCCGGCAGCATGCGATGAAAACCTATCGCTTCCCCGGCTTCGGAATATTTACCGTCAACCTTAAATTGCCGGGCTGGCCGCATAGCCTCTCAGGCCATGACCTGTGCTATATGGGCTAGACACATTCAGGACTCCTGGCTGTATCCCTCGATGGGTGATTCAGCAATGTTGCTTGCTTGCCATATGCACTATTATGTATGTCTCAGGATATATTTACCACCGGAGCTCAAGCTTGTGGATACACACGAGGAGTTGTAGATAATCTACTGATGGCTCATGGATGTACAATTCGAATGCAAATCACTATTCTGTTCAATCGGTGAAAAGTCCTCCCTCTTGAGGTGTTCCGGGGGCCTCACTCCCACCAAATCCCTGTGCCCCGCCTCTCAAGGCCTTAAGCTCCTCCCTCCACGACTTGAATTTTGATATGAGAACATTCTCGTTGGCAGATGAGCCGACACTGGACTCTTCGCCTTCCAGCGCAGAGATGATTTCGTTCAAAGCACTGTCGAGCTTGCTAAAGGAACCGTGGAGAGAGAACGGGTTACCCACAACCGATTGTGGCTGCTGTTCACCACCAGTACCGGGTACAGACTCAGAAGGCGCGGCTTCTCAGAGTAGGGGAAGGATTATGAATGGGTCTAAAGAGTGATATGTTGCAGCATACCTTGCGGGTCAGACTTGGGATACACCTGGTGAAACAATCAGATCATAGAACATCTATATAGTTGAGCTGTAGAATAGCCACATACCTGTCCCGGGTTTTCGCGCGTTGGAGAAGGAGGAATCGCATTTGAAGTCTGGTCGGGAAACTTCGCATCGGCTAGAGGAAGAAGATAGTTAGCATTGTATTCCAACACAATGTCGCCAAGAGTTCACCTCCACCAAGTGACATTCTGAAGTGCAATTGAGACGTGTCAAGAGTATTTGTTTGCTAAGCGTGGTGAATAGAGCAAAGAAGTTGCATGATTACAACCGTCATATATGGAACGGTGGAGTAAAGTCTCGTGACGTCACGACGTAGCCTTTCGTCGTTTGCTCGGACTATGCGCTGAATCTAAGGATATATGTAGCAAAGGTGCTGCAGTAAAACATGACGTATGTACGATTACAGCACCTTCGCCGCTAATTTCGAAGTCTTAATCCAAACCGGAGAGGGCGTTGAAACGAGTGGGCGTTGATTCTAAAGCGGACTGACGTACATGCGGCGATTTTCATGTTGCCTTCCCTATCTCATTCTGGCCATAAATTGGATTAAACCCGCATGCCAGCGAGAGCACATATGTTTCCTCGATAATCAGTGGAAAGACAGTAGCACAGCAGCGATTGAGCGCTCAATCTGACATCTTGAACGATTTCCTTTTGTGGTACCAGTCCGCTTTGATGCTCCAACTCGCACTGGTACGTTTTGATCCGGATCCATGTTCTCATGAATCCGACCTCACAGAATCGCTGGTACTGTAGATGCGACAGGGCCTCGACGATGTGTAGGAGAAAGCCCTCCTACATATCTCAGGGTAGTAACCATGTGATGCCGACGACCCGATATTTGTTTTTCGATCTGGCGACAGTTGATACCTCTTTGCAGATCCAAGCACGATCGGCAGCCTCTACAAGTGTCACATACTCTAGTTCATACTCACTGGCACCTTACTACACTTAGGAAAGCATTCACAAGCGTGGTGTTACGAGGAAGGTGCTCGAATATAATCGACATATCTTCGCTTTGATGTCCTCGTGAGAAATATAACCTCTACGTTCATCCTGGGGGATAAACAGCTAGGGTTGAAAAGAGCATATTAGCCACCGCTATTTTGGCATTCGGTGGTTCATAAACTTCAGCACAAAGGCAAATTGCAACTGAGGGCTGGCAAAGTACCATCCTCAAAACCGCTTGCCATGCGCTAAAGTCGCGAGTCACAATGATCACGCGTGACTGTGACATGAAATATGGATCTCGGATTATTGAAGCAAGGCTCAACTCACTCCTACACAACCATGCCCGGCGACGAGACACGTCAGAAAACACACGACGGCTCTGATTCAGAGTCAGAAGATGAAGATGTTGTCGAGACTATCCCCAAAGTCGACATCGATCCATCTACCCTGACTCCACTATCGCCTGAAGTTATCTCAAAACAGGTAGGGTGAATTATGTCCTGAGGTTTTGCGAAATGTGTATACTTACTGCGTGTGCTCGAATAGGCTACAATAAACTTAGGTAAGACCAATTGTAGGTATAGATTACTGCAACACGACTGACTGAACGAAAGGAACCATTGGACATGTCGCGCACGGGAAGTCGACGGTGGTGAAGGCTATATCTGGAGTGACGACTGTTCGGTTCAAGAACGAGCTGGTTAGGAATATTACAATCAAGCTTGGCTATGCGAACGCCAAGGTGCGCCGTATTTCTATACTTTTAGGCCTTCTTCTTATGCGGCAAAGATCTACAAATGTGAAAACGAGGCATGCCCACGACCGGGTTGCTATCGCTCATACCGATCCGACAAGGAGGACAACCCGCCTTGCGAACGTCCAGGCTGTGGGGGCCGCATGAAATTAGTCCGCCATGTCTCGTTCGTCGACTGCCCCGGTCACGACATCTTGATGGCTACTATGTTGAACGGTGCCGCAGTCATGGATGCTGCGCTACTCCTCATCGCCGGAAACGAGACTTGCCCTCAACCCCAAACGTCGGAGCACTTGGCGGCGGTTGAGATCATGAAGTTGGAGAACATTATCATCCTGCAGAACAAGGTGGACTTGATCAAGGAAGCGCAGGCGCTTGAGCATCAAAAGAGCATATCTGCGTTCGTGAAAGGTACGGAGTGGATACTCTATACTGGGTCTATCATGTTAACTCTGTCTAGGGACCGTCGCCGAGTCTTCGCCGATTGTTCCTATCTCTGCTCAGCTCAAGTACAACATTGACGCTGTGAATGAGTACATTGTTAAGCGCATCCCAATCCCTGTACGCGACTTCACCTCCGACCCCAAGCTCATCGTCATTCGTTCATTCGACGTCAACAAACCTGGTGCCGAAGTAGACGAACTCAAGGGTGGTGTAGCCGGTGGTTCCATCTTGACTGGTACTCTCCGTCTTGGGCAGGAGATTGAAATCCGCCCCGGTATCGTGAGCAAGGACGCGCAAGGAAAACACAAGTGCCAACCGATCTTCAGCAGAATTGTGTCACTGCATGCGGAGAGCAACCAACTGCAATTTGCCGTACCTGGTGGCCTCATTGGTGTCGGGACACGCATTGACCCCACGCTCTGTCGTGCGGATCGTCTTGTTGGTCAGGTGTTGGGTGCCGTTGGAAAACTCCCCGATGTATACTCCGGTAAGCCCGTTGTGTTACGCTCTTGTATTCGCTCCTCACTGTGCACCATAGAGATCGAAATTAGCTTGTTCTTACTTCGTCGTCTCCTTGGTGTCAAGATGGAGGATAAGAAACAAACTAAAGTCTCGAAACTGGCGAAAGGAGAGTTGCTTCTCATTAACATCGGAAGTACCTCCATTGGTGGACGAGTCATTAGCACAAAAGCAGATCTCGCGAAAATCCAGCTGGCTACACCTGCCTGCACGACAGTCGGCGAGAAGGTCGCCCTGTCACGCCGCATAGAGACTCATTGGCGATTAGTCGGTGAGTATCACAATCGCTCTCTACGCTTTATGTCCACTTACATTCTTCACAGGCTGGGGGTCGATCCAGCGAGGAGTCCTCGTGGACATCGATTAATGATTCCCTTGCTCTTACTCATGTTCAAATATTATGACACATAACCTGTAGCTTTAGAGGCTTGTATCAATGCATTCAGTCTCATTCGTCTTCGTTTGCAGCTCTCGACGACTGCTTGTACTCTAACAGCCTCTAATTTCACGGGGCCATCCACCCCCGTGGTACTTCTATGCAACAGGTGGGCTCTCGGCTCTGAAATGAGACATATTCTAATACAGTGGATCCTCGCCCGGCGAAAATAGGGTACCATTCGGGATCTAGGTAAACGTCAGACAGCAGTTCACGAACAAGTAATTTCCCGTCGTCTTGAGTCCGTCCTGGTTCCTAGATGTGCAGAAGTAAATGTAGGTTTTATTAACAACTTTCCCATTTCTCACCCGCAATGCAATGGTCAGGCTCAATTGCCACAGTCTCACCGCTGGTAACCATATTGTATGGATGGTGGTACTAGATGATTTGAATACTTGAAACGTAAGTCAAACAGGTTACAGTGGCTGTCCGTTCAACTTGGTCAACCGTGCGGGACGGCCCGATGATGATCCGATTAGTCTGGGGATAACTAGAAGTATGAAGTAAACCCAGTCTCGCACACCATCTACTCAACCTCTTACTTCCAAGTATCGCTCTCTCTTCTGTAAAGATGGTCAAAGTAGTCGTCCTAGGTGCTTCAGGTAAGCTTGTGACCGCTTCAGTCCGGCTTGACTGCACGCATACTGATTATCGATCGTCGCACAGGCGGTATCGGTCAGCCCCTGGCTCTCTTGCTGAAGGCGAACCCCGCCGTAACTGAGGCGAGTAGTTAAGAAAGAATGGACCATCACGATGTTGACAGCCAAGCTTGTAGCTGGGGTTATACGATATCGTCAACACTCCAGGAGTCGCGGCAGATCTATCTCACATCGCGACCCCTGCTAAAGTTGTCGGATATCTCCCTCCTGATGACGGGTTGAAGAAGGTCTTAACGGGGGCGAAAGTAGTCGTCATTCCCGCAGGTATACCCAGAAAACCTGGAGTGAGTCCCATATTCCCTTCAGTTCGCGATTAAGATAGTCTGATGTTTGTGGTAGATGACTAGGTGAGCCTTTACGCACTTTAGCAGCCTCCCACCTTGACGCCAGATACAACCAACTTCAGGGATGATCTATTTAAGGTCTGTTGTACTGCACATTGTCTGTCAGATTGGTGGATCTCAAAGTTTTTAGATTAATGCGGGTATTGTACGGGATCTCGCAACCGGAATCGCACAGAATGCCCCCGACGCTTTCGTCCTTGTCATCTCCAACCCTGTCAACTCTACTGTTCCCATCGTAGCGGAGGTTTTCAAGCAGAACAACGTCTTCAACCCGAAAAGGTAGGCGTTACAGCTTATCACAGTCCAAATACCAACATTTGTATTGGCTATCTCAGAATCTTCGGTGTTACCACGCTCGATGTTGTTCGCGCATCAACGTTCGTTGCGGAGATCATTGGCGATCTCAGTAAAGCCCCATCGATTACCGTCCCGGTCGTGGGTGGCCACAGCGGTGTTACGGTACGCAATCGCCTCTGTCGTATTGCACGTCACTTATGAGAGATGTGGTAGATCGTCCCCCTGCTTTCGCAATCCTCTGTCCCTCTGCCGTCAAGCATTGCCCAGGATGACCTTGAGAAGCTCACAAATCGCATCCAATACGGCGGTGACGAGGTCGTGAAGGCTAAGGACGGTGCGGGCTCCGCTACGCTTTCCATGGCATACGCTGGTGCAGAGTTTGCCAATGCTATCATCAAGGCCGTCAACGGTGAGAGTGGTATCGTCGTTCCGACCTTCGTCCATCTCTCCGCCGACCCTTCGGGTGGCGAGGCACTGAAGAAAGAGATCGGGAAGGACCTCGCTTTCTTCTCTGCCCCCGTTGAACTTAGCGTATGTCTCCTTTTTATCGTGCAACATACACTCTTACTGACGTACACTTGATAGTCGGATGGTGTCAAATCCATCAAGTCTCTCGGAAAGCTCACAGACTACGAGAAGAAGCTTGTTGATGCAGCCGTTCCAGAACTTGAGGCCAGCATCGAGAAGGTTAGCCAGTTCTCTAAAGCCAGTGTTTCCCGTAGCTGACAGTAGGATTCCAGGGTATCTCCTTCATTGGGGCGTCGAAGTTGTGAGGTTAGGGGGGTAGATATAGATGAGGCGTTCGCAATGATTTGCGCCGCTGTATCTGAAAGACCGTCGTGTACGTGTGTAGAAACTTCGCTGTACAAATAAACAATTCAGTGTCTTTGTTGTAACAATCCATATGATGTGATCAGACGACACACAGCGGATGAGTGGCTAATGCGCACTATTTGCGAATACGCGGGGTAGGGCAGAATCTGGCCTCGGACAACAGCCCAGGAACGCAGAGGCGTTAACACCACGCTCACGTGATACATGTTGAAGTTGAAACAACGGTTGGCGCCCGTGAACAACATCGAACCGTGGTCATTAACGGGCTCTTTAGTCGACGCCCATGGCCATCTCGTAGACGAACACCCCCTCCTACCCTTGTGCAACAGTCTCGCGCACGAAGCCTTATAACGCAAGCAAACGGACGTTACGGACCAGTCGTCCTCGAACATATCACACCCTTCCACATAGTGTAGCCTCACATCTTAGCAATGTGGTCAAAGCTTAGCAGTGCTTTGAAGGCTCGTCCAGTGACACCAAGTCCTGATACAGATGACGAAAGGACACCTGATGTACTAGCCAGCGTATACGAGCAGCATCCCAACCTCTCAGTGTTTCATCAAGACCCGACAGAGATGCCGTTCCCAACCCCGAGTCCTCCAGCTTCCCCCTCAAGAAATGGCCGGAGAAACATGTTCAAGCGCATGTCAAAGATACCAAACAACGAGAATGTTGATACATTTTCAAGGAATACACTTCCTAAGAAGGTGCTGTCTTCGCTTCAGAATATCGCTCCCGGTGCGTGATAACGAGTTTAATAATGCGTTGTCTGACACGGTCATCTTACACAAATAGACTCCACGCTAAGCCGAGCTACCGCAGATAACTTGATGCGCCCATCCGAGGATTCTGCTCGACCGTCATTTGACAGCCTGAAGATTCCTTCTACACCTACAGAAGGAAAGGAGTCAAAGTTCGGTTCTCTTCGTTCCATCCTAAGGCCTAATAATACGCCGGGAACTGGCCAGAGCGTACGCTTCTTCTCACGGGATGCCTACCGTGTAATCAGTCCCGAGCAATCCAGTGCAAGCGAGTTTGAGGATCCGAGCCTTCTGGATCGTTTGCAACGCTCGACGTCTTCCCGCCCATCGGTACAGACCGTTTTCTCATCTTCACCTGCGATTCCTCCTCCTCCGCCCAAGGATGATCCCCCAACGCCTGGAATCAGCTCCATGATGCAACCTATATCTCCTCCGAACCTGGGCAACATATTCGACCTGTCATCCGAATTACCTACCATTCCGATTGGGTATAACGCCCCCCTCCTTGACTCAGCAATTGAAGTTTCTGATCTCGAAGACAAGTCCATGTCACTTGAAACCGTCGAAGAGAAGCTGGATGACGACGATATCCTGTCCCAGGATCGTGTTATTCCATCTTTCACTGTGAAACCGACACACGACCGCAGCCAATCTTTCAGTTTTGGTCAGACCCTGTTCCAATCTCTCGCAGAGTCTTCTCCCGCGGTGAAAACGAAGTCCCCACCGAATCGTCATCGTGCCCTAAGCGACACCAATCTATTTACAACTATGATCCACTCCCCAGCTACCGCAGTGACGGATCTCATCCGCCCAGAAGCTGAGATCAACGACACGTCCCAGGCTGTTGTAGGGTATCAGCTACCGGAGCGTGACCCCTTCGCAGCGAATGCTACAACCTACTATACTCCGGGTACTATGCTGCCTCCATCACCTCCTCAGTCAAATCACACCCGCACGGCTTCGCGCGAAGAAGATCTGATATGGTCACTTCGCACACAGTTGGCCCTGCGGCAGGAGGTATGCGCCCAGTATGAAGTCGACCTCGCCGCCCGGGATGAACTCGTCGAGCTGCTTAACTCTCGACTGAGTGACAGCGACAAGGAGTTGAGCCGCCGTAGAAACTTGATCAAGGGTTGGCGGAAGCGTGTAGCCGAACTCGAACGATGTATCCAAGGACTTGAAGGAGATGCGGATAGAAGTAGGGAGGAAAGCCTTGATCGTATTGTGATGGATGAGGCCAGCGGCGAGGCTTTACGGATACTTCACCGTCGTATCGGAGAGCTGGAGCGGGAGAAGAGTGAGAGAGAGCAGAAGGAGGAGCAGCTTCGCTCTGAAATGGCGACGAAGAGTCAGGAGCTCGATAAGGTCAAGGACGAGCTCCGGACGAGAGACAAAGCCGAACGCGAACTGAAGGCTGGTATCAAAGTCGCCAAAGAACAGATGGAGCTCATGGGCGAGCAAGCTCGGTCTGACGAAGAGTTGAAGAATTTGATTGCCAAGAGCATCGAGTCTGCAAAAGAGCAGGACGAAGGTCTTTCTACCGCTTGGGAACAAGAACGGGTGTCACTTACGGCTGCAAACGACCAGCTTCGGGATGAGCAGGTTGAGCTGCAGTCCCAGCTCACCACTCTACGCGAACATGTAGTTCGAAAGGACGAGGAGCTTTCTGTGCTGAAGTCCGAACTCGAGGCGCAGTGGAGACACACCGAGCAACACGGCGAGGAGATGGACAAGCTGAAGCAGGAGAATGACGAACTCTCTCGTGAAGTCGAGCGTCTTCGCGAGAAAGCGGCTGGAGCCGAATCAGGCTTTGAGGAGAACGAGGACAGGAAAGCCGATCTCGAAGCGGAGCTGCAGGAAGCCTGGTCTGTTCGAGAGGAACTCGAAAGGGAGAAGGATGAGGTATGAATCCAATACTTCACAGGATATGGCAATACTAATTTCCCTTGACAGCTTGAGCAGCAGCTGCGCGCCGAGCAGGACCACGCCGATGAGCTAACTCGCGCGTTGCAAGAACGTGAGGACCGCGTCACGAGTCTTGGGCAGGAGCGACAATTCGCTATGGACAGCGTCCAACGTTTGCAAGAGCATGTTCGCCAGCGCGACGCCGAGATCGCTGAGTATGTTAAGCGTATCAAAGAACGCGAGGCAGAAGTGGATGACGCCCGAGACGCGGTCTCAAGGCAGAAACGCGATCACAGTCGCATTGTGGACGAACAGAGCCGGAGGATATCCGAAGTTGTCGCTCGCGAAGTGGAGGCTCGGGCCAACATGGAGCAACTCGTGAAAGAGCGCGCAGAGTCGGACGTGGAGGTCAACGCGTTTAAGGAACGTGTTAGCACTTTGACCCAAGAGCTTGAACGCCTCCGCAGGCAGGTACACGAGCTCCAGCAAGCAAGCGCGGACAAGGACTTGAAGCTGATGCAAGCCAACAAAAATATCGTCGAGCTCAAGGAGGACCAAACCCAGATGAACATGGCCATCGTCGCAAAGCAGCAGGAGCTTGAGCAGGTGAGTATCTCTGTAGTACAGGTGCTCATTCGCTGACCTGCTGCTCTAGATCAAGAGGCTCTCTGCTGGTGCTAAGATTGCCGTAGGTGCCACCCCCGCTCCAAAGCCATCTTCCCGTCGCGAAAGCTCTATCTTCGGCACGCCTAGCGTCGCACGACCTCCTTCTGCCCTCTCCGACGTCAGCAGTACCACAAAGGAACGCAAACCGGGTGATTCTTTATCAACCGCTCCCCGTCTGTCGCTCGCCAGAAGCGTTCGTCCGAACGGGTCAGCGGTGAATTCTTCCCGCCGGTCGGATGCCAGCATGGGTCCTCCGTCTGCGGTTAAAATACGCACGTCGCCGACCTCGATTAAATCCGCCACCCCTTCCCGCGTCGCGTCGAATCTTGCGCGCTCGTCATCACTGACTCCAATCGTGAAGACCCATCGTCGCCCCTCGTCGTCCCTTGAATCGCTCAGGAATAAGACTCTGGTCTCGCAGCGGGAGGCAGCCTCGAGTGCCTCCAACACCAGCGAGCAGGAGAAGGAGAACGTCGACTCAACGCCCGTCGCCAATCCTAAATCCGCACGACAAATTAAAGTCCTTGTACCAGCATGAAGAGCACCGAAAGCATACCATCTTAATAATCCGCATCTATCTATTGGTAAAATATCTAGCCTCGAGCCAAGTGTACCCTTCGTGGCTTGGGTTTGACGCCGCAGCATCACTCAATGTCATGATTATATCCCTCGCATCGTTTCCTGGACATAATCCCCTCCTGTCCTCTCAAGTTTGATACACGCCGCATGCCTTCCCCTTCGCTCTGTCACTATGTTCTCTCTCTCTTCTCCATGCTTCTCCGTCGCTCTGTCGTTGTGTACCATTGCTTCCCATCACGCTTTGTCTTTGATCCGTGCTCTTCCTGTCTCATCTCCTGTTCTGTCCTCACTTCTCTACTCGCAACTTAGATACTTGTCTTGAACCCCGCGCTTTGCATTGAACACTCCCACCATCGTATCGCTTCGCTCTCTGCTCTGTATTACACTCACATATGAAATCTCGTTACCAGACATCCGAAACACAACCATCATCCACGAACTATGCGGGTTCTTCCCGTGCTGGATACCTCATTGAAAGGGCTCTGGATACGTATATTTGCCTGCGTGGGGAAGGAACGGTGAGCGACGGCTAGCTTGCGAAATGGTGACGCAGTTCGCGCAGGCCTTTCTGCAGTCCCCGTTTACGACTTTATCTAGTCCCTTCCCAATCGTGGCTAGCATAATCACAATGCAATTTAGACTCTACTGTGTATCAATCAAATGCTGTATCTCAGTAATAACGTCTGTGAGCACTGGCTCGGGCGAAGGTGCTGATTGATGTCCGCTACCGATACGCTGACCGCCATCGCTCTATGCTAAACTCCTTTCGAGGCTGAACTTCAAAGGCTCGTTTCAGGCC
Organism: Trametopsis cervina; assembly: GCA_022385755.1. NCBI lineage: Eukaryota > Fungi > Basidiomycota > Agaricomycetes > Polyporales > Irpicaceae > Trametopsis > Trametopsis cervina. The sequence goes on along the minus strand of MU278371.1, from coordinate 126,274 downwards.
AGGGAAGAACGTAGCAGGCATATGTGTTTAACACTCGAATAACTAAGCAGCGTTTTATGCAAACACCACTAAATACTTGGCTTCCATACACCCGTGCGGCTCTTCCTGTATTTGGCACCGTTCCGCGTGACAATCACGGAAAGAGACTACGACCTGACAGATTTACTTATGGGGTTCGCACTAAACACCTCCCTGATGCCGCAACTGAACACAGGTTATACGCTGCCGAGGACCCTGACGACTGCACAAGACCTTTACCCGTAACTGGGATCAATTTTGCCTTCAGCGGTCTGGAAAAAATAGCGTTTCAATGTGCAGGACGCTACGCAGTACCCGGATGTTTTACCCCAGAAATGAGCGGCGAGATGAGCGTTGTTGACAGACGCGAGCGATACGTTGACCAGGACTGCTGTGCAGTCGGACGGTACCCAGGCGAGTAAGTAAACTCTACTTGTCGATCGGCGATCGTGCGCTCACCGTCAACGTTGCGTTCCAAGTGTGCGTTGTCAAGCGAGGCTCTGTACCCAGTCGTCGTCACATCAAACGGTGACCAGGAACAAGTACCTAGGATGGTAAAGCACGCTGCCATGCCGCCGTCGGCTCCTATTCTTGTCATATCCTCCCGCGAAAATTTGCTCCCGTGTGTCTTGGGCTAGACCTCTCGCGGATCAACCGCCTCTCCCTCGATCTCTTTTGTCTCATTACGGCCAGAGTACATAACGATCCCTGGCGTGCTCAACGGCCGCGCGAAGCTCAAACATACCACGTTCACTCTTCAAGGATGGCTAGCGAAACTCAACGCACCGCGACGTTGCAGTTGGAGTTCGTGGTGGTCGGTGGAGGTGAGTCACCTGTCTGCACGCAACTTGGGGCCAGTCAAACACGGTCTACTGGCACCACTGGCCCCTGTCGCCGAGTCCTCGAGTCTTCACAGTTGCTCAGGCTCATCCTATGCGTTCACAGGGATCGGCGCCCATGCTATCGCGTATATGCTGTGCATAGCGGGGCATAAGGTACACGTCCTCGAAAAGCAACCTGCTCTCGGAGCACCCGCGTCAGGGATCCGACTTCCACCGAACGCAAGCAAGATCCTGAAGAGGTGGGTCGGTGACGAGGCACTTCGCAAGACCGCTGCGAATTGTTTGTATTCTCCTTGGTATGATGGTGCGTTCATGTTTGGCATATATCGGCTCCGTTGTTGGCACTAATGTAGATTGTCATACGCTGCCTAGTGGAATCAGGGGAGCGTTTGGGTGCAGCGCACTGGCGGCCGGATGTGATGACAGAGGCTGGAGGGGATTTCTTGCTTATGGCAGTGAGTAGTTTATTGACGACTATCTTTTGAAGGTGTCCTGAAAATTTTCAGCACGAAGATGTTCATCGAATGGTACACGAGCTCGCTGTTTCCGCAGGCGCGAAAGTTGAGTTTGGTGCGACGGTCGAGAAGGTGACGCCGGGAGAGCGACCCTCGGTGACCCTGGAGGGCGGAAGAGTGATTGAAGCGGACATTATAATTGGCGCTGATGGTCCGCGGAGTATGGTGCGGGATGTTGTGCTAGGGGGCAAGGTCCCCCTCGAATACGACGGCATGACTGCCTTCGGTGCGACTCTGCCAATAAGTGCAATGCGCAATGACCCGGAGCTATCACAAATGCTCAAAGAAGGCGCGGTACGCATAGCCTCGCTGATCTGATAAAGCAGCGTACTGAATCCGGTTTAGTGGCCGCTTGGCATGGGCACTAGCAGAAGCATATGTGGTAGGTCCAGGAAACTCGCCTTGAGATCTAATCCACAATAGATGCTGACTCCATCATAACTTAGGTCATCCTACAGTGCGTTGTCCGAGTCCTTTGTTATAGGCACCGTCCAATTAATGCCGTACAGCGCGCACACACGGAGTTTGCATTGATGGTCCATGTAACGGACGAGGCCGCCCAGACCCCACCTGACGCAGAGGAATCCTGGCTTGATGTCGTTTCTTTGGATACCGTAAATCTCGACGGCCTTTCGCCAACGTAAGATGCCGTTTCTCTCGCGTATTTGATTACTTACCTTATTCTTTGAACGTCAGGTTTATGCGCTTGCTAAAGGCTACTTCCTGTCTTTGGCGAACTCGATGTACGAAGCCTCTGGAGGTTACTGAGTGGTATGATGAGACGGAGCGCATCGTTCTCCTCGGGGAAGCTGCGCATCCATGGTATGTAAGTGGACTCCGCGCTCTCTATCATTATAGCACCTATCTCTGACCTATCAACCAGGCCGGATGTTCACACGGAACAGCCATGGCCCTGGAAGATGCCGTCGTCCTAGGGAAATTGTTCAGCTACCTCACGTCACCAGACCAAATTCCGACCTTTTTACATGCGTACCAGGAGATACGTCACTCCAGGACGAGTGCCGTCCGAGCGCGAGAAGTGACAAACGCCGCTATCCTCTGGTTGCCCCCTGGCCCCCATCGCGATGGCCGTGACGTTGTGTGCCGTCTCGATCGACAGGAATGGGACGAAGGCGCGCTGAAGGAGGAGTTCGAGGGTATAGTAGATATGGTCGGTTACGACGCTTATGACGCTGCTGAGGTGCGACACATGAACCATTTCCGACTCGTGTTACTAACTGCCGTCTTGGTCGACAGGAATGGTGGGTCAGATGGGGACGCTACAAGCTTTTTCCGGGGTCCGAGCGACCTATCTCTCAGATGCAAATCCAGTTCTTGTCTGAAGAAGTCAGGATTCACTAACCTTCGTCTTGGACAGCTCCATGACTGTTACGGCCTTAAAAGCAAATACCCTACATTGATTCTAGACAATACCTGATTCCCAAACATCATGTCCGTACCTTACCTTGCTTCTTTTATATATCACCTTGGATTACACTATTCGCATGCGGCTCTGACGTCCCCAGCTTGACTGGTCATGGTGGGTAAATCAGCCTTTGAACGGACCACGTAGACTGACATAAGCTTCGAACGATAGGTGTCTGTATTGTGTTTACTAACAGCCGCTAACGTAATGCCACGGAGGCAGATGCGGAGGTATATTGCAACTTCCAGGAACATGGAGCCGTGGCCAAGCTGTGCTACCAGTCTTATCGAAATTGAAATTCGAACGCAAAGTTGTGACCTTGGTCAGACACCTCGAGTTGGTGAAATCCTTTTTCGGTGCCAGAGGCTTGCATGTGAGCAACTTCGCTCGGTCCGTAAGAAGCTGGCCAACCTTCGTTACTGGATGATTGGTAGCCTGACGTGCGAAGAGCAGCTACGAGGATCATCGTTTCGGTGAACTGTCGGTGAGTTTTCCTTCCTGCACAGGGTCCAGCGTGCTGCTCATTCTCGGGGCGTTAGAAACTTCAGCGTCGATTATGTCGGTGATCAAGGTGTCGGAGGCCGAGCGCAGATGAAACGACTCAGATAGCCCGCGAAGTTCGAATAGGGTCTCCACTGTCAATGCAAAGCACGGGGCTCGGAGACGCCACGACGGGAGCGAACGCGGCCCCTGCTCCGTTTCGAAAGTAATAGAAAATCTGAATAATACTCCACGTTTACAGGCGTGCGTGTGTATCGCCTCACGGACCATTGAGTACCGATTGCACGATTTTTTTACGATGTATTGGACCCTTTCCATCATACTTTCCAGGAAAGGGTCTATCCGAAGGCTCATTTCTTCTGGCTCGTCCGGGCCACACCCGGTGACCGGCGAGTCTCACCCGCCAACATTTCCATAAAATGGATTGAAGTTTGGCACAGCCAGATCTGGGAAACATACTGCGTGCTCTTCCAACCCCCCCGCTCATGACAGCACAGGCTAACTGTTATCCCACACCACCGTGTCACCAAGACGCCGTGGGCGTTAAACGACGCGATAAAGAACCGGCTGCCATAACCCCGCAGCGATGCAGCGTAGTTCGAGCAAGCACAACGAATCGAAGGATATAGTGGACGCCCACCAGTCGCTGCTATTCTCCGAGGAATGCACGCTAGGCCGGGCCAATTCCTGAACGGATGAGTAAAGATCAGTATACGCTCCGCGCGTGCGGTTGAACATATCGTTGGGGCGTACCGCTAAGCTATACTGTACGATGCGCGCTGTCAGGGCGGCTAATATCTTGTAGGTCAAAGGGCCATTCATCTTGTCAGGCATGTTGAAATCCTTCCTTATGGGTGGATATCCAGGCCACTGGCAAAGAAGAACATAGGCACTGTCAGTATGTGGCGTACACCATGCATGCTATAAATCTCACATGTATGTAGAAGGAAATCGAAGTTTTGCCTTGGTTATACGGGACGGTCGAATTGGCGTTCACGAGCCCGTTGAAGTTTCCAGCTAGGGCCATCTTCAAGCTGATTCCGGGGATGTGGTTTGTCATGAAGCGAATTGGCTGAGGTGTGGTACTCTGCTGGGGGCCTTCTCTATGCACCTGCTGGGGGACGATGATGCCTGGGATGGCAGCCGTATAATCCATGAAAGTGTGGTAATCCGCAGAGGAGGAGTTCTTGGGGAATTAATTAGGGTCTGTACCATGTCAAGATGTCCATAGCATTTGGAGCACGCACCATCTTGTAGGAAGGCTTGATGCCGTGAGGTATCGGAAGATCGGGAGCAGGAGAGTCAAGTAGAGGCCGGAGGTCTGAAGGAAAGGTGTTCCACCAACGCTGACCTTTGTAGTGCCGGGAAGGCCCACGGCCCATGCCTTGTGCCATTGGACCCTGGGCAGGGTGTGCTACGTCGTGTCACTACAGATAGTAGCTGGTAACTTGCTTAGTATATTCAATGAGATGTGCCACATATCGTATTAATCTGCTGGGTAGACGGTTGTAAGCCGGAATTCCTGTTAGACAATCGAGAAGGTGGAAATCGGGTTGAGGCGATGCTAGGACAGGCGCCGCATGGAAAAAGCGAGCTAGCTATACACGGGCAGAAAGGGTTTCGACGACTTGCCCAACAGGAAGTCCCTCCACTAATTTACTACGAACTGGTTGCTAGGAACTTGACGTTGTGTGTACTTGAGGGTCTCTGATGGTCCCCATAAGTGACGGGACACAAATAAAGGAATGTCCGCACCACACACTCAGTGAGAGCTTTGCGAGAGGCGCTTAAACTCAACAACTACCTGCGGGTCAGTTCATTGGTGATCGGCCGTGAGATTGTGATACCCTGAAAAAACACATTATAGATGAAAGACAAAGGAGAGATCTTAAATCATAATCCGATTATTGTTCATACGGAGGCTTTGCTCGTCCCAGGGCTGCGAGCGCGGACGTCCCTGTGGAATATCCAATTGCTTTGTGCAAGAATAAATCAATACAGTGAAGAGATGTTGGGCAGATCTGCCACTCATGAAAGCACACCTGTATCTGATCGATATATAACCGAGGATCTGAATGCCCTCCCCTGCAAGAATAGGCAGATACTGGTATTGTTTTTGAATGTCCAGTGGCGTGCAAAGCGGTGCAGTCCATATTCGGATTTCATACCTTCGTTATATCTAAATCATGGCAAAGTTTGAGATAATTACAACCATGAAGACATATCTTGTGTTAGGTAGTATGTTTGCGTTACCTTAACATCATGTTCCAGAGCCCCCATATTTGTGTCGATCATTTATTCATGCCCGGTCGATCAATCGCCCGTCTCCTTAGAGCTCAGAGTCGCCCCTGCAATCGTTATATTGGATATTGCCACCAAGTGAGGCAGTCAGACATTCCAAGGGTCCACTGCAAAGCATAAGACGGACATGCTATGAGCTAGGTAGGGCTATCCAGAATCAGACGACTTACTAACGAAGATCGCCTCGGGGCTCACATGACAGCGAAGTCTTGGTCCCTTGAAAGGTGTGTATTGCTGCTAGCCGATGACTCGATCCATTCCTCGTGACAGCGGGCGTGCAGCAGAGCACACCTCTGCACGGCACCATTTAGTTGCTCGGAAACTGGAAGCGGCCCTGCTATACGTCAGCCGCCACACCATGCGACGGTATAACTATCGGTAGAGGTTGCAAGGGATCGAAGTCGGATGTGGCGGACCTTTGGTATTTCGGAATTACGGAGGCGATTCGAACCGGCGGAAGATAACATTCACGCCGTGAGCGCGTGCCTAGCGATGATAATCATGTTGCTCCAAATACATTCAACACTAAATAACAGGTATGATACAATAGTCCTCAGTAACAGGGATTCTGCAGTATGAGAACGCACGACTAGGACTTCCCAGGGGCCACATAGTCCTTAGACAGATCAATAGTCCCTTTCAAGTGCGTGTTGGTCAGACGTATCTGACGCTGCTTAGTTGCTGTTTTCTTTCCCTTCTTCTTGGTACCGGGTCCTTTGGGAGCAAGAGTCTCTGCCGCTGTGGCCTGTAGACCCTCGTTGGCAAGTTGCTTCAATAGGTCGACTTCGTTCGGAACTTGCAAGGAGTGCCATAGGTCAAGGAATTCTGACAAGGGTTAGTCCAGAAACACGCGCATAATGATTCAATTCAACGAGGGCAGCTGACAGACCTTTCTCCACCTGTGTCCCTTCACCTTCTTCGTCTGGTCTTATTTCATTCCAAAAAACCATTCGCAGCTGACCGTCCTTCAAGGTCCGTGTGACATACACCTCACCCTCCTTTTCCAACTCCTCTATCGCTTGAGGTGCCTCTTTCCAACTCTCCTTCAACGTCCTGACGGAAAGACCACCACCATTTTTCGTGTGCTTCTTGATCTCCGTCAGTAGTGATGCCTTGTTCCGGACGTCGAAGTCGTGCTGGAAATGCTCTATCAGGCGCCATGAACGGCGAGGACGGTATCGAACGTACTTTATACGAGTAGAGGTCAGTCCTTGGATCGTGGATCACCCGATCGTGAGCCTTGAACTTTTCCAGGAGGACCATGTCTGTGTCTAGAGGGGTATTCGTGATTATGGCCAGATCCTGAAGGCGCATAGGGTTGCCATTCGACTTGAGGTGATTTACAGCGTACAGGAGCTGCGTATTGACATTGCTTCCAGTGCCTGTATCCGCCGGCTGCGAGTAAACGACATCTACACGGATTCTGTCAACGTCTGGCAGCTGCTACCACAGACGGGCACTAACTAGACTTCTGTCGCTTCTTCTTCTTGCTTGAACCCGAAGCATCCTGCATATCCGAGGCAGCAGGTTGAAGAGGTGGCGGCTGTGAGTGCCAGGAGGTATAGTCTTGCCGTCCGAGAGCACTCTTGAATGCAGCTGCATCTTTAGCAAGGGCAGACATGGTCGTCGAGATGAAAGCTGCTCCTTGCAACAAAAGCAGCACTGCGCGCGGTGTAATCCCAAAGTCACAAGCTGTCACAACCCCGAGACTATACGCGCTTATAACTCATTCGCTCTTGAGAGCAGCCGTCATCCTTCTGGCCACAGGATGGCCTTTTTCTCGAGGCCATCTTCGTCTGCGGTGAAGATTGTCGCTCCTTCAATCTCCCATTCAGAACCCTCAAGCCCTAAACAACCGAGAAAGGGTAGGTCGGTCTATACTCACCGATACGCGCGTGTTGATGACCGATGTCAGATTCAACCCAACGCCAGTGTAGGAATATATTGATATACGGGTGCAGACGAGCCATTCTGTCGCATTTGTTGTAGAGCTGAACATTAACTTAGCTCGTGTAAGTTTCAAGATAAAGGTTGTATCTATTATCACCCTTCAGTACGCGATATTCCCCCTCAATTCAACTCCGTATGGCTGACTTATTCTTGTTAAGCGTGATCCTTCTCCTCCTTTGTGAGACTCTTCCTGCATTCCATCTACTATTTGCTTACACCCGAGCAGACCGGATTCGCCTACACCGGCCGCCGCGTTACCGGCACAGGCTGTTAACGCTCCTGTATTTGTCCCGAAGAACCCTGGAAGTCCTATACCTGCTGCCGCTGTTGCAGCGTCGCAGCCTGTAATATCATCGTAAGTTCATTGATTACATAGAATGTGACTCAAGTAACAGAAGACTAGCTCAACACTGTCAAATGACTCTGATTACCAATACGACGATGGATATGATTCTCAAGGCTACTCAGAGTCCGTCGGCCCCTTTTCCATGGATTATCTAGCAAATCGGTTCCAGACAGTAAGTCCCCGAACTTATTTGTCAGTATCTCTGTTAACAGTGGTAACGCAGCTGGATAATTTCGACCAAGGTGATGGCCAGCCGCTGGAGTATGACGGTGCGACTCCCATGGACGTCTTTTATCCGACCCAACATGCGTTCACGCGTCAGCCTGTGTGTAGATCTTCGGCTTCGGCTTAACGGATTGTTGACTTTTGTCCAGTTGAATTACCATCTCTACACACACCCTCGCCCGGATAGTATGCAGTCACGTTATTTCGTTTCAGATGCTCTGCGGGAGGAATTACAGAAACGGTCGGAAGCGGTCCACGCTGCCCCCCCTCCGGGATTGTCGCTTCCTGAAGAAACTCAAGGCTATCACTCGCTCGTCCCACTGGAACCCGTGATCGGAGATCGGCGTAAATTTGGTAACTGGTACTCAACTGTCTACAAGGCGATCAACTCTTCCGACGGTGCTGCCTACGCCCTGAGACGTATAGAGAGTAGGTTTTGGTCTCATCCAGGCCTGTAAACGTTAACTCTCATTCAGGCTTCCGATTGACCAGCCAGTCGGCGTTCAGTGGTATTGAAGCGTGGTCCCAGATCAAGCATCCGAACCTCGTTCTGGTCAAGGAGGCATTCACTACACGCGCTTTCAATGACAACTGTTCGTCCATTGTCCCCATGTAGCTCCTTGGCACTGATATCTCGCCCTTTCCCGATAGCTTTGGTGGTTGTCTACGATTACCATCCGAACTCACAGACGCTTTTCGAAGCCCATCTCAGACCCAAGGCGCCTCAGTATCATAATGGAAGACTGCAAGCCCAGAGTAACCGTATCCCTGAGCGTACCATATGGTCGTACATTGTTCAGATCGCGAGCGCAATGAAAGCCGTACACGACGCGGGCCTGGCCATGCGCATTATTGATGTCACGAAAATTGTAGTCACCGGGACGAACAGGTATGTTTGACGATGTAGTCCGATAGCATGTTATGACCTCGCTTGCAGGATCCGCGTAGGTTCGTGCGGTATTGTCGACATCTTAACCCATGAAGCGCGCCAAGATGTTGGGGTATTGCAACAAGAGGATTTGACCATGTTCGGCAGACTGATATTCACACTCTGTTGTAATAACACATCGGCTGCCAATAACTTACCCAAGTCGTTGGAGACTCTCAACCGTCACTACTCCCAAGAACTCAAGAATGTAGCTCTGTATTTGGTCGCAAAGCCAAACCACTTAAAGGTTAGCGGTCCCTTATGCGTCATGTTAGGCGGAGAGCTGAATTGGTCTCCGTGCAGAATATTCGTCATCTATGCGAAAAGTTGGCTTCGCAGACTCTTGCGGAGTTCGACGAGTTCCAGAGGTAGCTCTACTCTTATCGTCCTATAATATCTAACTAACGTATAGTCCTGTAGTGCTACGGATCGTCTTGAAAGTGAGCTTATGAGCGAGCTTGAAAACGGTCGCCTTGTACGTCTCCTGTGCAAGTTTGGCTTCATCAACGAACGACCCGAGTTCGCACGCGATCCGCGGTGGTCAGAGACGGGTGATAGATATATCATCAAGTTGTTCCGTGACTATGTCTTCCACCAGGTTGATGAGCATGGCAATCCAGTCGTGAATCTTGGACATGTTTTGACCTGCCTCAACAAGGTACGTTAATCCCTAGGTGACTATAGGCAAAATTGATTTATTCCCTGTAGCTTGATGCTGGTGTGGACGAACGTATCATGCTCGTCTCTCGCGATGAACAAAGCTGTCTCGTCGTCAGCTATCGCGAGATTAAATCTTGCATTGAAACAGCATTTGGGTGCGCACTTTGTCGCAACGGGTCGTTGTATGTTATTGACAGATGCGCAGTGAGCTGTCTACATCACTCGGGACATTACGTTGAACGAGAGCTACGGAATGCCAAACCTCTCATTGGACAAAATAGTTTAGAATCAGAAAAAGACTCGGAAAAGAATAAAACAGTGTTCTTCTTTCGTCCTCGCAGGCACGGAGTCTTCGTCACCTTGATGGGTGAGGTACGATTCCCCACATATTCTCATGGGTGAGAGTAGATCAAGGTCGAGATATGCAGATAACGCTATCTTCACAGCTCGTGATCTGTGGCTCAGTCTATTTCTGCTTTGACATTCGTTCTCAGACGATTGCGAAACACGCTCTGGACTCGTTGGTTATGTCACAATTCAGTCTCATGGGACGCTACGGAAGACAAGGGTACAGGGTCTCAAACGAATCGGATATGTACGTGAGTTGTTCACATGACACAACTGATTGAGAGGTGATGCTTCCAGTTATATTCCTCACCACTTGCCTCCTTATCGGACCGTATAGCAATGCAAGCGGGTGTACTTCTGCCTCGTCCACACTCCAGCCCGCGTTTACTCTTCCTGAATACTGCGTGGGGGGTGTCGAAACTCTCAACCAAACAATGGGGTTATTCGCAAGCTTCCGCCATGCGGTTGTACCTCACCGTGCGCTGTAATAGGCTGCAATCTCAAGAGAACAGCACGCAGTGACAGAGGACCCACGTACGTGAAACATCTTCTGCTGCCACGTGATTTTTGTATTGGCGCAGTGTCTCAGAGACCAGAGACGACCCGGGTCGAGCTGCGACAACGAGATACTGAAAGTTCATGAGTGATATGTACCCCGACATGCCGAGCTACAGACTGAGTGTGCAACAAGAGCTGCATATTTGACACCCGAGGGACATGCAATGCTAACTCCTAGGTATATGCTGCCTTGTGTGAACTTGAAACGACCTCACACGTTGGGCTTAGTGCTCAACTGTTTGAGGCTTAGGGGCAAAGAGCGCGATTTCGGCACGCTGAGAATTTTGGCCACCGCGGGTGGCCGCCGGTCTGCCGGTCGGCAGGCACTTGAGCACAATCCACGAATGCAAGGCAGTCACCTTCGCCTGATCAGTATATTTGGCTGTTGCAAAGAATATAAGACGCAAGACAGTGCTCTCTTTCGGAATTAAGAGCCGTATGGCCAAATACTAGGATTTCACATAATAGCGGCTCCCTATATTGGGGCGTCTAATCGTCAAGATTCCCATATATGGGTCCATTGCATCGCCCATGAGTGCTTTCCCTTGTGAGAGTGCTCTTGATCATCGTCTCCTCGTCGACTCGCCCTTGTTCACTCGGCACATACGCTCTCGGAGGCAGGATCTCCATCAAAGGCTCGAAGACGGATTGACGATGGCAGCGACTCATCTACATACCATCGCAAACGCGCAGAGCCAGAGCTCATCACAACTCAACCCGACACAACGAAGACCAATGGTTTCGAAGCAACGCTTCGCGGCCGACCTCTCAAGATGTCTATACGACTTTGTTGTTCAACTGTTGCCTACGCCAGAGGAACTTGCAATCAAGGAGGATGTGAGAAAGCTGTTGGAGAGGCTGATTCGTACCATTGAGCCGGACAGTCGTCTACTATCTTTTGGCAGTACAGCAAACGGCTTCAGTCTGAGAAATTCTGGTGAGTAAAATCAGTGTCGCACACTTGGATCGTCTTACTGACTTGTGACAGACATGGATTTGTGCTGTCTTATTGATTCAGAGGATCGCCTACCTGCGACGGCCTTGGTCAATATGCTGGGTGATCTCTTTGCAAGGGGTACGATAATTTGATACGAGCACTTTCTTGAAGCTCACTGGTATTTACAGAGACGAAATTCCACATCAAGCCATTACCTCATGCGCGAATACCGATCGTCAAGCTTTCGCTCGACCCGAAGCCTGGGTTACCGTTTGGCATCGCGTGTGATATCGGTTTTGAGAACAGACTTGCTCTCGAAAATACGCGTCTTTTGATGTGTTACGCTATGATAGACCCCGCGAGAGTACGCACGATGGTTCTATTTCGTACGTGTTTCTATCCGTGCCGCGAAATGTCTCGAACGCTGACGCCACTATGCCTTGTATAGTGAAAGTATGGTGCAAACGACGGTACGATGATTCTTATTAGCAGCGCTTCGATGCTCATTCCTCTTTAGAAAGATTAACTCCCCATACAAAGGCACTCTATCTTCCTATGGCTACGTCCTCCTCGTCATATATTTCCTTGTTCATGTCAAAAATCCTCCTGTACTACCAAATCTTCAGCAAATGCCGCCAATGCGGCCTATATCACCAGTAGGTTCTCGTTGTATGGAGATCTGACCTGCGCTTATAATGTAATCAGGAGGAAACTCATCTTAATGGGTACAATGTTTGGTGCGCGTGGTCTCCGATTCTCCCATCACTCCCGTCTGATATTCCCTAGGTTTTTCGATGATATCAATCTGCTCAGAGAACGATGGCAGTCCTCTAATACGGAGAGCGTTGCCGAGCTGTGAGTTCATGCAGGCATGATTCGTATCGAGAGCTGAACCAATACCATATAGCTTGCTGGACTTTTTCAGATTCTATTCTAAAGATTTCTTATATAATACTAGCGTTGCATCAATCAGGGCTGGACTTCTCTCCAAGGAGAGCAAGGGATGGCATAATGATGTATGGGTTTCGTTTCATAACAGTGATTTGGTACTGACGGACACGCACAGCCCGACAAAGGAACCGCAAGGGAGAGGAATCGCCTATGTATAGAGGTAAGGAGATTGCGTGCTGTCAGCGGAAATGTGTAACATGTCGTTTCTAGGATCCCTTCGAGACTGATTTTAATGTGTCACGATGTGTCACTAGAGACGGACTTTACACCGTAAGTCTGTTTCAGCTAATGTTAGATTTTCTTCCTGACCATCGGCAGATCCGAGGAGAGTTCATGCGAGCATCTAAGATATTGGCAGCGCGACCAGAACGCGCCGTTGTGGCCCTCGCCCAGCTATGCGAAGAAAGAAAGGACGAGGAATTGCTCCACGCTTCGCCTTCATGGTCACAATTTGCCCCTCCTCGTCTTTCGCCTGTGCCAAAGGCCGCGCAAACTCCTTACGCCATTGGTAGTAACCCCATGCGCCCATCTGGCGCGCCTGAGCCAGACCGATTATCACCCCCTGAAGTGCATCATGTACCCAGTACAGTTCCGCCGACTCCTGTGCGAATAACAGCTGCACATCCCGAGCACATGGGGCCGAAACGCTCGAAGTGGACAAGTCCTCCTCCGCCCGAGGCGCCCGAAGCTGATCGGTCTGCTTTTGAGGATAGACTGGGACATAGCCTAACAATAGCCACCTCTTCCACTGATGCACGGCAGAGAGAGCCTGATGGGACATGGTCTTCCGCCAACAGCGAGATACTCACAGACGAGGACGATATACGATCTATTGCGGACTCTGAAGACGCTCGTTCTGTGCGGTCTTTCACTGAGGAACGCGGTCTACATCGTCCTATGAGGCAGGCCACCATGCAGTCTTCGCAGTACTGGAACAGAGCTGCCGTGAACGACCCCTCGAACTCTCATCAGCGTATGCGGACAGAAAACTCCGCAGCAGAAGGAGGGATAACTGAGCAACGATGGTCCTCTAAGCAACGAGGGAGGCCAGCTGCTAAAGTGCCTTACTTCAACTCCGACGCTGGGCCTTCTCCGAGTCAGCCCAGATCGCGACAGGACAATTTTGTTCCCCCTCCACGGATGGAACCGCCACGCAGGTCTACTTCGGGTCCTGCAGGTCCACCTCGGCCATTCAATCGATATTCTATTTCTGCTTTGCCTACTATCGTTACACCGATATCAGTATACCCTTCTAGGACGCAGATGCTCCCTCAATCACCTCAACATAGTCAACACAGAACAGACGGGGTCTTTTACGAGACCACACCGCTGCGGGAACGTATGGCACGCGCATTAGGGGCTGAACCCTCGCCACCCATAGTTTCCAGATTACCTAACTTGGGACGCCTGGAAGGCAATCCCAGGTTCGATAGTACCTTACCACAGTCGCGCATCATCCCTCGACATATCCACACGCCTGATTCCGGTACTATCTCCCCTCTGTCAACAACACCGTCTCAGGCCAATGTATCTTTACCTTATACTCGACTAACATCACACTCACATTCACATTCGCAATCCACTATCATAGCACCTACTCCTCCGCCATCTGGCCGATTCCCTTCATCCGACATCTCTCCCCCCTACTCACGACCCTCATCCCAGTCAAGGTCGACATCACCGTCACCACCACGATCCAAAGAGAGACCCTCCGATTCGCGGTCAAGAGGGTACCTCAACACCAGAACAGACCAGTCCCGCAGCTTCTCCCCTTCTGCATCGGTTTCCTCAGCTAGCGGATCCCCACCCATGTCGTGCGCAAGCTCTCAATATGCTCTTTCGATATCTCCAGTTTCAACATCCCCACCTTCTCCAACACATAACGAGTCATTTGAGCAGCCTTTGGTCAAGCTCGATTCTTCAACCCTTGAGACAGTTGACCAATCTGCACGAATGGATTCCAAAGCGCACAAGGCTGCAGGCGAGATCCAGCCACATGGGGCCCTGATCGCCAACGAGGATGACCCCAGTAGCATCTCCTAGTGGCAGGAATATCATCCCGTAACCCTATTTGAGGCGCAGCTCTGGGTTTCCTGCGTTAGTCGCGGCAGAAGACCTCATGATCGCCGCATGTCCATGAATCCCCATGCCTACCCACGCAGTTTCCCTTAGCCACCCAGTCGAGTCTCTAACTCTGCTCCGCCTTATGATATCCCTGACTTGTACTCTTGCCGTGCGATCTCGAGACCCTCTCCGCGTTCTCAAAGGCTCCTGCGAGCAGTATATCCCTTCTATGCCGTTATGCACTTTGCTATGTAGCCAAAGCGTTCTGTTGTGCGGCTCTACGTAGGATTTAGAACGGGTCCTGCTACAATGTACGATTACTTGATTCTAATGACACCTACCAAGGATACGGTGGGCTAACACATGTGCTCCTGTGGCTAATATCCGTGGCGAAATAATATGCTCACATTCCGGAATAGATACTATAATCATGCTACAGGTAATCTATGCTACAGTTAAAGTTCAATGGATGGTGACCATAGTCTAGTGGGACACTTCAATCATGCCAGTCACAATCGTAGATACAAATAGGAGTGTCTGTGGGTAGAATATGAAGGGGTCGGGTGAAGGGAACCACAGCCTTCACTCTAAACAAAAGCCGCGAGTACAGGCTGCCAGGAACCCGCAGACACATGCCTCACCTCAAGAAGCACAAGACGTTCGATAGGAAACCTTGCAGCCCACCAGTCGTGCGAGTTCTCTCGGGATCTCATTGTGGCTAAGTCCTGGCGACAAAATGTTAGACACTTTACATAAAAAAGGTTTTAAGCTCTCACCTGCAAACATGTCCTGACTTTCCTTGCGATCTCATAAGCCAGCTTTGCCCTCGTAATCGGGTTCGCGTCGTAGCCGTGGTCGAATAAATGGACGGTATCACTCCAACTATCGTAACCTGGCCACTATCGATATAGTGTAGGACGGGATTAGTCGGCGCCGTTCCTCTAGACTGAGGGATCACATACATTGATACGCAGCGTGACTTTCTTTGCCATCGTAGGGCTCAACTCCACTTGCTCCCCTGCACGATCCAGGTGATTGAAATTGGGAGTGAGCGCATCCGCTAGCTTGATACCAAGTACTCCGTTTTGGCGAAACCTTATGGCATCCAACGGACGGTGTTCTGGTGCTGTATGATAAACCAGTTGTGGCACTACCACAGTTCCGGTATAAGCCCCTTGTACGTTTATAAACGAGTGATATTGTTCCTTTGGTGAATAGTGAGCCGCCAGTGAGTGGGCCATCAAACCGTGGAATATATCTTACATTCGTCGAGGCCATACCGAAGTAGAAGTGTTGAGTGCTGAAGTGAACGCGGTGAGTAGGCTGGAGCTGAGTTGCCTCTATCTCAAGCTGCGTAGGTGGTTATATGGATTCGAGCCAATGCCATCTTTCCAGCAAGTGGCGGCGTTGTCTGAAGGCGACTAAACAGTTGACCATCTGTGTTGTCTAGCCACGGAGGAGGAATACCGCTGCTAGAAATTCCACATTGTCACCAAGAGGGTTGACTTACGAGTCGATGGCTCTCGGCATGGTTGAATGTCGAACGCATGAAATTTAAAGCGTGCGGAACGATGCTAACCTTGAGCAAGGTAGCCTGACCAGCCGGTCGGACATCTTGTGGACAGTCGTCACGTCCACATCTGCAGTCAATCTGTACTTCGCGCTAGCGAGGAGCACAGGATTCCGCTAACTCAGAACTGCGGGTAGCTGACGTTCAGTATTAAACTCGCAAAGTTCCAGTTATACAAGCATCTTCGGGGAGTAGGAAGCCTACGGAGAATGCCGGAAGATGAAGGAATACTAGATCGCAGTCAACATTCCGTATGGTCAAAAATAAGAAAAGTGCATACAAGATTTGTGCATAATGGCATATCAAAAGTCGTATGGTGACTAGCGCCGTGAGACGTGCACGGGGGTACGTATGGTGCTGCGCCCGCGTTCCTCCACACTCCAGCCGACGAGCTCAGTATCGTCAGAGCACGACGTGACCGAAGACTGTTATCTAAAACTTCTGTTGAAGCACCTTCGGATTGAATCTGAAGGGCACATCATACCCAAGGAGTTGCTGTGGCTGATACTGGCATAGAGGACCCATAATCGGACACTCACTATGCGGCAAAACGATGCAGGCTTGCCGAAAGTCTCACTAGAAAGCAACGCGGTCTGGGATGATTTCCCGTCTTAGCTAGTGGCTCGAGATATCGTCTGCTGGAAGTGGCGAGCGAGAACATTCGTGGCTAGGAAGTAGTGGGAAAGAAGTATAGATGGAAGACACGACCGAGTTGGAAAGTAAGATCGAGGCAGCGCTCCGATGCTTACCGGGCGCTCCGTTTACAGCGCTATATGATGTGATTATCTGACAAGCCCGATTTCTTCACCTTCACCACCTGTAACACTCAACGGCTGTTCAAGAAAGCAGTAGTTCTTGTTCAGCCCGCGATTACTCGCGGATGTGGAAATCCCGAGAGCAGGCCGCTGTTAATCGCATCACCGCCACTGGGAAGCTGTCCGTTCCGCAGCCACCCGCTGTTACTTTCATGCGCCAACGCGTGCTAAACCTAGCCGACATAGATTATAGAATCTCGAAATATGATGTTTCCATATATTGCATAGATCATTTGAGGAGTTTCGTTGCGAGCTGGTAGCTGATTGCTCCCACAAATGGGCCACCAACAATCATCCCTCGCCATAGCATGCAGCTCGGGAGGGGGAACAGCTCCAAGACATTGCGCATGCGTGCTAAACGCTAGGAATATCACGGCCGTCATACGTCCACAACGGCTGCCGCCAGGAACATTAGCTTGGTGAACACTCATTAGACGGCTGGCTTGGGAAAGATAACTTGTGGATAACCGCTGCCACACCGAGCGGGAATGAATGTGACATATACCCCATCCCTTAAGGGGACTAATTCTATCTTACTCCTCACGGAGGGATGACAGCATACACAAGACCGGAGTCTTCCAGGAACGTTGACTCGCATTCCCGCACCGCCCTATCGCTATTCTGCGAAAGTGTAAAGCAGCATGATCACACCAGCGTTGAGTGTGGGATCCCTTCTCCAGTTGGCCACGCGATCAAATGATATTCATCTTGTTTTCTTACTGGATTTTCGCCACCAACGACACGACAGAGTATTGGTGTCGATGTATGTCAATCGCGGAATGACAATGCCAGCGCCACCAGAATAATCTGTACCGCTGATATAGGGAAGGAGGATTTGGGACAGGATATGAGTATTAGGTCTGGAATTAGCGGCGCACTCACTGTCATCATTATGAGAAGGAATGCATGCTGAAGACTGAACTCGATGCCAGTTGGCATTGGAAATTGCGGATCAAAAATTCCACCTATCACAGCTTCATTCAGGTGCAAATTTCAGTGGGTGAGCGAATCGCTGAGAGGTAATGTCTACATAGCGGCTGACTCAGACCCGAATACAACGCTCACCTCTGCCACGACATCGCCAGGGGTATGCTGAGTATGTGTGGAAAGGCTGCCCCGGTGTTCACGCGGTCAACAAAATGACTGTTTCCAAGATTCCAGATTGATGAAGTAGCATCCGAAGGGAAAACACTGTACGATTAGCATATCACATGCCCGACGTTTTTTAGTTTCGTGGAAGCGACAGCATCTCAATCTCTAGAAGCGCTGCTGGTGACCGATATGTCAACGAGAATCTAATAGATGAGGATGTACCATCAATATCAAGACCACGATATTTGGAGGTCCAGCCTGGGTTACTGATACATGATAAAGCTTGGAATAAACTTATGTTCCAAAGGTCCGCATAAGACGCAACAAAACGTCAACTTGATGTATAGGTAACAATAGCGGTATGTTGTATCGGGGCCAGGGCTTCAAAGTCCACATCAATGGCCTCTAGGGCTTGGACGCGTGATACCGTTTTCCATAGTTCGATACCCAATATGAAAGCTTGATTGTGAAATCTAGCGGGAAACGGGAAGATGTGGCCGTTCAGTTTTGCAAGAGCGTAGTCTCGTACCCAGGAGACGTTCAATGACCCCGGGCGGTCGCTCCGCTCCGGATACCGCCTCCGATGTTGATGGCTGAGAATTGTGATGCTATACTGCTATCGAGCTGAATGTCAGGAAGTATCTTATCCACTCTCGCTGGCGTGTTAGAGTTGAAGTCGACGGTTAGTTCATCATGAACGGTTGCTTTCTGCGGCCGTGATAGTACTGAAGCAAAGAGGATAGATCAAGGGATTCCCTCTATGTTTAGAATGCAGGGTCATGAAGACTCACCGGGAGACTGGTAGTGGATGCTGCCTGAGATATAGTGAATATACGAGTTGTCTAGCGGCAGTGGTAGGTGAAGACATCTGTCGCCCGGAAGGTAGTAGGAGACGCAGATAGAAAAGCGGTCCGCACGGTTGTATGACGGCGCTCTCCCGATTTCACCTAATCACTGTTAGCAGTTGAGCGCTATTGTAACAGTAGCTGCCTGAGTGGGTTATTCGACGGACCAGTTGCCTTCACCTTCACTTGGCTCGAAGCACAGTCAAGCTGAAGTGGCAGTTCTTGTTCAACCTACGGGCAGGAAATCGGGAGAGGCCACTTTTAACCGCATCATCGCCACTGCGCGAAGCCGCAGTCACCCGCCACAAAGTTCATGCACACGCGGGTACACACTTGGCCGGCGTAGACTATGGTGTCTCGAAATGCAATATTTCCATACGACTTCAACAAAAATTCGGGGGGTGCTTCGTTGCGACCTGGCCGCGAATGAGTTGCCAACATCTATCATTTACCATGGCACGTAGCTCGGGAAGAGGGGTCGCTCCTGGACAACACCCATATGCATATGCGGTATGCTTGGAAAATTACGGCTGTCATGTACCCGCAGGAAACAATCGAGAGAAACGCTAGTTGTCGGGCAACCATGAGACGGGTGACCTGGAAGAGAAAGCTGTTGTGACGTTGGGCCAGAGAGATTGGGCCATATTTCACGAGGGTTAACTCCGTCTTCCTCCTTGCACGGGGCTGACATAAGGCACGACTTTTGACCAGGCGTACCTGGTTGCCCCGAAATCACGGCTGAAGATGAGACCATTCTGCATGTCATGTAGAAATGAATACTACGGGTCTCTGTTCCACTCACCGGAAGTATCACATAATTCAGCAGTATTCCGCATCGTAAGCAAGCTTAGCAGGTCGCCATAATGTATGGACACCACATTTCACGGATCATACCACCATAGAATCGG
This sequence comes from Trametopsis cervina, assembly GCA_022385755.1. NCBI lineage: Eukaryota > Fungi > Basidiomycota > Agaricomycetes > Polyporales > Irpicaceae > Trametopsis > Trametopsis cervina. The sequence goes on along the minus strand of MU278371.1, from coordinate 106,474 downwards.
AGACTGTCTCTCCAGATGGCGACACAATAAGAGGACATAACATAGGTCCCGATCCCATAGATACAGCCTGCGTTGCTTGTGTGGAATACTATGCGGCTAACCTATCGTCAACAGTAGAGTGGTGATGAGGTGCACACCAATGTCCAGTAGATGCGTAACAGTCGCAGCTGGGAACTGTTCTGGACAAGCCTGCGATAAGTGACGGGCCTTGGGAGTAACGGTGCTTTCACTCACAGAAATCTTGGGCTAGAGCATAGCGATCTCCAGATGGCCATGATGGGATCCAGTGCGCCCTTCACAACATACGTCCAGATTCGTGCCATAACGTTACTTCAGTCAAGTAATACAAGTAATCTTGATGCCACTCGCAGTTGAGGCTGGCATTGCGGGTCAAAGTTCGTACGATTACCGCCAGCTTTACAGTATCGCTAAAGCAGTCAGAGCACAACAATTGCCACAAATGTAACGCTCACCTACAATCATATCTCAGTGTCGCCTGGATACTTGAGTTGCCAACAAGATGCCTAAGTCATATTGTTCTGTTTCCAATGTTCCGGATTGATCAGGTGGCTTACCACAGAAGGTCATTGTATTGACTTGCCTGAGAATCGCCATTTCCACAGTGGCGTCATGACTAGACACCGATGGAGGCAGATTGCTGACCTAAACAGCTGCGGTCTTAAAATGCTCCACGAACAGTGCATCATCCTGGATACTGTACGGCCTCAGTTACGGGGCGATAAGCTGATTGAATTTTCCGAGGTCTACGGGAGAAGCGACGGCACAATATATGTGATATTTTCGAAGGCGACACCATCCGCCCCAATCGTGAAAGACAAAGACCTCACCGTGTATCCTCAAGATTGGGTGACAATGGTCTTCACACAAATTGGAGCTCGACGTAGAGTTCGACTGCAAACTGAAAAACAGAAAAGTCTGGCTGTGTGAGCGTACGCATAAAGGCATTCAAGCAATACAGCATACCGTGGCGGCAAAGCTTACCATTTGACAGAGATCTATGTGGGGGGTCAAGAAGGACGCCGCGAAGAGAAATTGCGAATCGCGACCAATTAGAACACCCTTCTGTTGTTGGTCCGGACAGCCCTGATGGGTAGAGACATGTCGTCTCACCCACCAAATGACCTGTTGGAGAGCCACAGAATACCAATGTCAATGCCGCGAGGTAGGGAAACAGCGCTGATCAGAACGGGTTTATAGCCTCTCTACCGTCTTGGGATATGTATCGATTGTGCTTGACTCGCGATGACTGGCCATCCAGAGCAGTGCAGCTCTCTCTATTGTTTGCCTGGCTCTTCTTAAACTCTGCCTCGATGGGAGCGTGCCCCATGCAAGGGGCAGAACAAATATGCCCGGTAGTTGAGTGGCCTAGGTCCGGTCGTACCAGGTTTCGTGAGTGTGAGTGGCTTTGTTGTTACGGACCTCAGAGATCTTCTGACTCGCGAGTTTCCCGATGCATAGGTGAAATAGTTGGACAATACATGTGTGGATTTGAACACACCTTGACCAAGTCAGACTATAATACAGGTCTAACACAAGTACTAGCAGAGCCGAGAAGTCATTTTTTAAGAAGTCGCCACCCAGAAACGCGGATCTTTCATGAGTCTTGGGCTAAGAATGGGTTTGCGATTTCTTCAGAGCCATCCACAGGGCTCAATAAAGTGATGGTAGGGCCTCGTAGCACGACGAGACCAAGTGAGCGTGTAGTCATCTCCGTCTCTGTATCATGATCAGGGATACAGGCCATCTCTTACGATAGTGCACTCACCTAATTGGAGGTTTTCTTCAACATTGTCCAATACAAGATTGAGCAATTGATCGAAGCCCTTCAAGATACCTGTAACTGTAACTCAACAGTTAAACACACGAAGCCGCATGTCGGGGTAGATGGCTTACCTTCACGGCCCCCTGTGAACTTGACGCGTATTCTCTCGTTCACATACTTTGTCAAATCCAGTATCGCTTCGCGCTTCGGCTTGTCCATAGCGGGTTGATTACCACGTCCTCCTGGGGCTGCGCCCCGCGGGGCACCTGGTCCTCCACGCGCGCCCCTTGGTGCGCCACGTCCCTGGAAAGTAAGTTGAATTTAGGTGACAAAGGAGGCTCATTGCAATGGATAGATACCCTGTCTGCCATGATACTGTCAGTGCGAAGTCGTTGGTGAGTGCTTGGGACGAGAATCGCGTTCACAAGCGCTGATCATGGTCAAATATTCCGGCCGACATGCGCATCATCCCGCCTATTTCCTGTTAAGGGAGAGGAGGGCATTCGTGCATCGGGCTCGACAGGCCACTCACATAGCCAGGAAAACACAAAGGCTTTGCGGGTCACAGCATTGAGAAGCTCTTTGCACCTCAGATTGAATTCAAAGAAAGACTTTGGACTGATCTGCTATGTGGCGCTGCAGCTGTGAATAGTCTGTTAGATGTTGAATGTCGCCCCGTGTGGCAGCCTCACGCTGACGTTACTCTTAAAGATCTCAATGCAAGCTATCACATATTATAAAAGAGCAAAGTAAACAACAAAAGGATAAAGGAACATAAAAATTATCGTTGTGTGCGATGGCGCTGATGAGCGTGGTGAGGTGACTTTCAAAATCCGCGCGGCTCTCTCTTAACTTTCACCTGTACGTACAAAACCTCACCTGGCCAACACCCCTCAAAACACTCCTTTCCGACATCCTTGAATCCACGTATAATCTTTTCTCGCGTCCCAGAGATCTCTCCAACTATGAACGCTAGCGAACTCCTCGCGAATACGCTATCACCAGGTGCGCAGACAATCCCTCAACTTGCTCCTGCCACTGGGTGACAACAACTAATGGACTCTGTGGGCCTCATTTATAGATGGAGCGACGCGTCAGGCTGCTGAGGAGAAGCTAGAAAGCGCGGCGAGAGAGAACTACGTGAGTGTGATACACAATTGAACTTCTCACTTTATCCTCATTCTCATTATGTTCCTCGCGTTCGCCACGTTTTGCAGCCTGCGTATATGCTGATGCTCAGCTCAGAGCTTGTCAATGAATCGTCGCCATCTCATGTGCGGAATGCTGCTGGTCTCGCGTTGAAGAACGCCATCTCGGCCAAGGTATGTGCGCTGGTTCCGACGCCTCGTCAATGCCTCACCTGTTTGTAGGAAAATACGCGCCAACAAGAATACTCTGGCAGATGGCTTGCACTAGATGCTAATGTTCGCAAACAAATCAAAGACCAGGCACTGCACGCTCTTTCGTCTCCAAACGCTAAAGTCGGCCAAGTCGCTGCTCAATTCACTTCCGCTATCGCTGCTGTCGAGCTGCCTGTTGGACAATGGCAGGAACTGATCGATCTCTTGTTGGGCTTTATGAACGACTCTAACTCGCATCCGCAACTGCGAGTAGCGACGTTGCAAGCCATTGGGTATATCTGCGAGTCAATAGTGAGTGATTCGAATTGTGCGATTGTGGACAACATTCTTAGAAGTAATGCATCACAACAGAAACCGGAAATCTTGGCTCTCAAAGCCAACGAAATCCTGACTGCTGTCATTCATGGGGCCCGAAAGGAAGAAGCTGTGGAAGTGCAATATGCTGCCGTACAAGCTTTATACAATTCGCTTGAGTTTGTGCGAGACAATTTCGAACGAGAGGTATGTTTCTGCCTACAACTATTGTAGCAATCCCATAACACACCATACAGGGTGAACGTAACTACATCATGCAAATCGTCTGCGAAGCTACCCAAAGCTCTGCGGTTAACGTGCAAGTAGGCGCATTCGAGTGTCTGGTCAGGATCATGACACTCTACTACGATAAGATGGCGTTTTACATGGAGAGAGCCTTGTTTGGTGTATGTCGTCGATGTTCCTGCACACCCTATCATCTCATTCATATCGATCTATCAGTTGACCGTCATGGGAATGAAGCACCAGGAAGAATCAATTGCGCTGCAAGCCATCGAATTCTGGTCTACTGTGTGTGAGACTGAGACCGAGTACGCTTGGGAGGCAGCTGAGGTCTGTTCTTTTCATGTCGATTGATTTTATTTTATTACTGACAAATACCTAGGCGCAAGAGTACGGTGAAATCCCTGAGAACGAGAGCAGATTCTTTGCCAAGATCGCGCTCCCTGAGATCATGCCCGTCTTGCTGACTCTCCTTACTCGACAAGAGGAAGACGCGGATGAGGACGAATGGAACGTCTCAATGGCTGCTGGCACGTGTTTGGGCCTGCTTGCACAAGCAGTCTCAGATACCATTGTGCCAGCTGTCATTCCTTTCATCGAGGCCAATATCCGCTCGACGGACTGGCATCAGCGAGAGGCGGCTGTTATGGCCTTTGGTTCAATCTTGGAAGGTCCCGATCCGGCGGTACTCATGCCACTTGTCAACCAGGCTCTCCCGATACTGCTCGACATGATGACCGACTCCAATGTCCATGTGAAAGATACGGTCGCTTGGACATTGGGTCGTATCTGCGATCATCTCATTGGGACCATCAAACCCGATGTCCACCTACACCCTCTCGTTTCCGCGCTTGTACGAGGTCTACAGGACAGTCCCCGCGTTGCGGCGAACTGCTGTTGGGCTTTGTTAAATCTTGCAGAGCAGCTAAGCTTCTCAGAATCTGATGAGCAGGCGCAAGGAAACCCGTTGGCACCGTACTATGAGGGCATTGTCCAAGCACTCTTGCAGGTTACTGAGACGTAAGTCCATTTACTTGTTATAATCCTTCTGAGTGCTGATTATCGTGCAGTGCTAGCAATGAGGGCAACTTCCGCACCGCAGCATACGAATGTATCGTAGCTTATGTCACCCATTCGACCCCGGATAGCATATCTGTGATACAAAACACAGCTGTCACGATCCTCTCACGAATGGAGCACCTTCTTGGCGTGGAGGTATGCTCAATCCCGTGTCCGAATACCACAAAGCTCATTTGGTGTGTTTCAGAACCAGATCCTTGGCGCCGATGACCGCAACAACTGGAACGAGCTTCAGAGCGCGTTCTGCAGCGTTATTGTCGTATGTTCGGTGTTTTTCTGTCAGCGAACTCCTCTGAACCAAACCCTCCTGTCATCACAGAGCATTATACGCAAGCTTGGCAGTGGCATTCAGCCGCTCGCAGATCGCATTATGACTCTCGTCTTGTCATTGATATCTTCTGCGGGTAAAACATCCACTGTGTTGGAAGACGCGTTCCTAGTTGTTGGATCTCTCGCGTCAGGTGAGCCTTCAGCGCAAGCTAGGGGAGATCTCAGCTAATCCTTTCACAGCCCTCGAGCAAGGCTTTAGCCCATATATGTCTGCTTTCCTGCCATCGCTGTACCCTGCCCTCAAAGCTCACGAAGATGCCCAATTGTGCACTGTTGCCATCGGTGTCATTGGTGATCTTTCGAGATCGCTCGGGGAGCATACGTCGCAGTATGCCAGTGCATTCATGAGCGTGCTTCTTGAGAACCTGCAGAGTGAGATACTGAACCGCAACGTCAAAATCACAATCCTCTCGTGTTTTGGAGATATCGCCCTTGCTATTGGTCCGGCATTCGAACCCTTCCTCTCTACAACGATTGGTGTTTTGCGGCAGGCGGGTTCGGTGACCCCTAATCCGGTGCGTTAGTCCACAGCTTCTACATATCGACATCTCCTGATAGTTCACAAACCATTAGTTAGATATAGAGCTCGTCGAATACGTCACCCAACTGCGTGAAGGCATATTGGAAGCGTACACTGGCATCGTCGGTGCATTCAAAAACACAGACAAAGGTAGGTCTACTTTGATCTCGAGTACGCTATCTGACAGAGTTCGTCAGTGTCATTGCTCCTTCCTCACGTTGCCACCATCCTTGACTTGATACAGCGTTGCTTGAGCGATACCGACAGACCTGAGACAACTGTCAAGCTAGCTATCGGGCTCGTCGGAGACCTTGCAGATTCTTTCCCGGCAGGAGAGATCAAGCAACTACTGTTAACAGAGTGGATCGCAAATGAGCTGAGGTCAAAAGGTCGTGGCCAATCCTCAGAGACGAAGCGAACGATAAAGTGGGCGCGGGAGGTAAGTTCGGTCATATCATTGGATCCATTGACTTTCTTAACAAGTTATACGCAGGTGGTAAAGCGTGCAACAGCATAATCACTTTTCTTACTCGTCTATTCTCCAATCCATTCCAGATCGTTTCTTTTATTGATTACGCTTCTAATGCCCACCCACGTTTTCGCCTCTGAAGGAGGCACATGCATGCAGTAGAGTGGCGGCTTAATGCCCACATATCCCAAACAGGACTGCTTCTCGGTTCTTGCTTCCTTCCCTCCTCACCCACCCACACGCTTGTTATCAATGTATCATTGGGCTCTGCAGATTTGTTTTCGACCTCATCGTAGCGGTGGTGCAGAATTCTACGCTCTCCATAATTCGTCTGTTAGCATTTCATCTTACTCTGTACTCTTTTTCATCAAGGGTTACCAATTGCTCCTGAAGGGAGCCCGCATCTAGCTACCAGCAACGTCTGAACATGTATCTTTGTCCTCGAATAGTATCTCTATCACTCTTGAATCCCCCACAGTGTGCCCTGTCAAAGTGGGTGTCATCGAATGCTGACGGTATCTCTGAGACGTTCGGCCTGGGGCAACACCGTTAGTAAGTTAACCCCTACGCAAAGCAATCGCACATGATTCCGTGATGGGCGCCTTTCCACTTGCCCCTTGACTCTCACCTAGGACTCCTCACGCGAACGCTAATGTCGACGAAGTTGCCTGTCCTCAGCCTCCCTCACCCTCTCATTCTTCTACCAACTGGCCGTATTACCCTACCTGTCTCAAGGAATATTGGAGAGACGCTTCTTGCCTTGGTGCAGGAATCGGACGATCAACCAATAGTTGCCGCTGTCCCTTCTACCGCGCAGGGCTCATCCCTATACCAGTGGGGTACGGCATCCCGCATCGTTCGCCTCATCAAGCCACCCTCAAGAGATTCCAAGCAGCCTTATCTCCTCTCGCTCAATGGCATCACAAGGGTACGCATTGTAGACGATGTGTCTCATGTCGACTCGGGAATAGTCCATTTGCGTGTAGAATACCCGCCGACCGACGGTGTTCCCACCGCGGAGAATGTGGTGAAGTTCAAGGCGGCTGCATTGAAACTCCTAAACCAGCTTGCTAGAGACACAACACAACAGGTCAAGCGCGAATCATACAGCAAGGTTGCTGCCCTGGTGGAGGAGGTATCACATGTTCGAGCTGCTTGGATGGCGGATGTGATATTGTCAAGCACCAATGCGGAGTATGCGGACAAACTTGGTGAGTACCCCTCCACACATACGTTGAAGGCCTGCTTTCTTCATGGTTGTAAGCCTTTGCCGAGGGCGCTCTGCATGCTCTTCTTCTGGGGTTAGCCAGGGTGCTGGTATAGCAGAAGCACGGTTCGATGTCGGCAGTAATTCATATGCCTATTTAGGCTGTGTCCGTTAAACACTATTATACAATGTGGGGCGAGATTCAAATATTGGATATAGGCTTACTTCAATACCTCTACAGAGTTCTTGTCGGCATCCGATCCTGATGACCGTCTCGCCCGTGCAACTGCGCTCTTCGTCAAGCAAGCGTCTATCTCGGAGGTGTCGAAGCGTATTGCACAGTCCGTTGACGAGTCCCTTTCGAAGCAGCAGAAGGAGTTTTTCTTGAGGCAACAACTCGCTGCCATCCAGCGTGAGCTCAATAACCTAACCCGCACGCCGTCGTCGGGCATAAGTCAAACGTCCAATATAGGAGAGGATGGGCGTCCCGGCTCTGGCTCAGTCTCGGAACTGGACGACGATCAACAAAATGAGGTGGAGGAGATGGCTGATGTGAAGGCGAAGATCGAGGCTATGGCGAAAGATAGCGAGGAGCGTAAGATGGCGGTCCGGGAGTGGAAACGACTCAAACGTATACCACAAGGCAGTGTGGAATACGGTGTGATTCGTAACTATGTGAGTTGACGTTTCCTCAACGCGATGGGATTGTAAATTTTGATGCCACCCTCTACAGCTTGAATGGCTAGTAGCAGTACCATGGCCAACCTCCTCTAATACGACACCTACTACGTCGTTCGAGACACTTCGTGACCGCGCTTTTTTGAAGAATGCACGACAACAACTCGATGCAGACCACTATGGCTTAGAGAAGATCAAGAAGAGGTTAATCGAGTATCTCGCCGTCGTTCGTCTCAAGGCTCTGCAAGCCGAACAAGACGCCAATGCCGCGACCAGCAAGGTCCAAGCAGCCTCCGAGGTGCCAGAGATGTCAGCGGCTGGCACAACCGCGCAGAAACCTCGCGGGTCTGTGGTGAAAGGTCCCATATTACTGTACGTTTCACTCCCAGAGCTCGTCGAGCAGTCTTGTGACGATTCTATACAGATTTGTCGGCCCGCCTGGTACTGGTAAAACCTCACTTGGACAATCTATCGCTCGATCCCTTGGTAGGCCATTCCAGCGAATCTCGCTCGGGGGTGTTCGTGACGAAGCGGAGATAAGAGGCCACCGCCGTACGTATGTTGCGAGCGGGCCTGGTATGATCGTGCAAGCTCTGCGTAAATCAGGTCGTCCGGACCCTGTGATATTACTGTCAGTTCATCAGTTGTGGGCAATTTGTCGTGTCTTACATTTTGCAGTGATGAAATAGACAAGATCGGCCAGAATAACTTCCACGGGGATCCTGCCGCTGCACTTCTCGAGGTTCTTGATCCAGAACAGAACCATGCTTTCAATGTGGGTCATTCCTCGGAATTCATTGAAATCACCGCGTTTTCTCATTATCATTGGTAGGATCATTATATAAACGTTCCAATCGACCTCAGTCAAGTGCTGTTCATTTGCACATCGAACACCCTCGATACCATCTCAGCTCCGCTTCTAGACCGTACCGAAATCGTCAATCTTTCGGGATACACTTACAGTGAAAAGATGCATATTGCGCGTCAGTTCCTGCTTCCCAAGCAACTCAAGGCGAACGGTCTAGCTGCACAGAATCTCGAACTGACAGACTCTGCTCTGCTTCATATTGCGACCCATTATACACGTGAAGCTGGTGTGCGATCCCTCGAACGTGCGATAGGTGCCGTCGTACGATACAAGGCGGTCGAATGGGCGGAGCATCTTGATAGCGAAGTCGACAGTACTGGTAAACTTGCTAAGGAGTATAAGGAGGTTGTCGAGGCTAGCGAACTGGAAGATATATTGGGCATTGCTCGGTGGGATGCCGAAGAACGTGAACGTGAAGAGCGACGTGGTATCGTTTACGGTCTTGTGGTTACTGGTATGGGCGAAGGAGGCATCCTGCCTGTGGAAACAATCGCTGTGCCAGGAAGTGGACATCTCAAGCTTACCGGGAGTCTGGGTGAGGTCATCAAGGAGAGCGGGGAGCTTGCCCTGAGTTGGGTCAAGACGCACGCATATGATTTATGTATCACAAACACCCGATCCCAAGACGCTCTGAAGCACCCAAATGGTATCGATATCCACCTCCATTTGCCATCGGGCGCTGTGAAGAAAGATGGACCTTCTGCTGGTATCGCGATGGTACGTGGTATAACGCTGTCTTTGGCTCGCTCTGTTGATATTTATCTTTCGATAGGCCTGCGCGTTCGTGTCGCTGCTGACAGGTGCATGCGTCCCCACTCATATTGCCATGACGGGAGAGGTCAGTCGTGCATATCATCTTATGTTATTATTGTCTAACGGCGAGGCAAGATCACCCTACGCGGACGTGTTGGTGCTGTCGGAGGTATCAAAGAAAAGGTGCTCGGTGCACACCGTGCCAATATCACTAAGGTGATATTACCATGGGCAAACCGAAAGGACGTCGAACACGATGTGCCTCCGGAGATCCGTTCTGCTATGCAATTTGCTTTTGTTCGCACCGTAGAGGAGGCCCTTGAAGCTGCATTCGGTAAGGGCACGTTAGGATGGCGTCCTAAGGATGTGCTACTGGAGAGTAGGCTCTAAGCCCGTTTGTTCCGTTTCGTTTTATTCGTTCTTGTCGCTCGCTGTCAACTGTTCTCGATACTGGAATGCTCTGTATGTTTTTAATTGTATAAATAGCGATGTCATGCATATATTATCCTCCCGACCACAGTCGGGTTTCTCTTTTATATTGAGACACCCGCGCTGTTCTGGCCAGCGCTAGACTTATCGAACAGCTCGCGACATCACGGTCACGATTCGCGCGCCATGTCTACCCGTATGTCCCATCACGTCGTTTACCGCTCTTATCCCTAACTCTCACGCGACGAGATAACTTGGCATGGGAGGCTTGTGCGAAGGAGCGAGTCCCTTGGACCTGTCCTCCTCTTGCGTTCGTGTCTCATGGTCTGCTCTGGCACCGGCGACGATTGTGGCTGCTGCTTTACTGCTAGCCGCACCGCGACCTACACCAATCTCCCATGTTGTCAAAATTCTGAAGTCACCTATAAAACCTTTCCTGACCTTGCAGGAGGCAGAGTCACTTTTGGCACAGGAGAACAAGGCAGAGTCGTACAAGGTCCCCGTGCACCCTCCCCTCTGGCGCATGCTCGTACTCTCGCTTACTGCGCTCTTGGGAACACTCCTATGGATCACTTTGGGCTCTTATTTGGCCGTCACAGAATCCGGAGATGTATGGAGCACCCTGGTTCCATATCTCATTGCGGTCTCGTGGCTGTACGCTTGCTGTAGGCCCATACTCAAATCCACTGCTACTCCGCCAAGCGACCTCCTTATTCTATATGTCGCACGTCTTCTCTCGGATACCCTCGTTTTCGGAGGAATTCTGTTTGACAACCACGTATATGGCACCCCCCTACCGGAGGGAATCGTGGTTGCGGCGCTGGTTGTGAATCTGGCCGCAGGTTTAATATCTCTTGTGACCATATTCACTATGCCGCTGGCCCTCCCGAGCGCCCGTGTGTCTCCAGCAGATATTGTGAGTGACGACGAGCATCCCCGATACATACTTTAACGCATTAGTTCTAGGGGAAATCCGTCTCACCAGAAGACTATACATCTCTGTGGGGCTGGGTGAGCTTCCATTGGGTGCGCCCACTCATCACGCTCGGCACGAACACAACGCTACAAGAGTCAGATGTATGGAATCTCAGCCCACGCATGCAGGCTCGTCCCGTATACATGAAATTTAGCGCTATCAAGCGAGCTACACTCCTTCGTCGGCTGTGGGCAGCGAACTCAATGGACTTGATTTTGGATTTTGTGCTTACGTATGTCAGCATAGTCTTCAACTATTTGGGGCCGTTCTTCCTCAAGCGTATATTGGACTCCCTGGACGTGCACGAAGACGAGACCGAAGATGAACGGATCCGCCGCATCTCGCTTGCGTACATTTACGCGTTCTTGGCATTCCTATCAACTTTGGCCAAAGCAGAGGCGGATGTTCAACATTTGTGGTTTGGAAGGAGAGCAGCAACAAGGATCAGGTCAAGTCTCATGACGTCTATATACGATAAAGCCCTCAAACGGAAGGATTTTTCCGGAATTGTGGATAAGGATGCCGCAAAGAGTAAAAGTGCGGAAGATAAAAAGGGTGCGTATCGCGGCACTTGATGATATGAGTACGCTGAATGACCCGGATAGACCCCAAAGCCGATGATCCCAAAGCTGGAGCTGATGTTGGAAAGATTGTCAATTTGATGGCCGGAGATGCCAACAGGGTTAGTTTCTATGGCACTTTGTTTTGTGCGACTGAATGCATGATGCTCTCTACAGGTTGCACAGATTGTCTCCGGAGCATATTTCCTTTATGGTGGTACGTACGTACGGCTTCACCGTCTTGGCTATCTATGAAGTTTGGTCACAGCCCCTTTCGAAATTATTGTGGCAAGCATGTTCCTATATCAGTATGTATCGAAAGGAATAGAGGGAATACACCACTCATTCTTCTGGCAGGCTACTTGGACTCTCTGCCTTCGCTGGCTTTTTTGTCTTGCTTATTCTTTGGCCTTTGAACAATCTCGTTGCTCGACGTGCTGTCCGCATCCATAAGGGTCTCTCTAATGCCAGAGACAAGCGTATGGGTGTACTGAATGAGCTGATCACCGCCGTATGTATACCCTACAGCTTTTCGTACGATAATACTCACGGCCGGTTCTTGCCAGGTTAAATTCATCAAATTCTTTGCTTGGGAAGACCGATGGATTCAGCGTGCCCTCGATGCACGTGAGGTCGAACTGAAGTGGCTAATCAAGGGTACGTCCGGACTCCGACAAATATCAGGATCGTCAGCTCATGTGCGCTTGACCCAGCTCGCACGAACTCCATTTGCTTTTCTCTCATCTGGACCACTGCCCCTATAGCTGTATCAGTTACGGCATTTTTCTCCTACATCATGCAAGGACACCAATTGACTGTCGGGACTGCCTTTACCGTGAGTTCTTGTCCTACGCATGTCAAGTCCGACAATTAACATCCAGCATAGGCTATCGCGTTGTTCAACATGCTAAGGTACATTGAATATGCTCTTTTATACTTCGTGATAATAAGTGTCCCTTTGCAGAGCGCCATTGAACGTTATTCCCTCGTGGATTGTTCAGATTCTCCAGGTGAGTCTTACCGGTACGCTACACCGAGGGTGGCTCCATGACGCACGGATGTAGACTGGTATCGCGCTCAATCGAATTTCGACCTATCTTGACGAAGATGAAGTCGATGCGCATGTCTCTAGCCTCAAGAGGCAGGGCAGTACTGCTGCCGCGGAGGAGATTGCACCAGGTCTGGGCATCAATCATGGCACTTTCAAATGGAATGAGGTTGAAGAGCCGCAGGATAAGCCAAAAGCCGCAGACCCCAACCAGGTGAACGCAGAAGATGACGGAGCGACAGTCGTCGATAATGCATCTCTCGCAGGATCGGAAACATCTGAACGGCGTTTTCAACTCACAGATATCAGCGTCATGTTCCCTGAGGGCGAATTGACAGTTGTGACTGGTCCCACTGCCAGCGGTAAAACAGCTCTCCTCATGGCCCTACTTGGAGAGATGACACTGCTGGACGGACGCTTAATCCTGTCGAAGAATCCGTCTCATGTCGATGAACATGGGCTCCAGCATTCGATTTCATATGCAGCCCAGTCGCCTTGGCTCCGCTATCAATCTATCAAGGATAACATCCTATTTGGCTACCCGTACGATGAAGACAGGTACAATGCTGTTGTCGAGTGCTGTGCACTGTTGCCCGATCTCCAGATCCTTGAAGACGGTGATAACACAGAGATCGGTGCTCGGTGAGAACAAGTTGTTCCAGAGTTCGGTGTGGCATTATTAACCTGTTCATTTAGTGGTGTCAGTTTGTCGGGAGGGCAGAAAGCTCGGTAAGTATTTCCGGGCCTTTTGTTGCGCAATGCTAAACTTCAGAGTTCAGTGTTGCGCTTGCACGCGCAATCTACGCTGTTCGTGGTCCTTATTACTCACATAGTACTGTCACTCACGTCGATCTAGCCGACGAAATATGTCCTCCTGGACGACCCACTCAGTGCTGTGGTAAGTTTTCTCAACCGAACTAAATCATAAGACTGGTCTCCGAGGTACACGCTCAAACTATCAAATTATGAGTAGCGGAGAGCTTCTCTATCCCAGTCTATTGACCTTGGTTGAGCCCTAGATATGATATATCGTCGGAACGTACTGAAAGATGTTGTTTTTTAGGATAGTCACACTGCCCGGTTCCTGTTCGAGAAGCTACTTCGGGGACCATTGCTGGAACATCGTACAGTTGTAAGTCAATAATCTGAGGCGCGCCAACATAAGATCCTGCTCACCTAGCCCTAGATTCTGGTAACCCACCACGTAGAACTCGTGCTACCCGGCACCTTCTATCTCGTCCGCATGCTAGACGGTCGCATTGACACTCAAGGGACCCTGAAGGATTTACGTGCGCGAGGAGTTTTGGAAGAGATCACCCATGACGAGTCCGCAGAAGCGCAGAAGCAAGATCAGCAGGCTGAAGCCGTGGTATCTGCTGATGTGGCGGCTGTCGAGGGTGAGGCTACAGGAGAAGCAGCCCCGGTTGAAGCAGTCAAGAAACCAAGAAAGCTGATAGAGGAGGAGAAACGTGAAGAAGGCAGTGTCAAATGGAACATTTACAAGACATACCTCAAAGCTTCGTGAGTGTATCACCGCAGCTCAAATGGAGTCGATATGTATTTGGAACTGACATGCACGACCAGATCATATTGGACATGGTCAATATTGGTGTTATTTATTATATTCAACCAAGGCCTCGCAGTGGGAGAGAAAGTATGGATCAAGGTAAGCCGTACTGTACATGATATATCTTCTGTTGCCGATTACTTGCCAGATATGGGGGGAGGCCTACGGTAACTCTACCGCCGAATTTGCAAACACCTTGTCATTCAGGACCATGTTGAGTCCCGAGCATGAAGTTCCTCTCGATCACTGGTTCTCCCCAATGCGTTATACGATGTCAAACCCCAGTTTGCTTGACAAGGGGACCTTCGGCATTGACTGGCCTCGTGCTCAAGAACATCCTTATTTCTACATTGGCGTCTATGCTTCTATAGCCATGGGTGTGGCCACTCTCAACGTCCTTAGTGCAATCATACAATATACCGGGGCTCTAAGGGCATCTCGCAAGCTCTTCCAACAGCTTCTTGTTGGAGTCGTTCGTGCAACTATGCGATGGCATGATGTCACACCTCAGGGTACGAAAAGATTGTCTTCCCCGATGAACGACCATAGCTAATCTTGTATAGGCCGAATGTTGAATCGTTTCAGCAAGGACGTTGAAACAGTGGACTCTTCGTTGTCTGGAACACTACAAACCGTGAACTCATCGTTGGCCAACTTCGCTGCTTCGGTCATCACCATCGTGTAGGTGTCTGGCCAACTATTTTGACCTATTCGCTGACATGTCTGCCGCAAGTGTTGTCTTCCCTCTGTTCATATTCCCCGCTGTGGTTATTGGATTCGTCTATCGTCGCCTAGCTATAGGCTACCTGAACACCGGAAGAGATCTTCGCAGGATGGAGTCTAACACGCGGAGCCCCATTTTCGCAAACTTCGGGGAGTTACTGGAAGGTATTGTCACAGTGCGCGCCTTCTCAGCAGAACAGCGCTTCCTTGACAACCACAACAGTAAAGTTGACCTTACTACGAAGGTAGGCAATGTTACTTTGATCGTTTCACTGTCTCAACTTGCATCTAGATGTGGTACAGTTTCTGGATGACCAATCGATGGCTGCTCCTGCACTTCGACGCACTTGGTGCTATCGGAGTGGGCATCACCACCCTGTTTGCCCTTTCCGGCTATGTGAGAGCTGGTCTTGCTGGTGTGTGCATTACTTCGGCCATGTCTTTCACGGAAAGTGTCTATTGGGCTTGCCGATTCTGGACAGCGTTGGAGCTCGATCTCAAGTACGTATACCACACATCCCAATATGCATGCAATAACTAAAGCCTTTCCCACCCTAGCTCCGTCGAACGTGTCGTAGAATATCTCGATCTTCCCCAGGAGCCGCCCGCCGTCATTGAATCGAATCGCCCACCTGCTTACTGGCCGTCGTCGACCAGCTCGAACTCTGACAGTTTGATCTCCGTCGAAAACCTTGTCATCAGATATGCCCCCGAGCTCCCCCCAGTCTTGCACGAAGTCTCCTTCCAGCTCAAGGCAAAAGAACGTATTGGTCTGCTTGGTCGTACAGGAAGTGGGAAATCCACGCTGGCAATGAGCATTTTACGATTTGTATGTATTCGTGCAGTGCATGAAGCAAACCCCCGTATAACAATCACGTGCATGCTCAGGTCGATCCCGCGTCAGGTCGTATCGTTATTGATGGTATCGATATATCCAAGATCGGTCTTCATGATTTAAGGGGACGACTTGTGAGTTCCCAACAACGATGGCTCGGTGCACTTACTTATATTCCCTCCCTAGACGTTCATTCCCCAAGTAAGTCGATCTATATTACTCGCTTCAGCTCTGTTAAGCCATACCACAGGATGCCACACTCTTTTCTGGCACTTTGCGTGACAATCTTGATCCCTTCGGTATGTGCTCGTAATCTTAATTACTCACTCCGTACTGATGTCGCCCAGGCGAACACGACGATAGCGAATGTCTTGACGTTTTGTACCGTGTGCACATGTTAAGCGAAAGTCAGCTGACATCACAGAGAGCTTCCCGAGAAGCGTCGAGGAATGCGTCTCGAACCCCGTCTCGGCCCGGTTCAGTCCACGAGGTAGAGCGAGAAGGTTCGTTGGCGCCGTCCAACGTCTCTCTCAGCGCGACGGAGACCGACACGAAGGTCACGGTCACTCTCGACACTCAAGTCTCCCCAGGAGGAACCAATTTCTCGCAAGGCCAGCGACAGCTGATTGCCATGGCTCGCGCTCTTTTGCGTCGCAGTGCGATTATCGTTTTGGATGAAGCGACATCAAGCATCGACTTTGCCACCGATGCTAAAATTCAAGCAGCGATACGAGAAGAATTCAATGATTCATTACTCCTGACGGGTGGGCAGACATCTTTGATATCTCGAACGATTCATGACCTCCTTTTGTAGTCGCTCATCGTTTGCGAACTGTCATTGATTATGACCGCCTGATCGTTCTAGACAAAGGCAGATTGGCGGAGTTCGATACCCCATACAAACTCATTCAGAAGGAAGGGGGAATATTCCGTGGAATGTGTCTGAAGAGCGGTACCTTTGCCGAATTGGAAGCTGCGGCGAAGGCAAAGGCCGAGTCTTTGTGACATGGATATCAGTGAAAGGTGTCGTGGACGTTCCTCTATACTTCTCTAATATTGTCGATATTAGAGGACATGTCTTGATTTGTATGGCAGGATTAGAATTAGATGTAAGAGGTTATATCGTCATGCTGCGTTGTTATTTTGCGTCACAAGGCGAAATTGCCGTTTCCATATAACATCAAACCGACACCTTAATGCACAACATAATGGTTCTCATAGAAACAAGTGAGTACATGAACACATACAACGAGAGCATACAACCAGAAGTTACGCAGGCTACGATCATGGGCAATGGTAACAGAAAACGGGGAGAGACGGCAGCACATACGAAACTACACAACGATAGCGTGGCACATAAATGGACCGTGAAAACAGAACATCAGGGCTTATATCGTGACACCTCCCTGCTTACAGCAAGTAGTACAGAATCGGCTGCCAGCTCCCTTGAGAGACGTGGATCAGCTCGGTAAGATACAGACGATCGAAATCGATGATGTCGGTAATCCACTGAGGCTGCTCCCCGCCCACACCGGCCATATCCTGGTACGGCTCGGTAAGGATATTTCTGGATGCGGAACCAAGGAAAAGCTCACCTGAAAAAATCTCTGGATGCATCTTGCAACGTTGTGGGCTATCTGTCTCATGTTAAGGTTGGTAGCGACGTAGGTATGGTCGGTGATGGCAAGGTTCGTAAAGGTCCACATGGGATATCCAGGCCACTACATATGCGCATTAACAAAAGCATCGGACGGATGACCCGCTGAGTCGACTTACTAGGATACGCAATGTAATTCTGGCGCTTGTGTTACTGAGGGTCGGCTGCACCTCTTGTTCGTCAAGGAGCTCCAGAGCCCCATCGCATGCATAGCGCAGGTTGATACCAGGAGCACCCTGGGCAGTAAAGAGGATAGAATTGTGGCGTTGGAATGCTCTAGGTGCTTGATAGCTCTGCTGAGGTACGAGAACGTATTGGGCCATTATGTGAGATTGTTAGGAGACTGGCTGTAGGATGGTTGTGTTTTGGTGTGGATGAACGCAGACATCTTCTCTCTTATACTGGACCAATGGTCTCTATTCCGAGCGCGAAAAGGTGTTCAAATGGAAAGCATGAGCCTTTCTTACAGAGGGGTTTGGCGGGTGAGGCACTCGCGATGCATACTCCGTCGGGAGCGAACCACTGTAAGAGATACATACCGGGTCGCCGCACATGATGATCAGCCACGCCCGACAATGTGATGTCCGTCGGGAACTCACATATGTACACGCCAGACTAACGTGGCGATGTCGGACGCTCTCTGCTTCGGGGATATGAATGGCTGGTCCTGTCCAAGCGGTCCGAAGCCGTTAGCGCTATTCATCCCGGTTTCTGACAATAAAGATACAACTAGCATTTTAAATATCTAGACGTCTTTCCAAAGTAAGTACAGTGGATCATGCAGTGGACGTGGTGTACCGAACGGGTTGACAGGCAAAACGACATATTCGTGCGAATACGAATAATGAAGGCATGCGATTAAGCGCAGTGATGGGCAGGCCTCGGCGATCAAGCGGGAGGTATTGCGCTCGATGACGTTCCAGGTGACAATTGACTGTAGCTTCTTGAACTGCGACAGAGCATCTATTATATCGCTATCCTGAGCATACGGAAGTCAATGTCAGGCGTGGTACAGCCATCAATGAATGCTGTACGGACCTGATGAGTGAAGAGCGGTAAGAAGCCTAGGGAACGAAGGTTGGGCGTGGTCTTCGCCAGCGCCCATAACAGAGCGATCAGCGTACGTTTGCGGTACGGAAAATTGAGACGCAGAGACAGGAGGCTGGAAGTTCCACCGTCGGCCACGAATTCCTCCATGTAGCGCATCCACCCGTCATCTTCATATGCGCAGGGCCCGCTGACCCAGATATGGCTCAGTGGGGCTTGTTTCATGCATTTCACAGCGAATCGGGCGCTGTTAGTGTTGAGAAGAGATAAGCAAGGTCCCAGAGAGGCCGCGTGAGCGTCCATATCTTCAAGGGCTCGTCGGGAATTCTCATCGACGCAGGACTCTGCCCAGTACAGGCGTTTCAGCTGGCGCTGGCTGTACAGGAAAGCCGCCAGGTGGTCGTCGAAGACGAAGTCGCAATCGAACTGATGGAGGGTGAATGTAGCGCGCGACAGCACCCACGAGTTGGTATTCCCGTGTTTCATGGCCATGTCGTGTATCTTGAGCTCCTCAAGGTAGGGAAGGTCGTGGAGAAGGCGTGCGACTCGATCCCAAAACTCACGATCACGGGCTGCGGAAATAGGGGCGGCTCCCCACTCGTCGTGAGATATGCTGAGCGACCGCACTAACATATGACGGTGGGGTGAGGAAGTGATGATGTCGCACAGATATTCGGTGTGCGTGCGGTTATCGGACTGAACGGTGCGATAGATGAAGAATTCCGCTTCGGGTTGGAGGTCGTGACACAGGACACTAAGATTGCAAAGGTCTCTCATGGATGAGACATAGCTGAAGACTTCCCGGTATAACTCGGTTGGCAGGCAGATAGCAGGCTCTGATAAGCAAAGACCTCCGAGCTGGTTTTCAAGTTCTGCCGTCATACTGCTCACTGAGACATGGTTAGTCAGACGGCAGAAAGGACAGTTAATGTGGGTATTTACCGTAGGGGAAAGGTTGAACTGGAATGCTCTGCGGTCGAGTGCGTGGGCGTGAGCATGAACGTCCGGAACAGCCTGGGGCGGGTATCGGCCGGGCTGTCGTGTCCACATAGCAATGATCAATCTCTCAACTCTCACCCCCAGGCGAATTCCCGGCCCGTGCGGCCCGGAGAGAATCTTTCAGCGAATTTCGAAATCTGTTTATTGCCAACTCACGCTCTCAACCAGCGAGTACTAGCATGGATCTACGTATGCTCATGCGAGCGTCCTCAATACCTCTTACCATACAATCAGGCAACGACACAGCGATTGATCCGTCATCATTGTAAGCAATGACGTTCATCCCGACCGTAGCTTTACTGACTTCTGGAGTTCACCTTAGTCCTCCGCGACATAAAGCATATATCTTAGTGGATAAATCTTCAACGTACGGCAATGGGAACATCTCTGATGTCGTGCATTGATGCTCAACTGCGTTTGGAATGAACATGGTCACAATCATCTTTCTATGTAAGTAAACTATCCACGCGAGATGCCTCTATTCTATCTATCAAACAGGGATACCGTCCTTTACGGCCAACCACGCCGGGCGTGAGGAGATATCCTTCCACCATCTGTAGAGGTGAAAGACAGATCAGAATGATGCTCGTGAGAAGAAGCTTGTAATAACCTACCTGGCAAGATTCGGCCGTTTCTTGTCATCCACAAAAAGGCCTATGCTGCAGTCCTCGGTCAATAGAGTGCCCCATGGCAGATGGAAGAGATCGGCCAGCGTAAATTCCTGCTCGATGTAAGGTTCATGACTTTCAGAGAGGAAACTATTGTTGCTAATGCTTACATTACCGGCGAGGTACTTCTGCTTCCCCAAGATCCGCTCGTATCCATTGAGGCGTTCATCCAGCTTGGTCAGCATATCATCTAAAACCTTCTGATCCACCTCCAGTCCGTGACGGCTACACAAGGGCATTAAATACCTAGCCAGCAGCATTTCAAACGGAAAACATGGAATACTCACGGCTTGCCCAGCTTCTCATAGATATAGCCGTACGCGTGTGGCTCGAAATCATTTTGCTCAACGCTTGCGGCCTGCTCGAACAGCGCTGTCGCCTGCACGTCGTTGAGGTCTGGAACAAGCGCAGGGCCCTGTTCGCGATACTTGATGGCTATGTAGCGACAAATAGCCCGCGACTCATACAAGATGAACCCGCCGTCGTCGATGTAGGGCAGCTGGCCGAATGGATGCTTCTCGAGGTACTCTGGGGTCTTGTGCTTCCCATTTTGCCAGTCGACTGCGATGAGCTCGAATGGGACATTCTTTTCGACAAGGACGGCGGCGACGCGCAACGTCGGTTTGGAGAGTCGATCACTATATAATTTGAGGACCATCGTGTTATGTTTGTGAGTAAGAGGTGAGCGAAAGAAGGAGCTTTCCTGCAGATCCTGCAGATCCTGAAGTTGTGTTCGGCATGGATAGAGACTGAGTGGTATTTATAGGAAAGCGTGGCCGCGCCGGATAGGCTAATGTTGAGCAGAGTCACGGCTGTATGTCCCCGTAACCGCGTCGGATGTGCTCACATACGACGCGCTACTATGCACTCATTCCCCGATTCCGAGTTGTCGGGATTTAACATGGAGGCATTAAGACTTAGTCAGGAAGCGTTTCTACCCAGTTCCAATACATACTATCACCAGATATACTCTCTGTCTTCTCTCAGCTCTAATGACCACAGGTGCTCGGAATTTTGTCACCAGACTTCCATTTTCAAGCGCACGTGCATTGATTTCTCAGCAGTTTATGTAACGTATGCGACATGAGTCCAATACGCTTAGAACTGCTCTAGGATAGCAATCGCATATACCTCCATGTCTCGGTCCTATGCAATTAGAGCTTCTCGCATGTGCGACTACTCCATCCAGCTCTCGTGTCCGCCGGCAGTGCCCGGCACCGAAGAACATAGGAATTAGCCTTTCTGCGTACCTGACCGCGGAGTTTCTAGAATACTGTACATGTTTGTTGCAGCCAATCATAGTCCAATCATTTTTACATTTTCTCTTCCATAGCGTCTACGTCATCAAAACTGGCGCGGATGATACGCCAGCACCGGCTGCCAACTTCCCGGGGACACATGCACGAGCTGCAGTAGCACGAGATCCTCGAGCCGAAAGTTTTCGACCCTCCATTGAAGATTTATAGCAGCGCTAGACTGCATGAAATGGACACTTATGTCCTACAGACTTTGGTCAAATTTTCGGACGTGAATGTGTTGGAATTTTTACGTACTTGCATGCAAGTCTGTATCTTCCGTGCCACCAAATATGCCAACCGTCGTTGAGTAACGGGATTGGCGTCATACCTGTGGTCGAAAGCGTGTATCACATCGTGCCATTCCGGATATCCTGGCCACTGAATGCCAGCGAATCATGACGTACATCGTTAGTCTGTGGTCACACTGAGGGAATATCTGTGGACGTACGTTGATGCGCAATGCAACCTTCTTCGCAGTTTGTGTGAGTGCTGGTGTGCTATCGGGATGATCGAGACCATTTAGATCGTCGTTGAATGCGCGATCGAGACGGATCCCCGGATAATTGTTTTCAGAAAACGAGATCATTGGGAACCTTTCAAAGGTCCTTGTCGTCCTGAACGGATATTGAGGAATGAGGACTAACTGAGCCATGTCAGGAGTGTATGAGGACCTGTACAACCGGTACACCGCAGTTTTTATAGAGAGTAGCAACGCTTTCCATTTGATCTGTTAGACCTATAGCCAGCCAGGGGCCAGAGACCAGCGGTACTCGGTAAAGTATTCCATAATGAACCCATGGTATAACGTGTGAGCAGGTTTCAGAGAAGCCAAGACTGCCTAGCATGAGGTGCCAATCCGTGGCTATCGGGAACAGGACTCACACCCGCTGAGGGACAAGGCATTACGATCCCATAAGAAGGATAAAGCAGCAAAAAAACTTCTAGGGTATGAGCCGTAGTTCGTAAGGAAAAGATGGAAACATACTTGCGCTTCTACGAAGCGCGGCCGAGGGACCGAGAGGCGGTGAGCTTGTTTCTGTCTTAGACGTCGGATCTGACGGTATTAGTTAGTGATGATTATCCTGGTCCTGCATAATAAAGCCACTCCGAGGACCGCCAGTGCTCCAGAACCTCAAGCCACCCGCCACGTTGTCTTCAAGAGCATATGGTTGGAAGCCGTGTGGCCTACAGGCATCGTGCATTTCTTCATTGCCACGCTGCACCGTTTCCTGAAACGCAGCCAAAAACACAGCATCCTAGACTACATGCACGTAAATTTGACAACGTCACAGCTTACAGGGAACTACCGCGATTGTAAGGGAACGGTGATCGATGATACTTCGGGCAAATGGGTGTCCGGCGATTTCAGGGCGCTCGCCATGAATGCCGGTAAAGAGACCCTCGCTTGATCATACTCATCGTTGACTGCCTGGCTCATATTGTCAAACACTTTCACTATTGTCTCGCAGAACTGTACACGAAAAAGAGGTGTCATTCTTTGACTACGGACTCGTGGTGCTCGCGCACTCATGATTCTCCAGCGTTCCTTTCAGTGATCGACCTCACTGGGCCTCAAGTTGGATGTCCATCTACCAAACACAATAGAGCTATTGTTTTTAGCCACAGATACCCTCAACAATGCTCTCAAGAGATTCAGAAGAAGAACGCTGGGATTACGATGAGACGTTCGGTATGTGTCACGGACGCGTTTTAGCTCTTGCAATGACGACGTAAACAACCTAGAGAACAGTGAGGATTCTGACGATGGCTCCGAGTACATGACCAGCGAAGAGGAGTCAAGCGAGGAGGGTGGACCACAGAACGTTACTGATACATCTGCCCAAGGCAAAGGAAAGGGAAAGGCGGTCGGAGACGTGGAACCACCGATAGACAGGGACTTCGAGTGAGTAACGTATCGCACGGCTCTTTGAAAATCTCTCTTATGGCGTCAGCCGTTTGGTCCGCGAGATTCGCGGCGGTGACAGCGCCGGAGCCGGCGCGTTGAGTAAGGTCTGGGACTTTGACATGAGAGACAAGGAAGCCGAGTTCAAAGATGACCTCCGAGAGGCTTCAGGAGTGGGGAGAAAAAAGGGTAGAAGGGCGAGTAAAGCATACACTTCTGTGTGTGCCCCCGTATGGACTCACACAATACTTTTTCACAGCCAGGTCGACAGAAAGGCGTCGTTCTGTCACAACAAGTGCGAGCACTGATCGGCGAAGGAAACCAAGCTTACGTAGATAACGACATACCAGAGACTCTACGTATCATGCAGGAAGTCATAAGAATCGAACCCCGTGCCGGATCTGCGTGGTCTGTGCTTGCGCAATGCTATGAAGATATGAAAGATGGCGAGAAGGCCCTGCAGCTGCGGATTATGGCAGCTCACTTGAATCAAGACCCTGAAGAATGGGACAGATTGGCTCAACAGTCACGGTACTGTGGGTCTCGAAAATTGTTTGTGGTGATATTGACAATATATTCGACAGGCAGCAGGGATACCATCAACAGACCCTCTATTGTTACCGCAAGCTCTGCCAACTAGACCCTTCGAACGTGGGTGCATTTTGGGATAGAGCTTCCCTGGCTAAAGAGGTTGGAGAGCTTCGAACAGTGAGCCTTGTTGTTTCTCATATGGCAACCAGTCCCACACATTTAACTATAGGCGCGGCACGCCCTCCTCACGATTCTGAAACGCATCCCAAACGACCTGAGTGTTCTGGCAGAGCTAAGACCCGTGCTAATTGAACTTTCGGATCTGGACCAGTGCGCTTCGTTGTTCCAAGACGCGTTCAATCATTATCAGGAAGCATTTCCTTCTGGACAAGTCCCTGTCACGCAGCTTGCCCCAGACGGAACTGCAGCCAGCTTCAATCTCATGGAAATCCTCGTCCTCGCTGATCTATATAACACCACGGGTAAATACGAGAAGGCCGTAGAGACTATCAGACGGGGCTGCAGATGGTTACAGGGGCGTGCGGCACAGAAATACTGGGACTCAATTGAAGACGACAGAGAGTGGGATACCCCGGTCGGCCCCCATGACCAAAGTGCACGCATAGCTGGAGACGGAGAGATTCAGCCCGGCATGTACCCGTTGGATGTCAATGCCAGGCACAGGCTATGCATCTCTCGTATCAAAATGGGAGACATTGCCGAAGGAAAGGTACGTAAAGTCCGTGAGTTCGCATTTGAACAAGCCTGTGAAGGTCGAACTCTCCCTAGATGCATGCGTCTATCGTCTTGTCGCAAGACCCGGTCGAGTATGCGCCTCTCTTCGCCGAAATCGCTGACGCATACTTCGACCGTGAGATGTATAATGAAGCGGGACACATATATGAAATGCTTGGAGCCGATCCGTCCGTGAGTGTGCCGGGCCATATGGTCATGAAAAAAAAATGAGTGATTTAGGCTGTATAGACCAGTAGTCTGCAAGTACTTTTGCAAGCTGCAGCATGTCGACGTATGGTTGGAGATCTCAAAGGAGCGGCTGAGGTATACGAGTATGGTGCGTTTTCTCACAACCGTCAATAAAGGCTATGCTGATGTTCCGCAGTTCTGAAAGCTGACCCCTCGAATAACGGCGCAAAGAAGGACCTTGCCTCCATATATGAGATCTTGGGCGAGACAAGAAAGGCACTTGATCTTCTATTGCAAGGTGAGTGGGTTATCGAAGACGGTTTGCACGTAATCATGATAACCATTTTCGTGCAGTGATTGATGCCCGCCGTCGGGCAAAGTTGACGGGAAGACAAGGCCTAGAGGACGACGACGGTCAGCCAGCTACCAGTGACCGCGGCGTTGGTGCCTCTCTTTTTGAAGAGAAGGCTCGTAGTGGAAAGGAGAAAGTCTCGAAGGCTTCAGGTTCGAAGGCAGGGAAATTGAGCTCCGCCCAGTTACGCGATCTGGAGGCCCAAAAGGAGAAACTGGCCTCACAATCATTTCGCCGTGTCAAGGACCTGTGGGCACCTATGCTATCAGGCCAGGAGGAGGCAGTGAGAGAATGGATGCACGAAGCGGAGCTATTGGTGGAGTCATTCAGGGAGACACGGGCGCTCTTCCTGTCAGCTAGGGTGGGAAGCAGATGTACCTCGTGTTGTTGGTAAAGCTCACTGGTCTATTGTTGTTGACAGCATATGGGCTTCAGGGGTATGTTTCCACGGGCAGCCAGAAAGACACAAAATACCAGCGCTGAGGCGAGTGAGGAGAGCATGGCTTCGCGGCTGCAGCTTGAACTTGGTATGTCTAGCTTTGATAACTACGCTGGATAGCGCTGATATATTTTTAGGCCGCGATTCAATGGCGAAGAAAGCGAAGACAGATGGGACCCGTGTACTTGATTCTTTCCGCACAATCTCCTTCACGGATTGGTTAAGAACCTTTATGCAGGTACGTCTACGGTGTGATGCTCTATCTGGTGACATATTGACGGGGTAACAGTATGCTTTCAACCTTACGAAGCGCGAACAATACGACGATGCATTGGACGTTTTGCGACACATACTATATTCTAATGCATTCCAGTCGCGAGCTCATCAGGATAGCATACGCTGTGCAATCATCTGTGAGTTTTCTCACCGCTATCACCCCGTCCTCTTCTCAGAAGATATCAAGCGTGTTCTATCGCGGCCAACCGGTACGATGTCGTCGTTGAGCAATCAAGGAAGCTTGTCAACACGCATCAGTTCAATAATGAGCCTCTCCGTATCCTTCTCGCATCGCTAGGCAGCGGCCTTCGACCTACCGATGCCTTCCTCGCGTCTACCCTTTCCAAGCACATGCTGCGTGAAGTACGTGCGAACGACACTGCGCTGAAGAACCCTGAGAGTTTGCGTTGGAACCCTGTTCTCAAACGATATGGCGTGGGTGCCAAGGTTGAAGAAGACGATGATGACCAGGATGCTCTCGAAATGGGCCCTTCTGGTAGTAAGGAAATTGGAGAGGCTCCAGGTGGAGGACCGAAACCCAGACCGCCTACCAAGGAAAACCCAAACGGAGTTGCTCTGTACGGCCAAATATGCCTTGCTGCGAAGAGCTATCAGAGCGCTTTATGTAAGTCTACTTAATTCAATCATTCCGTTTATCTGATAGAGTCATGATCCAGTCTACCTTCTTCATGCTTACGACTACTGCAAACATGACCCTCTGATATGCCTTTGTCTCGCTATTGCATCCGTTGGCCGGGCAATGCAGCGTCAAGCAGACAATAGACAACACCTGATCGCTCAGGTAACGTGTACTCTTTCACTGTTGTGATGTGTATTGACGACATACCAAGGGTCTGGCCTTCTTAACGCGATACCGGGAACTACGAGGTGAAGACGCGCCGGAAGAAGTCGAATACAATTTCGGGCGTGTATTTCATCAGCTTGGTAAGAACTACAATTTGACCGATCAGACCTGTGGAATGTTAAAGGATTCCCACAGGTCTCCTCACTCTTGCGGTGAGGCACTACGAACGCGTCCTGAACCAGACCGAACAGAGACTTGCTGCCAACCCCGAGGTATTATCCTTCCACTTAGACCACGCTACTTTCATTTGATATATAATCTGTGCAGATAGACTGCGGGCTTGCGTCTGAGACAGCGTATAACTTATCGCTTATTTATATGACAACAGGGGCAACGCCTCTTGCGCAGGAGCTGTATCGTCGCTGGCTCTCCATCTGAAATTTGGGGCAGTGGAGGAGCCTTCTGGATACGCCTTATGGTTACTATGTTCTTGAAGGGAAGAAGATATGACCTGGATGGAAATCATTGGAAGAACGTCTGATACATCGATGGCGGGATTGACGGGATAAAAGTTTGTACTGCTTTCGGGCCAAGGTGATAACCTCCTGTGTCAAGGGTCACGGGTAACGTTGCCTTGCTCTCCATTCAATTTGCCCGTGGCTTAGATCATGAGGATATGAAGGACTCGAAGTTGCAAGATATCATGAGCCACGGTCTCCCAAAATGCAGCACGCAAAACGTCCTCGGAGAAAACTATGTTTCGTTCAGCAATATTCCAAGCATGATATCTCCCAGCGGTTTGTTCAAATGATGTGGAATAGACACGGAACGATTTCCATAGGCGGACGAACAGCCATTCAGCGTCACATCAAGTTCTTGCCACATCCTTGTATTTGTAGTGATAGTCAAATTCATCCAAATAGCCTTCTGGAGCTTGGATCTAGAGTCTATCCTAGCGATGTTAAGGCTGAATTCGCACCCGTAACTGAAGGCGAAGTAAAATTCACCTGCGGAGCTTGGGAATTTCGTGATTTGACGGATGGCCAAGCCACAGCATAGTTGGACTATACTGTCCTAACCCCACCTTTGCAAACGGCACCCATTGTAAAATCAGTAGCGAGTCGTCCTCTCACTCAAAAATCATAATTCCTTGATCAGTATGTAGCGTACGCATGCTTCTATACTTTCCGGAGGGTCTCAACTGTTGTAAATGAGATACGCAGTGTGCGGCACGATGCCACTGCTTTTTGCAAAGGTTGTCCCTCTTTTCGTCACACTATTGTCACGTCAGATATGCGGTGTAGCGCCGATGATACAGTCCGAAAGCCCCATCACGCTCTTCGTGAAATCCACCTCCTGCGTTCGCGATACGCTACAATTTCAATAGAAAAAAATGCAGCAGTGGTTGTACTACATACATAAAGTAGACATGTGAGTCCCAGACAAGTATCCCTGTAGGATCTCTGGGATCTTGCATAGCGCCCGTGACAGACATCATTCAAAACCGCTCAAAATCAATCCGGTAATGCTCGGTAGCTCGGGATATGTCTCCAAATATTCTAAAATGTAGACAGTCGTCTGTATCGAAGCCGTACTTATACGTGAGACCGGTTACCGGTGGGAAAATACATGTTTGAATGCGGCGGGAGGGCGATTTGCAAAGGTGGGGTTAGGACAGAGCTCAGAAGCGTCCTGAAAGGGAGATTGCGTCGAATGGTTCAGACTCCGCTTGGACTCGGATCCTAAGCGGCACATCATCTCCCTATTTCGCGGACGCATCACAGAAGCAGCTCTGTCGACAAAAGGCAATTTCTCAGTATACATACGAGCCCACAACTGCAGTCGCATCGCAACATTCTAACTTCAACAAGACACCAGTTTCCACGCTAGCATATAGGATCTATAGTTCTTGACATAACATAAGAGCAGTGCATCGGGGGTGCGTCTTGATAGATCGCATTCCTTTGTGCGCTGCGTCTCGCCGCCGTAGCGGCTGCGGGGGCGTGAATTCGCAACATCATTTGTCCTTCTTTCCCAGTTCAACTCCTACGGGAAACTCAAGCTTGAACTCATTCAACCACATCCCAACAGACCAAGGCTGAACATCCGGGAAGCCTACATCATCGCCCATCTTCCCGTCTTCCAGCCCACCCTTAGCTTTGAACAATCCTGCCTTGCCTTTCATGCCAGAGTTGATTGAGACCCATCTGTTTGTCCCCACACACCCATCTTCAGCCCACTTCGGGCTCTGTGGAAGTGGCGGGCATACGATCTCAAGGCTCACTGGCGACAGCGCGCTATTGAACGGGATACGCGCGTTCGAGCCGAGGAAGGTGGTGGAGAGGTCAATGACGAAGAAGGGGCGCTCAGGGGCGTCAGGCGGGGAGACCTCGATGCGAGAGTACGGGAGGGCACCGGGAGAGGTGGCGGCGCTGGGGACGAACTTGAAGTAGGCTAGCTGTTTGCAAACGTTCCAGTTCTTCCGGCCTGTGTGGTTCGGGAAACACAAATAGGGTCGTTCAATAAGCACTAAAGGGTGGGCGAGGGATTGTACTTACCGTTGTATACAGATGCTAACGTAGAAACGTATATCCGTGTGACTCGGAGGGCTTTCTTTCCTGTGGGAGGGATGTCGAAGTTCCCCGGACTCCATGCGATCTCTTCATATGGGCCTGGAGACATGCATGATCATGCTACTGTGAGCGAGGCAGGTAGCCGGCAGAAAGCGAGTACGCACCAACTGGTGAGGATTTGTACCGCACTATCATAACTGCAGACAACCCACCCTTGAACGCACCCGACTGTTCAGGATCCGCAAACGAGGATGCCCCTTCAAGTGGTCCATACGAAGACGGCTTGAGCGGCTGCTTTGCGCTATTGTAGCCAAACAACCAGAAGAGCTCGCCGTCATTGTGCCATGGTGCCGGTGCCTCGACGAATGGGCTTTCGCCGCTTTGCAAGCCTGTAGATGCTTCTGCCATGAGTACGAATGCGGCGATAGAAGGTGAGAGGGATAGCAGTGTTGGATCTGCGTTATAAGGAAGTGTGGATGGTCGAGACGTGTTCGCGTCTCCCGCTTATAATCAACACCCGTTGAATTGCGCTAGTCGAAATATGTGCTCTGGCGCCACTTCAGGAGCTAAGCGTTTCTGGGACCAAAGCGAGACATAGTGACAACACCGTCAGTATCATAGGATCTTCACCGAAGAGTCGAGTCCAGCGAGCCCACTGGGATGGAGATAGCAGCGTGCTGCCGATGCCGGATGTCATACAACAAGTGGCCTGATTTCTCATGTTCAAGACAAAATCATCCCTGAAATGCAATCATCAGTCAAGCCAGGATCCATCAGACAAAAGTAAGCTTTACTGACCTAATCTGCGGAACTCGCCTATCGGGGTAAACGGCTTGATCAACATACAGGAGCACTTGAGAACGACCGAAAGTTTGAATCGCCGTATTCCGGCCTTGTGTCTGCTAAGCAGCCATGTCAAACATCGGCCCGTAATATGAGCTTGGTGGGTGTATATGACTGTGGATTGTTGCCCCGAAATCGGTTTCACTTGATGCTGCCAGTCGAGTCGGATTCGATGTGCTGGCTAAGCGCTTGTAGCACGTGCTGTTTAGAACTGTGTCAGACTCAACTTGTCCTCATCCACTTGCCAATCCTGCGCGGGTCGTAGGGATGTGGGGATGGTTCATCAAGGTGATGCGCTATATTCAATCGGTTGATAAAGAGGAATTGCAGGAGGTGAGTCCTTGTTTAATCTAAGTGTCATAACCGTGTCTAATCTCAATTTCATTACTCTTCCGCACACACTCACAAACGCAGCTGAACATACTTGATGATGCTGCAGTATGGATAAGATCTCCTTAGACATGGATTGCAGAGGTGGTACTGCACTGTAAGTAGCTGCGCCCTATCAGGACCGCTCAGTACTGTGTGCTCTCGCATTGCCTCTGCGCGGTTGTTCCGATTCTAGACAAAAGCCGCAAATACAGGCTGCCAGGAACCCGCAGCCACATGCCTCAGCTCAAGAAGCACAAGACGTTCGATAGGATACCTCGCAGCCCACCAGTCTTGCGTGGCATCTCGGGATCTCAATGTGGCTAAATCCTGGCGACAAGATGTTAGATATGCTGAAAGAGAAGAAAAAACAGCGTTCTTAGCCCTCACCTGCAAGCATGTCCTGACTTTCCTTGCGATCTCATAAGCCAGCTTCGCCCTCGTGATCTGGTTCGCATCGTAGCCGTGGTCTAATAAATGGATGGTATCACTCCAATTATCATAACCCGGCCACTATCGATGTCGTGTAGGACGGGATTAGTAGGCACCGTTCCTTTAGACTGAGCAACCACATACATTGATACGCAGCGTGACTTTCTTTGCCATCGTCGGACCCAGCTCCACTAGCTCCCCTGCACGATCCAGATGATTAAGATTGGAAGTGAGCGCATCCGCTAGCTTGACACCGGGTACTCCATTTACGCAAAACCCTGTGGAATGCAATGGACGGTATCCTGGTGCTGTACGATAGATCAGTTGTGGCACTACCACAGTTCCGGTATAAGCCCCTTGTACGTTCATAAACGAGTGATATTGTTCCTTTGGTGAATAGTGAGCCGTCAGTGAGTGGACCATCAAACTGTGGAATATATCTTACGTTCGTCGAGGTCATACTGAAGTAGAAGTGTCGAGTGTTGAAGTGAACGTGGTGAGTAGGCTGGAGCTGGGTTGCCTCCAACTCAAGCTGCATGGGTGATTATATGGATTCACTTAATGACATCTCTCCAGCAAGTGGCGCGGTTGTCTGAATGCTAGGCTACATGGTACGCAGCCAAACCCTGACATGACAATGTCTCATCAGCGTGATGTGCCCCACTTATTCCAGGCCTTCATATCTGTACAATATAGCGCGGTATCTTCTCGCACCGCTCCCCCGCAGCTGTCTTCATGAACTTTATCAACGGTAAGCTGTTCCAGGCTTTGTGAACAGACCCCGCCGCGGGTCTGAGAGCATCGCCAACCATGGCATGCTGCTCAGCAGGCACGAGGACGTGCCGAGGCTAATGGCAGGTCATGCGTAGAATCTTTATTGATTTAATGGAAGAGCCACATTCATCTTACTGCCATCTCCGCTTCATCTCCGACCTTCGCGCATCTTCGATTCCAGGTAGACCCTGCTATCTGACTCCCCACTGTATGCTCGTAATTGCTTCGATTTCCCCAAGGGTTGATGCATTTGTTGTGGGCGAGTTTTCCTTCCAAAGCCATACATGTAAGTCTACGTCCAAACGTACGGGAGCTGAGAACAGGGTCGCGCGGACAGCTAGGCTGACGCGCATGGAAAAAGGGCAGCAGCGAAATACTGACTACTATGGATAGAGCCCTCTACGCACAAATGTAGACCTTGTATGCATACTCGACGCTCAAATCCGCATGCCGTCAGACCGGATTATATAATATGGCCACCTTTTGGATTTATAATACGGCCACCTTTGGACTGATGGTATCACAGTGGAGAGCGAATTATGATGCTCGGTGTGCATTTTCTCCATAGAGCAACCCACCCGCAGTGCAGCCAGTGAAAATAAACCAGAGCCCCAACATCGCGGGTGAAATGACACAACAAGTCTCATCTTGCCACAGATACCGCGAGTCTGGCCTGTCAAAAGGTAGAGGGCCACATAGTATACTGCACAATACCTGCGTAGGCTGCTCAAATTACTCTTTCAATGAGCATCACCTACTCCATCGCGTGCTTTGGAAATGATCATTGATCGCAGCGGAACTGCATGTGAACTGCTACGGTTGCCTTATTTGGAAGCGCTGCGGCTGAATATGGATTGAGGCGCCCGCCTGCACGAGAACACACCGGCATAACAGCTCTACCTCTCATTCGATTAGCAGAGGGAAACATGAGACTGAGAGCTTGGGAACACTCCTACGTAGATATCAAGAATAACGTACGATGTCTATTCGGATAAACTGTTAAGAAAAGAATGACTAGATACAAGCACACACAACAAGAGCTATCATCTCCTAAACGGCACAGAGAATGTGCAAGGGAAGATAATACAAGAGGCAAGACTTCTAATATCTAGCAACCACTCGGGGTCAGAGGAACAAAAAATATTGTCGCTCAGCTCATTCATCCCCCACAACGCCTCAGGCACAAGCAGGTGCACTTAATCGAAATCAGCAGTGGCCTCCCCGCCGCTGTACCTCGTCCTGACACACACGCTGAGGGGCTTGTGCGGTCGCATCTGCCAGCGGTGCATATAGTTGAGTTTCTGGGTGAGGAAAGGCGCACTGATGGGCGTTCCGGAAGACGAGGCAGGCGACAGCTCGAGCGAGCGTAGGACGAGGACGACGAACATCTTTATGGCGTGCTGTGCGAGCCAGCGGCCTTTGCACTACAGGGATATGTCAGCAATGGCACAACCACAAAGAGGCAAACGACTGACGATGTGCTCGCCGCTGCCCCAGGGAATATACAGCGTGTTCGTCCTTTCTTCCTTATTTGAGAACCTGTCCAGCCTGAACTCGAGCGGGTCGTCGTACCCGCCAGGTCCGATGTGCAGCAGCGGGATATTCGCGGTCAACGACTCGCCCTTACGAATAGGGAACGTCTCGCCAGTGCTAAGCGTGACAACCATATCCTCGCAGACCTCGCGCACAGGCGAGATGATCGATGACGCGCGGATGGCCTCCTTCACTGCAGAAGTGAGCAGCGCGAACTGCGGGCCGTCGAGCTTGCCGTGAGGTGCGTCAAGCAACGCATCGATGCCGCCCGCATCCGCGACAGCGCTGTCGATCTCCGTGCGCAGCCGCGCGAGCGCGTCCGGGTTGTTCATCAGGTACGCGAAAAGCCAGAATGATGCGCGGATCGTGGACGAGTGCAGACCCCACATGAACAGCATGAGCATCCCGTTCCGGTCTGTTGTCGGTAGCCGCAGGTCCGTGAGGATGTTCAGGATCTTCGTCGCGGGATCTGGGAGCGTGCCCGCCCCGCCCGATGGGCCGGCCTCGTCGATGTATGCACCAATGCATGCGAGCATACGTTCGCGGGAGCGCTTGGCGTTCGTGGACAGGAAGGGAAGCTGCGTCATCAGATTGGCGAAGTTCATGTCGATCTCCTCGAAGTCCTTGAACGTCGACACGGGGAACTGCGCGCCGAACACGCCGGTGGAAACTGCGGAGTACAGGCCGTCGCCGACGAAGGTGGCGAGGGGAAGGTATTGCGGGTTGTAGGCGGCCGACTTTATGTTCTCGACGTACTGGTTGAGTGTGCGATTGAGCGCGGGGAGGATGTGGTGCAGGTCCGTTACGGAGAAGATCTCAGTCGTGAGCGGAAGCAGGCGATCAGGCAGGTAGTGGCTGACGTCGGCGCCGACCTTGGCGACGGCCGAGGCAACACCACGGTGGACGATGTACGTAGAGAGGACACGTGTCTTGTCGCGCAACACAGATTGTATGCCCGCCCCGTCACAGATGACGATCATCTTCTGATTACCCAGGAGGCAGCGGAAGATGGGCCCGTATGCCAGACTGGTAATGCTCTTTCAGGGAAGATTGTGATGGCAGAAGCGACAATTACTCACCGACATTTCTCGAGGTACGTGGTCTGATCGTAGAGGTATTGGTATGTGTCACCAAGGAATGGCACAGACGGCCAGACCGTGGGAGGGCCATCGAGTCGTGCGATATAGAGGTAGTAGCACACAACAGCAGCGCTGAAGAATATTGCCAGCCCAGCGAGGACGGTGAACAGCATGTCGAATATGCTGGGTCCTTTCAGGAGAACTGGGTGTCTGTTTAAGTGGGTCGAGGTGGGTGGACTGGGGCGAACAGACCAGCAATTGCCTGTAATTTATACGACTTCACCTCGAGTAAGCGAAGTGTGGATGCGACCAAATATCGAGCAGGCCTTGATTAGAGGGGGACATGGTCGCCATTATTGGGAGCATAACCAGCGATGATATTGCCAACGCCTTGTGTATTGAAAAGACCGCATATCCGCCACTGGGAGAAGTGTCCTCGCCAAACCTATCAGCATGCAGGCATGACAGACGGAAGGAGGGGCTCTATGGGTTCGTTGCAGGATGTATGATAGACGACTGATACCCTCGAATCGTGAGTTAACTGCGCTCGTGGGCTACTAAAATCGTCACAGGTGGGTCGACCTGCTGGACGCACAAGCGATTAGATGCACCGCGTTATAGACCTGTGCGAGAAACGAAGCGAGATGTCAGCGGCTTCAGCACCTTGTGGCGATAACGAACGTGATGTACGAACCCAGGCGTGGTCTTGTTTGGTGATTGGTATGCGTGCGCGAAAAGAGGGACGTTACATGTTCGAAGGCTAGGTACCCAATGTATAGGAGAACTGGCCATAATGGGTGAGATTTTCTGGCGGCTTTCCTCTGCAACGACCATTCCATGTAATACAAAAATCAAAGTGGCACAAGGTGAGTTCAACGTTGCTGCCACGGTGATGATCCTGAGGACAATGAGCCAAGCGCCAAATTTAGAATGCCGCAGGCGTCTGTCTAAGTCTATGACGCATCAAGCCAATACAGCGGCAACTCCAGTTTGTACAGCGACACACCAAAGTACGGTGAGTTCATATAGTTCAGTGATGTGTGCATGCATCCCAGCCACTGATACGTACCATCTTTTCATGCAGCAGCTTGTACAACTTCGTTAGAGGAAATCCTCTTGCCATATACGCTCCCGCTCAAGCCGGTTACCACCCTACCTCAATCCCAACATTGATCACGCTCGGGACTGTAGTCCGCACTCGAACGCCAGCAGAATTTCTGACACTAGCACGAATTGCGCTCCTGGCTTGCCTCCGCTAGCATGAGAACAGCCCTTATCGTTATCGCGTAGCGTTCTCATTGCCTGTGCAGATATTCACGTATACGTGCAGATCGACCGAGACCGCCGTGCGCATTAACTGCAGTTGGTTTGCTGCATTCGCCAGCAGAAGCTTGTCTCTGCACGGTGCGTTCCATACATTCGCTCGGACTTTGTCTAGCGAATTTAACACATCGCCGTTCGTCCGCAGCCCTGCTTCCCAGACATGTTGCGAGCAACCTCTCTGCCGCTCTACAAAAGGTAAGGTATTGACCTACCTTCAATCCCAGAAATGTTATGACATCAAGGGTCCGTCTTGGTTTGTGGTAGACGCTGGCTACTACTGTCTGCTAGGACATTCACCAGCCCGCCAGCATGGTTTCCCATTTCAAATCGTTTTCGGTCTCACATTCCCGACGGAATCGTACAAAGCGTAGGGCGATGCATAACGTCGTCTCTGTGATGCCTCCCCCAGGATACATATTGTTTCAATGCACTGCCCTACAATAGCCGACCTCTCATCTCCGTTCTCGGAACACCCCTACTAAATATACGTTCTGTGAGTGGTCGCCACATTCTCTGTCACCAGAACGCCGATACAAACGCGCAAGTCACCGCCCATCTCGTTCTCTGGCATCTTCCGTTCTTCCTTCAAATATGAACAGGCGCAGGCATGAAGCTTCGAAACCGCCCACCGTACCCTTCCTCGGTTCGGTGAGCTCGAGTGTGGCAGGGATCCTGTTGCGTTGGTCGCCGCCCCATTGCTTGGGTCTAGTCCGACGATTTCATCTGTTATATCCATCAAGTCTCACATTCGAACAGGCAATGGCACAGCGGTTTCTTTACGTTTAGGATGGTCGATGGACACTTCACAGTAACCCTCAGTCCGCAGGCACCGGTGCGTCATGGGCTATGGTAACAAGTGTGTTATCCGTGTAATTGCTGACATACATACCTATAATCCTAGTAATGCGTGCAATGTGTATGGTTCGAGGAGGCCAATGCGCTGGTACATCGGTCTTGTCCCACGTTACGCGACTGATATTAATGTTGTCTGCAGAGGCAAAGTGGCGCAGGAGCCTGACAAGGCCGGAGAACTGGGCGAAGTGAATTTTGTTGAGGGTAAGGGTTGTGAAGTGGGCGAGAGGGGGGAAGGAAGCGATGCCAAATGGTGTCATTCCAGGGCGGCGTCCCTAGAAGCATCCGGTTTAAGCACTCAGGGATATGATGGCCATTGAGCATCACGTAACTCAACTTGCTGTGAATCTTTGGAATAGTGGTGAGCATATGCAGTCACGATTGCTCCTCATTGAACCTATCGACGACGCCGATTGATGTGACAAGGTCGATGACAGGCGTCAGCTGCGAACAGCCTCTGACTGTTGTCTCCATCAATATCCGCGCATGCCTTGACTTGCGTATTCTGGCCTCCTTGTGTACTTCCCCCCAAAAAATGGCTCGGGAGAGCTTGGCCCACTGGAGCGCGACAAGCACATACTTGCACAGGATCCCCACAGCACGCTGTCGATCGCCACATCCACCGGCCGCATTGCGTATGACCGCCTCAAAGGTTCGGGAGGGAGGGAGGTTCGCGGCTGTGACATACTGCCCGCTGCTCTCCGGCCAAGTCGCTGAGGGCTCCCATTCAACGCGAGGCAGAGACAGTTTCACAAACGCATTTGCACCTTTGAGCCAGCGCCGCCGGATGTCCCTCGAACGAGCCTCTTCCGTCCAGCGAATCTTGTCCCTCCAGTGAACCTTAGCCCTGGGGTGACCCTCCTCCCTTCAACGGACATCCTCCAAACGAGCATTCGCCCTCAGTATGATATCAGCATTACAACGCACATCCGACGCCGCTCGCCCGAGCTCGCCATATTGCGCTGGAGAGCTACTGAGGCTGTGATCTAAAGCTGAAGTATGCACGTAAGGCACTATCGCACAAATATCTCTCATTCGAGTATACATGATCACTTACCACTCATGTTCCCGCAATGGTTTTCGAGGTCGCCGGGTATAAACATTGTATTCGCGTCTGCTTTACTGACGCGTGCAGGAATTACGTGATCGGTGCGCGGGCCTGAGACTTGTGGTTCGGTTGATGTAGAATCTCGTTCAAGGACACAGTCCTCGAGGATTGTATCAAAAATGAACATTTAGGGGAGGTTATTTGTATTTTTTCAGAAGTTTATGCGATATGTTCAAGGGTGAGGTAGAGTTACGCGAGCGCAGTAGCTGGGATTGCTTACTCGGTGGGGCATTTCGTTGTCCGCAATGCTAGATTTCAATACCAGCATTCATAACTGGGGGCTATCCACCGCGTGCACTGTCTCTGACGTCCGCACAAATGATTTCCAATCAATTGTCAGGGCCTACGGGGCCACTGCCGGAGGTCTCCCAGCTAGGTAGGGCACGGAGGAGGGCCTCATACCTTGCCCATTGGTGGTTCACACTTGAGAGAGACAGCGATGAGCTACTCACTGCTTCAGCATGCGTTCACACAGGCGGACGCCGAACAGCCTCGTGTCAGGAAACCTTACAACACCTTCGAACGGCGGTGCATGAAAAAAAGGAGATTGCCTCTTCAATGAGCGTGTTTTAGTCAAAGATGTGTCCCGAAGATCAAGGGTATGTAAGCTGTGTGTATGAGATGATATGATCAAAGAGAGTCAGTGCTTTACATCAGGATTGCGGTGAAGCATAATGTGTACCTTCCGGCTCAACCCTGTCTAATCAATAATTCTCACATCTTGCAGAGTCTGACCGGTCTTACTGAGGGCGATGCCGCGCTCCGGTGCATCATCAGCTCCTTGCACGGGAGGTTGAGCATCTTCATGACATTTCTAATTTCCGGGGGACCGTTTGAATGAACGTTGGCGGTGTCGAAGGTCTACTGCATACCCTGACCTGGTAGCTTGACTCATCAGTGAGCGGTAAGCCAGGGCTGGAGCAAGGAAGCGAAATGCAAGCTCACGTATAATTTGATATGCTCAATTGCTTCGTTTTCCTCTAGCACCCAGTCCTGTCATCTCTTTTTCATATGTTGCATAGTCTCTAGAATGGTTTTCCAGGCTTCAAGTCTGGCTTTCCGAGATGCACTATACAAAGGAGTGAATTGGCCCCCCGTTAGCGTGCCACTATGGTAGTATGTGCCCTGTGGATACGGCCTTCAACAATTGAGCATGTCAAAGACATGATAATCAATACGAATCTGGCATCATGTGTTGTATCCTCCGACAAGGTGCCACAGAATAGATTCCAGGCATGAAGTGGAGGTGACGGATGTGACGAAACATTTCGGCGCTACTGAGTATACTCGACAGATTGAGCAGGAACGTGTTATCACGTGATAGGTATGGATGCTTTCTGCCTTACCATCTCCTTCAAACTTGAAGGCTTGAGCTTGAGACCTCCACCTAAGGGGACCAAGATTGAATGAATACATGGAACGCTCCCCACATCTCACTTTGGAGCTCAAATCTGGCCAGCTGACGAGCGGTGTTGCGCTACCCAGGCTTGTCTAATTTGACGTCGGTGTGTACCTGCTTTTACCCTCATCAACTCTGCAGCGTATGCCCGTTTTTCTTACTCACTGAAAATGTAGATATTAGCTCCATAAATGTTTCATTTATCACACGGTACTTCATTCCTCAGCCGCTGCGTGCTTGTCAACCAGTTGTTGAGCCTATCTTACAAGTTCCATGCTTGAAGAGCTGTTCAACATTGAGCCTCTGGACGTAAGTTGAGCTCAAGCTGACCAGTGGTAACATGCACGTGTTTGCGCGCAGACCTTGCATATCTACAATTACCCTTCAATGCCACTAGTATAAATACCTCGCCATTGCAGGCGAGGATTTTACTTCCAACAACCTGCAACACCAGATTCCTACAGTCATGGTATGTAACGTCGTATTATCTATCTGTGCTGCCCATCTGAATTATCTTTCTGCTTTTCTAGAAGAGTACCGCACTTACTGCAGCATTCTGCAACCTCGGCATACGTGTGTACACCAAGACCAGTGAAGGAGACATCCGTGAAGGCCGCAACGACACCACAGACTACGTTTTGGCTTCTGCACAGGCCAAGCATGACTCCGGTATGTTGCGACCACTCTATTCTGTTTTTGCAACGCTGACACACACATTAGGTGTCATTGATCTTGGAGATGGGTGGTTTCCAGGTAAGTTCTGCATTCCACCAACAGGCACCTGTACACATATTTGTTCTAGGCGAGCTACGCTTCACCTGCAGCCGCGATAGCGCGTTGTGCGCTTTTGCGGTAAGTGCCCATCTCTGGTCTACAGTGAAGCGCCTTTGACACATGTTCAGTGGGCCAGCTGGAGTCAGTCAATTTTCTACCAGATGCCTAATGGTAGCATCAACGAAAGGAAGTATATCAGTAATTGGGAGCAAACTAGCTTTGTGGAGCCTGGCTGCCTGAAAGGCACCAATATAGCTGCAGTTCACTCCGAAGATGCACGCTATATCTGTCTCTTTTTCCAGGACGAGGAAGGGTGGATTCGTTATCGGTGAGCGACTCACGTCATAACGCAGATGATCAATTAACTACAAGTCATCACATCAGCTCAGCAAAGGACTTTTCTTACGCCTCCTCTGTACGCATTTGCAAGGCAGCTAGAGGTACTGGAATTGGGGCGACGAGCTGGAATGGCAAGCTTTTCTGCTCTAATCCAGTGATATGTGTATTCTCATCTGGCCTCAGATTGTCGCGACATTGGTTTATATTTCCAGGATGACAACAATGCTCTGCGCGAGTTTCGTGGCGGTCGTGATACGGACCAATGGTGAGAATCGATATCAGTTAACCTTGCGCTGTCTTTTTTATGCCTCTATCACCTGTAGGAAGGACAGCGGCTCTATCGTGCAGTTATCCCACCCCGTCGGCAGTATTTCCGCAGTCAGCCAGGACTATCATGGTATCGAAGTGAAGTACGTATATCAGCTTTGATGTCTGTATGTGAGTTTCTGAGAAAAGATTGGTGACGTAGGATCCTCTTTCAAGACGACAAATTCGACATTATTGAGATGCATCAAGCGGGAGGTGCTGGCCCATGGGTACAGTGAGTAACATTAATTGGCGTATTTTTAAGACATTAATATTGTGAATGTAGAGGCGATTTCCGTGTCGCTGCATTTCCTCATTCGGATATCATTGCGTACATCCGTACCCCGAACGGCGCCGCTCCGTTCTTTGTAGTAATGTGGGCTGGGAAAGACAACGTACATTCAGTCTCTCCTCTTGACCCTAGTCGAAGCACTCACGTCGAAATTACGAAGGTTCTTTGGCAAAAGGTTAATTCATGGGGCGCGGGCTGGTTGAAAGAAACGCCTATTGCATTTCTCCAAACAACAGGAACGTCTCTCGGATCATGGAAGGCCCCATTCTTTACCGGTCCGTTTTAACTACTTATTTTCTCCATCAGTGTGCTGACATTGATTGTACTGGCTGGTCTCTACACTACAGACAACGCCTCGCACGCAGAGAGTAAGGTCATCTGTCAGCTGCGTATCAACTCTGGGGTGTGGGTTGACGGGCTTGCGCTGGACTTTACCGACGGGAGCTCAACCAGCTGGCATGGCGGGCCGGGTGGTGCACAGCAGTCGTTTCCTTTGAATAGCGGGGAAGACTTTACGCACGTCTTTGTGACGGCTGATGGGAACATCATCACCGCGCTGCAGCTGGTGACGTCCAAAGGTGCACTTCATGCTGAACCCTTCGCTGGACTATTGACGATATTGACTATCTTCAGGTCGCTCGACGCCCTGGTATGGCATCAAGACTGGTGCCGTTACATATTGGGAGTTAGAGGGCCGCGCGTTGGCTGGGTTCGCTGGGTCCTCTCAGAATTTCCTATATGGTCTAATGGTAAGCACCGCACTGTTCCTGACACCTCCAAAAAGTGGGAGATACCGACGCACATCCGCAGCCCATCTGGTCGGAGCGCTACAGTACAGCTAGTCTTACGAACCTGCAATCATGCGTGGCCGAAGGCGAGCAAATTCTTAAAGAGCACAAGCTGGACGCGGCACGGTACGAGCAGCTCAAGTCACTCACAGACGTGCTGCGGTACAACATCGACAGCAGCCTGCGTGCACCGGCTGAGCATGCCGTGCATGGTCTTGTCACGCTCTCCGGGTCGGTTGAGGGCTTGCACAATAAGACTCATCAGGGAGAACTCGCACAGCAGGAGGAGACGAAGACACTTGTGAGGTTGTGCAAAAGCCAGGCATTCGTCGTTGCAAACCGCTTTGAGTTCCTCTACGAACAGTCAAGGGCCATCATGAACCAGAGCATCGAGGTGTGTTTCGGATGGTGTTTTCCCGCTGCTGTGCTGAGGTATACTCACATGCGACGTGCTATGCAGTTGAGCACAGAGCTGACGACAAAGCTGGGCGAGTTGGAGTTGAGGATGATGCGGCTCGGAAAACTGCAAGTCGTGGTCGAAGACCTGAAGAAGGGTGCCGAAACAACTATGCAAATCATGAGGTGAGCATCGCTGGGGAGGAGATGCATCTCTGCTGAACGGTGTCGTCACAGTGATCGCGAGAAGACCGCATTGATATCGATGCAGAGTGCCGAGCGCACGCGGCAGGAGGCAGAGCGCGCAGACGCAGAGATCGGCCGGGTGCGTCTCTTCTTGATGTTCTCGTCTCATCTTGTCCGTGCGCACCTCGCACTCACACTTGGCCACGTCTGCCTGCACAGGTCATCCGGGACATCTTCACGCTGGGGATAGGCCGGCTTAGCGGCTGGAACAACCGTAAGGAGGCGATTGCGTACGCCGAGAAGCAAGTCGAGTCGTCGGGGCGGTTACTTCAGCAGAGCCAGGACGACCTGCGGCGCGTGCAGGCCGCCGTCTCCCGTATCGCCTCCGAGATCGACGAGTTCGGAAAACATGCGGTCATGCTGACTGCGTACCGCGAGCAGCTGATGGACACGGCGACGCACGGTATTGTGCTGCGCGAGCGCACGACGGCACTTACTGACCACACCCTTACCGTGTTGCAATTCCTCGCGGGCCTGGCGGCGAAATCAGGGGCCGTGCGGACGAAGCTGACTACTGCGCAGTTTTCAAAGGCCGTTTCAGCCATCAAGGGACTGATTGACCCACAGGAGAGGGTGAACGGGCTGCTTGTGGATGGGACGGAGAGGCTTGATGAGACGTTGGAGATGATTGCGGCGAGCGATGCGGTAGCGGAGAAGATCGACGACTCTTTGATGTGAGCTGCGAATTGCATATGTAGTCAGAC
Organism: Trametopsis cervina; assembly: GCA_022385755.1. Taxonomy (NCBI): domain Eukaryota; kingdom Fungi; phylum Basidiomycota; class Agaricomycetes; order Polyporales; family Irpicaceae; genus Trametopsis; species Trametopsis cervina. The sequence continues at coordinate 63,721 of MU278371.1, read as the reverse complement.
GTGGAAATATATGAGGCTTTGAGCTATGAGCCATCCGTCCATTTGAGAGGCCAGAGCAAGATTGGAGAGACTGACGAGAGATGACTTCTCGCCGTGTGAAGAACGCCACAACGCTGATGAACAAGCGCCACGACACGTGAGCAGCTGATACAGTAAGGTTAGGCGCAGATGCGATCGGCTGATGGCACACGCTCACACGTCGATCTCTCTCACCTGAGTACTGACTGCCACAGGCTTCAACTTCCGTTTTCTTGAACACTTCGTTTTATCTGCAGTGGCACCGTCAATACCTCCCCCAAGAGCGGATCCAACCACCTCGGGTCTTCCGCAGCCATAGGTCCGCCAACTTCGAACGAGTCCAGCATCGCCAGTGGGACGCGCTCGCCGGTTACATCGAGCAACTCGTCTACGTTAACCGGATCGAGATCCAGAAATATAACACTCCGCAGGACGACTGCGCTGCATTCGCTCAAGTGCACCATCTCGGGTCTGCGCGACAGACATTTGCAAGTACGCTATACCGCTGAGCGTGGCGGTTCACTGCCAGCGTGTGACGAGAGGGCGGGGGCGACGACGAGGAAATTCTTACTGCCACTGCATATGTCTTGCACGGGCGAGCACCACAGAACCTCAAATCCGGGGAAGTTTGGCTCGCGTCAGCGACGCGAGCAGCACCGTCCAGCGAAGTAGAAAACGTTGGGAAAACGCCCTCGTGTAGACTTTGTAGGGAGACGTCGGGATAACATGCAATGAATGCAGGAGCCGCAGGGGGCCGCACATTGTGATGCTATAGGTAATTTAGGTATGTTAAGACGTATGATGCATGCTCCAATTCCATTCTATATGTGAGGGCACTCCAATGCCGATGAATATCCCCCCATTTCCGACATTGACAAGGGAGAGAAGCTTGCGTGACAAAGCGTTGTAAGCTCTTTCTTAGTCGCAAGTGCTCCTGTTGATCGTAGTACGAAGCCGTAATTCAGATCAGCAAAACAATACAACTAGTGGCGGCGTTGGCGTGACGGTTGCGATATAACAACGTGATGTAACTATATAACACAAAGTAGAGGGATGTACGGAACTGGCACGCATACGGAAGCAACACACAGTGGTAGGAGAGACGGGGCAATAGGAAATAGTATAGGAGGACGTCAATAAAGATCATGGCACCTGGGTTGCGAATTAGATGGAATAACAGAGCAATGTCTTGCGGGAGACATCGGAAGGGGGAAACACATGGGGGAGAAGGAGAAATATAGCATCCAAACGAGGTGATGCATACAGTCGTCGTACTATTACTACTTCATCGGCAGGGGGCATCATCTGGGACAACTTGAAGTCATTAAGAGCACTGATTGCGAACGAAAATAAGGACGTACTGGGAATTGCGACAGCAAGACATCCGCCTACACAACCGTCTGTGTTTCCGGGTATGGAGTGGAACCGTTTTTGCGCATATGTTCTTCTACAGCGGACGACATCGCCATTGCCCAAAGGGTATCACTGCAATCGCTGGAGCAATATGAATGCTCTTCATCTTTCTCCTTGTCACATTCTGGGAAATGTTAGTTGTGTACGACGGCACAACAGACCTACTTACCCCACACTTGTCCTAGTGGTACAGTACATGTAAGCATGCCAGAGGCGGCAAGTTGTGTACAGGACGGGGCTGACGGCATACCTGTGGGCTCATTGGTTCGATGGTCTCGCTCAATCCAGCTTTTGACAAAACTCCGCCGATCTCTAGAATACAGCACACGCCACATGACATCGGGGCGAACATGTGAGATCGAGGCCACAGCTTCGGCCAGCGAGAAAGGGTCTTCACGGGTCTCGCCATGATATGCAACTCCAATAGCACGCAGCCCAGGAAAATTGATGACCAATTTGAGGAAATTACGCAAGGTATCTATTCGAGACTCGTCACTGTCTTTCAAGACCAGTAAGACACCTAAGACCTGCGCTGTCGTGTGCGGTCCAGGGTGACTGCATGTGACGAGCAGGTCTCCAAAACGCTGAGATGGAAAAGAAGCTGGAATCACTCCTGCGTGTGGTGAGTGGCGCATACGCAGTCTCAGCGGACGCATAATGACGTACTGGCATTCAGCATCTCTCCGACACTCTGTGGCAAGGCCTGATACAGTTGTTGGACTTGAAGCTGTTCATGTGGTGGCAATTTCCGCAGAGGCAGCCGAGCATCAAGAGCGTGCGCAGCGATTGCAGCAAGCGTGTTATCTGTGCATCTGTTAGCATATATGCACATGGTCCCTGTACTGTGTTTGCTATGTATGGATTGGGGAGGCCAATGCAGTGGTATATCAGTCTTGTCCCACGTCAAATCAGACATGTTGATGTCCTTTGGACAGGAAAAATGGCGGAGGAGCCTGAGGAGATCGGAGAACTGATCGAAGTGGAGATGGGAGAGGTCAAGCGACGCGAGGTGGGCGAGAGGGGGAAGGCCGGCGGTGCTGAAAGGTGTTCCCCAGTGCGGCGTCGTCAGAGGAATGGAGGTGGATGGTCCAAATCCAATAAGGGTCACCTCTGTCAGCTTGCTGCGAATATCGGGAATAGCGGTGAGGAACGTGTGCAGCCACGATCGTTCTTCATGAAACGTCAGTTTGGCGTGGATCCCTGTGAGAAGGTCGATGACAGGCGTCAAGCGCGGACAGCCTCTGAGCTTCGTCTCAATCAACATTCGCGCATGACTCGACTCATTTGCAGTCTGCTTTTTGAGCACCTCGCCCCAGAGGATGGGTCGAGCGAACTTGGCCCACGAGCGCGCGACGAGTGTGCACCGGCACAGGATTGTCACAGCTTTATAGTTTGGATCATATCTACCTCCACCGACACCGACCGCGTTGCGTATGATGATCTCGAACAATTCCGGTGGCAGATCGGCGGCCGTTGCATATTGCCCAGTGGTCTCTGGCCATTCCGCTGATGCCTCGCTGTCAGAAAAATGCAGCGACTGAGCTTCACGAATGAATGCGCACATGAAAGCCAGCGCTGCCGGGTATCCTCCCTCCTCCAACGCTCCTCCTTCACCCTCCTCTGCTCCTCCGCCCTCCTTTGCTCCTCCACAGTCCAACGCAGACGCTCCCAAGTGCTCCCCGCCCACCTCCCCATATCCCTCCGCCGCCGCTGAGCTTCCTCTTCTTCGTAGGCTTCGTCGTTCCAGTCCTCGTCCTTGTCTTCCCCGTCGTCGTTCGCGTCCTCGTCTTCCCCGTCTTCCTGGTCCTCTTCGTCTTCGCCGTCGCCACTTTCCTCGTCTTCTTCCCCCCGGTTTTGCTCGTCGTGCGTTGATCCATACACCCTACTCAGACCCGATGCAGCATCCTCACTATCATCCGATGACGCCTCAGCCATGCGAATACTGTAGCCTCAGTGTGTACGTGTATTAATATCGCAGCAATACCCATCGTCTATGTACATAACTCTACTCACCGTCTATGTTTCCAGAACGGTTGCCAACCTCGCCCTCGATTATCTCTGCATTCGTGTTTGCCCAAATACCAAGCTCATACGTCAGGTCTTCGCTACGCCAGCTTGAGGCAGGCGTTGCAGTCGATGACAATGGCCCCGGAAGGACGCTGCGGTCGAAGCTCTCAGGGAATGCATACATCTACGGAGTGACTATCGGTTTCTTCAACGATTGGCGCGATATGGACAGGATGAGGAGCAGTCGACCGAACGCAGTAACCGGGGAATCGAGACTATATATCTGCATATGACCTGATGCCTGGCACAAGCGGACCGACACAGGCACAAGGCTGCGATTCTGCGGCACAGTTTCATGGCTGTGTTATCCCTGTATAAGGAGCCAATGAGAATGCTGAGCCTGTGCTATAGAACGTCGTCTTGCAAACAGCCGCATCGCCTTCTAGGACAGTAGAACCATGTACGAGATGGCTACACGTACTTTGGAATCGCTTTGACACAGCCATGCGGAAACCTCGTGCGGGAATAAATTAGATTGCATCCGTTCACTCTGCCTGCATTTCCATCTTTTACGCCTGCCGTGATCAGCGTGTTTAGACACGGCAAGGGTTGAGAGACAGGGCCGTGCTGGGAGTAACAGCGTAAGGTTGTGCGAGCGAAATCACTGAGGCGGCCGTTTGTACGAAAACCGAGGACTCGCTACATCAGTCCACCAGCGCGGGCGTGTAAGAGCTCTGATTGCTGCCCTTGAGTCGTCAGTATCTACTTCGGTTTGGATGAATGAAAAACGCCTACTCCCAACGAGGATTCCAGTTATTGGGAGAGAATCCTGGCCATCGAAGCGGTACGAGCGTGTAGCAGGAAAACAGATAACAGGGTCTACATGGAGTCGATGGTACGTTAAGGTCGGATATGAGGCGGAACGAGCAGCCAATACACGCACGCTCACTGAACGCATGGCACATGCCACTTCCGAATTCTCGGAACGTCTTCATATCTTCGTTGAGGGCGGCATACCCTGAGTGCCACTCCTGAATCCGAAATAGCTCACAGGACATAGCCTCACACAGCCTGCAATGGCTTCGGAGGAACGTTTCCATAGACAGCTGCATAGGAGCTGTGCGGGAAGACATCGCGTTGGGCGGTGCGAGGTGGATGTTGAAGACCTGGAACAATCGATGAGGCACAGATAAGACAGAGTTCGGACCCTTACCGTGTAGCCTGTCCTGCTCAATACAGGCCTTATTCATAGTGCAATATCGTACAGGTACAGCTGCGCTTCTTAATAAATGGAAAAGAAGCAAACAAACGTGGTCAGCACGACACAGCCTGATACACGGGTTGTGCGCATGCTTACCTGTGCTCCTCCCCTACCGCCCTCATCACATCTCGCAATCCAGCCTCCGTCCAATATACGCGCTATTCGTCCATTCGAGGGGCCTGCGCGACAGATGAGGAGAATGTGAATGTGAGGAGAGACGACTCGTGGCCGTTTGCAGAACGCCACAACGTCGGCCAGGAACAAGCGCCTTGCACGTGAGCAATTGATAAGGTTAGGCGCGCTCCACCGCGCCTTTTCTCACACGCTCGCGTTGCCTCCAACTGTCAGGTCGCGTCGCTCCGCTTTAGTGCGCCCCATTAGTCTACTCTAGTTTCGTTCTTTCCAGTCAATGTGTCTCCCCCCACAGTTCCAACTCCCAACTCGAAGCGTGTGAATCCGGCGTTCACTCTACAACCTGCACCTCTGCTGGCAAGACCGCATTCGCAGCACTTCAGCATGAAGCCGCTTTGGAACGCATCGCAGAACCTGTGAGGGAACCGCTGCTGAGCTGACGACCGGTGAGTGTGGATCCCAACTCGATCCGGATAACAAACAGACCTTCACCGCGTACAGACTCCTGCGCGGTGCTGTTCTCTCCTTGCAAAGATCCACAGCTACCATAGCACACCCTTTATCATGTACCGCACAGATCTCCTCGAGTAAGATGATCGTTCTTGAAACGGTCGCATGCAGCCTAACATAGCATCATCCCTGCGTTTGTGATCGATGTCGGACCCTCCCCGCGTGGATATAGCACGAAGACTCAGCAGCCCGCAACCGTGCAGGCTTTGCGCATATCCGTATTCCCTCACGCATTACCACGGTTTCCGATCTAGTGCACAAGTGGTCTCGAGAACCCTCCGACGTTGGGATATCTACGACGCGCCGGTGTTCAAACCGGCTGACTGGCAGTTATCGACGGAAGAAAATGCATGCAAAGGTGATAGATCGTTCGCTGGGACTAACGCAGCTGGATATTGCAGAATAATGGTTGCGTAGGACACTGAGGACGTCTATGTGTACGCTACAGATGGAGGCGGTGCATGCATGAACATCCTATCTTTGTTGTTTTGTGTGAGTTTTGATGGCCGTGAATATTCCTTACTTGCGATGTCGACGCAAGAGTGTCTCTGCGTGATGTGATGCATAGTACGCTGCCGAAAATGCCTGAAGAGTAGCCGTTCACTCGTCTACCGACGACGAGCCCAGCTCTAGCAGCAAGCACACACGCTGACAGCAGGGCACAGGCGAGAAGTGAGCCAATGAATCCGTACCAGCAGGGATGTTGGATTAACAACGAAGTACAAGCGTATGAGACAGAATTATACGTGAGAAACACGAAGCGGGTGTTAGAATATGCATAGAGGGTGTGAAAATACCACAGTACATAAGTAGACAACTGGGAGCGATATCAGACAACTGTCCTAGGGCAAATATTGATGCGAGGGAGAGTAGGAACACGATGATACATCAAAATAGAGCATTGAAAAAGAGACGTATGCGTGGTGGGCTATTGCTGCTCCATTGACAAAGGGAATCATCCGGAACAGTCATTAAGATCACTGACTGTGAACGAAAGAAGGGACGCACCAGCAAAGATAGCGGCGAGCACACACTTACGCAACCTCCGGTATTGCCGCATATGGGGCGAAGGGATTCTTGCGCATATGTTCCTCTACAGCAGACGACATCGCCCTTGCCAGGACAGTGTCCTCACAAGCATCATCTCCATGGGAATGGTCTTCATCCTCCTGCTTGTCGCATTCTGTAAAATGTCAGCTGCGTACGGCAGTGGAACAAACACACTTACTCCACACTTGTCCTAGAGGCACGTAGGCACGTCAATGCCAACAAGGGTGACCATAGGATAGGAATGATGACATACCTGTGGGCTCTGTGGTCAGCCAATCAAGCTCTATCCACTCCGGAGGCTCGGAAGCGTTGCGATCTTGAGGACATAACACACGGCGTATGACATCGGGGGGAAGCTGTGCGGCCAAGTGGGAGATCCCAGCGAGTAAGGTAACGAGTTGACTACGGACTCCGTCATATTCGATCCCAATCGCACGCAGCCTGGTGAAATGGATGACAGTCTGAAGAAATTCGTGCAGGGCAGCTACTTGATCCTGATGGTCGTCCCAGTGAGTGAGTAACAGAAGCACACTGACGACATGCGGAAATATGGGCGGTGCAGCTGGACTGCATGTAACGTGCAGAGGACCGAAGCCCTCGGACGGAAAGAGCTCTGGCACCAGAACTGCATATAGTGAGTGCCACGGACGCAGTCTCGGCAGTTGCGTTATGACGTACCAATGAACCGGCGATCCTCTTCACGGGGGGGCAACGCCTGAGATAGCTGTTGAAGTCTAAGCCTGTCATACTCTGGCAATGTCTGTATGGGAAGTCGAGGGTCGAGAGCATGGGCCGCCATTGCAACAAGCGTGTTGTCCGTGCAATTGCCTATATCTATGCACTTGATCCCAGTGATTCGCTTGCTACGTACGGCTCGAGGAGGCCAATGTAACGGTACATCGGTCTTGTCCCACGTCACGCGATTGATTTCGACGTTTTCTGGAGAGGCAAAATGGCGGAAGACCGTGACGAGATCGGAGAACTGAGCGAAGTGGATGTTGGACAGCTCAAGGCGGGCGAGGTTGGCGAGGGCGGGGAAGCCAGCGGTACCAAATGGTGTGCCCCGGTGTGGCGTCCTCGATAGGGTCCAGTCAAACCCATCGGGGGCGTTCTCGCCATCAAGCTCGAGAACTGTCAACTTGCTGCGAATCTTGGTGATAGTGCCGACCATATGCAGCCACGATCGTCCGTCACCAAAGATCGGCACAACACGGAGCTGTGGGAGAAGGTCAATGACAGGTGTCAGCCGCGGACAGCCTTTGAGTGTCGTCTCCCTCAACATCTGCGCATCCCTCGACTTCTTGACTCTGTGATCCTTAAGCACATCGCCCCAAAGAATGGCTCGAGCGTGCTTGGCCCACGGGAGTGCGACGAGTGCACACCGGCATAGGACTGCCACAGCTTTCTCACGATCAGGATATCCATCTCCGCTGACCGCGTTGTGTACGATGATCTCGAACAATTCCTGCGGGAGATCGACAGCCGTCGCATATTGTCCGGTGCTCTCTGGCCATGTCGCTGAGACATCCCTGTCAGTAGAATGCAGAGACCGAGCTTCACAAATAGATTCACACCTTCAAGCCAGCGCTTCCGGGTGTCCTCTCTCAGACGCTGCTGAGCCTCATTCCACAAAAGCACCTCAGCGTCCTCCTTCAAACGCTGTTCCTCCTTCAACCGCTCCTCCCCTCTGAAACGAGTCTCCTCCATCCAATGTTCCAGCATACTTAGTTGCTCGAGAGCCTCTTCCGCACACTCCAGAACCTGTCTCGAATGCCTATCCTCCCTCAAACGGTCCGCCTCCCTCAAACGGTCCTCCTGCGTCAGAGGGTCCTTCTGCGTCAAACGGTCCTCCTCCCTCAAATATACCTCGTTCCTCCAACGTTCCTCCTCCATCATACGAGCCCCCTCCCTCGAAACGTCCTCCAGCCAACTACGAACCTCCTCGTCTATAGCGCTTCTTCCCATCATCGCTGCAGGACTCAGCAGACCCGAGGGACGAACAGCCGCATCAAGTCGTCTCCTTAGACGTTCCTCCCGCGTACGTCCACGGTCCTTCAAACACTCCTTCTCCCTCAAACGGTACTCCTCCCTCAAACGTTTGTTCTCCCTCAAATGATTCTCCTCTCTCAAACGAGCCTCTTCTATCGAACGTTTCAACTCCTCTCCAGCTCCAAAGGGGACTTTTTTGTAAAATGCTCCTTCTTGAATTCACGAAACTCCGTAAGACCAAACATTGACGGGGATTGCTCTTCAAGATTATCGTTGGTACAAGGTGAGGTAGATCATATCGAACGCTACGACTGGCTCTCGTATATATATACCCCTGCTACCTTTTATCCGCACACGGACTGACGCGGACCAACATGAGAACTATGCGGGCATATGATGCGCAATACAGTGCTTGTGTGTCACCTCCTATCAGCTTACGAGAAGCTCATGGCGATGCAGACCACTGTGCGGCCGCAGATAGAACTGCATACTGCAGTGCACAAATTCTATCATGAAAGCACGGGACAGAGACGATCACCTACTTCGAATACATTGCGGAAACCTTGTACACAGATAGATGAACCATACGGGCACTCGCACCGCGTGCATTTCCATCTTCCATACCTGCCGTGATCCACGTGTTTGTGGGCACAAAGCGTGAGACCATAGATTGGTAATTGAGTTAAATCGGTGATTCTCGTGCAAACGCACAGCTGAGATGACCGTACATACCGAAGGCTTTGGGGCACATTGGGTACGTTGCCCAAACGATAACTAGCTTGTAAGGACGTGGTTGGGAGAGTAGCTGCGTTCAGAGGTCAGGGCTATGTAAAAGAACATTTTAACACACCGCCTACGAGCACACCAGTTCTAGCCAGAGGTTTGTACTTCCATTCTGACCAGATCAGGGCAGTACGAAGACGTCCGCAGTGGAGCTGACAAGCAGCATGTTAATTACACACGGGGTACACTGCCCTGGATGAAATGAAGACGCGGAGAGTATGCGGGAACATCTTGCCAATATTGGTTGGCATGCGTGTTGACCACGTTTAAGGGCTCTTCTTCCAGCTTCATATCCGACCTCAACGCGTCTTCGATTCCAGATACACGTATTGAGTTGACCCTCCTGAGACGAGATGAGGCGGATGCACACAGTGTGAGATCACAATAGCTTTGATACAATGCTGATCGAATTCTCTCTGAGTAGATGTGGGCACAGGAGTGAAGGGAGAGGATACTCGTGGGGCGGTGCAAGTCGAACGGATGTGAAGGCCTGGAGCAGCCGAAGCAATGGTTTCGAAGTGTCTGGACAATTCCCGTAGATTACTCAGCTTGCAGCGCACATTCCTCTAGAAAGAACCCTCAGAGTACGAAGTCATCAGGTACAGCGGCGCTTCTGGATATATTGAAAAGAAGCCAAAAAAAAAAAGAGAGCAGCGCAACACTGATACACGAGTGAGACAAATGCTTACCTGTGTTCCGTACCTAATAGGCTCAGCATTACCGGAGTGCATCCAGTTTATGGAACATCCATCCATTCGAGGGACCCGCGCGAAGAATATGGGGAGATTGCGTGTGAGGCGAAACCACTCGTCGCCGTTTGGAGAACGTCACAACGACGAACAGGATTCGAGCCCAGAAAGTGCACGTGGGCAGCTGATAAGGTTAGGCGCGGATGTGATCGGGTTGACACACACTCCCAAGAGTGCGTGTCCATCTCTCTGGTCTCTCTCTCCCCTGAGCACTGCCGTACAGACTTGAGAGACTGGAGTCGCACAAATGAAGTCAACACTAAGATGGCCGTACATCTGAGGGAAGCGGTGAGATGAGACCACTGCTGGACCAGTATGTAACAGAAGAACAACAGCCCCAACTCCGCTCGTCCATTTGTCTGTACGCAGCTCTGTCATCCCGGCAAGCCTGCTGACCCGGCTCTCCCCCTATCACTGTTCCCGAAAACAGGAGCCACCGAAGCCAATCACAAGAACGGTCTGCGTGGAAGTATAGTGTGTAATATTTCGTGGGCAGAAAAAGTCTCTCAAGTGCAGTCGTGTCCGGTGTATTTATCCCTAGATCATGCTGCTGTTGCTGACAACAGGCAGCAGCAGGGCGCATATAGTTCCCCGCGTCCGTCCAATGACCATATCATACGAGCGCAAATGTTCCGATGTATGCTCCCGCCATCTTTGGTTCACTCTCCTGCACGTACCTCAGGACACTTGTCCTCATCGCAGGATATCGCTTCCTGTCGAGAAGCCGCAACATAAGCTGAACTCGAATTTTACAGGTATGTATCGCATCGGCTAGCCCTCCGCCATAGCCTGTCTAATTATTCCGATTAGGCGTATTGATGAGGGACCTATGCGACAGGACTTTCCAAAATTTACACTGGATCACGCACACACCACTATGGATTTTCGATGGAGCCTGTTTCCATTCTATACGTACAAAATGTTTATCTTTGTGGGGCTCTACCTCGGGTTGCAACTTATCAGCTAACATTCCGCCCATGAGTTCAGTTCCTACTCAGGTGTGCCCGTGCACCTTCGTGGGCTTGTATGGTTCCTCGAGGTACTTAATCTCCTCGGGTGTGAGCTCCACGTCCAGACCGCCTGTTATCCCACACAAGCGTTAGCATATTTGCAGTCGACGCTGGTTGGGATTTGAGGACGTACCAAGGATGTCCTTCAGATTGTCCAAACTCGTGGTACCTATGATCGGTGCCGTAACGCCCTCCTTGGCGAGGACCCACGCAACGTCGATTTGTGCCATGGAGACATTCTTCTTCTTGGCGAGCTCCTCGACACTATGGACCCAGGGTAAGCGAAGTGAAAAAGGCACAAGTCAATATCAATCACGTACCGGTCGACAATATCTGGGGTTCCAGGGCCGGTATACCCTTTGATCATCCTACGGGTGTAATGTCAGCGTATATGTGCTAAGGGGGAGAAGAACTGCATGCTCACATGTCAACCTTTCCACGCGTTGTCTCATCCTTCCCACTGAACGGACGCGTGAGCAAGCCACGAGCCAAGGGCGACCAAGGGATTGAACCGACGCCGAATAGCTATCAATCGCCAGACGTCAATATCGCGAGGTGAATGAGGAAGAAGGTAGCGAAACATTGCGCACCTTGAGGGTGGGGAACATCTCGCGCTCCTCCTCGCGGTAGACGAGGTTGTAATGGTTCTGCATTGAGATGAAGGGCGTAAGCTTGTTCGCGATGGCATAGTCTGGGCATCATTGGCATTAAGCGCTGTGGTGGAAGAGGGTCCGAAAGGAGTAGACTCACTTTGCATCGCATGGACTGTAAACAGAGATGCATTGTTAGCTCATGTCTACAATACGCCCAGGCTGGGCGGTGCAGACTCACATTGATACGCGTGGCACGAGCTCATTCCGATGTATCTCACATATCCTGCCTGGACGACATCGTGCAGCGCCTGCATCGTCTCTTCAATGGGCGTGCTGTAGTCGAATCTGTGACCTGAAAACCAAAGGCGCATGAACACACGTGTGACACGATGTGATCTGATGGAAGCATACATTGCAAAACATCGATGTAATCAAGTTGAAGACGCTTCAAGCTTGCTTTGACGGAATCAAAGATGTGCTGAACACCCACAGTCAACCCTTCACGTCAAGATCGAGTCACGATATGAATGCGCACCTTGCGATTGAGGCCCGTCTGGTTGATAACCCCGACGTCTTGCGCAGTCTGGCCAGTCCTATTGAGGTTGATGCCGTATTTCGGGGCAACTTCAACCGCGGGGTGAGTCTCATTTGGATGCACAGATGATGTCGCGCTTACCAGTTGCGTACACTTTAGTTAAGATCACCAGCTCCTCGCGCGGAAGGTTGAGCTTCTTGATGGCATTTCCAAGGATGACCTCCGAGAGCCCGTTTGAGTAGACATTGGCGGTGTCGAAGGTTTGTATCCCGGCGTCGTAGCTTAGTTCATGATGGAGTGATGAGTCGAGATTAAAAGAAGAAGAGTAAAAGACTACTCACGCGTATTTGATGTGCTCGATCGCTTCGTCCTCCTCGAGTACCCAGTCCTGCCATTCCTTGCTCCCATACTGCATCGTCCCCAGGATAATCTTCGAGACCTTCAGGCCTGATTTTCCGAGACGGACTGTACCAGAACGGAAGATCAACCTCCGTCAACATGCAGCTACGACGATCTGCGCACCGTATTGCATCTTCTTCGCCGGTGCATCAGCCATGTTGGTAGAGGGCGCGTGGGTTTACTGGATGCTATCTCTGTCTGCAGCTATATATACAAAAATCCCTTCGCCACCGGCTCACCTACCATCGGCCGCAAGAACATCTTACAGCTATCCAGCTGACCTCGTTTGAATGGCCTGCGTGAGAGTGAGAATTGCGTGATCGTTATCTAGTGAGAAGAGGCACGAACGTAGTCGCTGACGTTGGGTACGAGGAGGCGGCGGCCCGGAACACGTGTGAAATTGATCCCACTGGTTCGCCTCTGGCCTGGGTTTCTTGACGAATACGTGCAACACAATGCCGGCAGCTCAATGAGTTCGAAGGATGTGCATTAATATGGTACAAGCAAGGGTTCTACTAGGTATATCAGAAGAACCCAACAGTCAATCAGTGCATACGCAAACATAATAGTGCATTTATGGATGACGAAGAAGGGAAAACAAAACAGACAACATGGGATACTTTCGCGTCGGAGGACACTCGTTCCGTTACATCATGCTGCCGACATCGTACATTGGGTTCGCTTTGGCAGCTGTCCCGCGCTTCTCAGTGTACTGCTTTACGGATGCGGAGGTGACATCGGTGATAGCCTTCGGGACTGGAATTCTCTGTGAGAGCGTGCTTAGGAGCGGGGAATCACTTGAACACTTACCGGGCTCCCGGACAGCAGGGATGACATCCTGCAGCGTGGTGTTGATCTTATCGAGTCGCGTTTTGATAGCAGCCGCAAACGCCTAATGTGTGATGGGTTCAGATACAACATCGATACGGTAAATGATAGGGCAAACCTTCTGATCCTTGGCGACCAGAGCCGCGATCTGTTTACTGGCGTCCTGTGACTGCTTCTGTAGCGTTGCCTGTTTCTTCTCCAATGATGCTTTGATTTGAACAGGATTAGCACCTGAAATCTATGCCAAAGTTGCCACACACACCTCTGAGCGCCGCTTTGCCTTGTTCGGTGTTATCGCTGCTGAACTCCAGCATCCCACCAACACTCCTGTCAGGGAGATGAGACTCAATCATACGATGATACGATGATCACCTACCGCTGAGCCGGCATGATATACTTGTCTGATACCTCGAGGTATACAGCTGAAATCTTCTCCGCGAGCATGCTCACCCTGAGTGGCAGCATCATCTGAGCGTAGATCAGCTGGCGAGAAAGGTCTAAATTCATTCGAGATCATCAGTACAAGCGGCAGAGGAAGAACGGGTTCACTGACCGCCGATCGTGACACCTCCCAACGTCATGGTGTTCTGCATAGTCTTCGTCCACTTAGTTACAGAGGGCAGAAGGATGTCTTGCAGCAGAGAGGCGACGTTCTTGAAGAACTGGCTGATCTGCGAGAATTGTGCCTGCAGAGCTATAGCATTGGGCATTCAACATCAGATATCCAGCTGATGTATGTGAGGCTTACTTGTGAATGCACCGATGGCCTTCTTGAGGACGGGAAGCATAGCTTTGATGCTGGTGTTGGTCAACGAGATACTCGTCAGATCAGCAATCGTCTTCGTGATTAGCTCTTGTTGCTTCAAGAGCTGGTTCGTCGCCTCGATGTACGACTTCCCGGTAGCCTCAAGGTGACCACGAGTCTCGTTCACCTGTGCACAAAACGTCAATCTCGATTTCGTGTAAAAGCGAAAGTAGGGAAGAGACGAACAAGGTATTGCGAGTTCTGAACGGCCACAACCTGACGGCAACATATGTTATTGAAACGTATCGCAATAGGTGCAGGGACTTACTGCCGCGCCGGGCGACACTTTTTCGGGAGTGGGAGGCGTAGCGGGCCCTGTACCCACAGAGCCAGATTGAGAAAGGATGGAGTTGACTTTCGTCACCATTTGTTGAGCGTTGGCGATCAACGTGGTGATCTTGGGCTTGTACGGATCTAGCGCACTATCTTCCGATGATGATGCAGACTTCGCGACATCGACGATCCCTTTGGCGATGGCGACGGCAGACTCGACTATGGGAAGAAGTTCAGCCGAGATCGGCTTGGTCTTGTCCAAGCGGTCGATGGTGGTCTGCAAGCTCATTTGAACATACAACGCGCCACTCTTCCCGTCTTTGTCCTGTAGCAAAGGATGGTGAGATTGACTAGTAAACAGGAGCTGGGATCGCGACGTACGTTTCCACGGAGCTGATTCCAGTCTGGGCTGGAGTTGGGGCCACCAGACACCAGCACCTGTAACGTGTTGGCAAGCTGCAACACCTTGTTGGCCTCTTGAAGGCCAGGATCGGAGAGGTTCGCTGGGCTTGCCTGCGTATTCTGAGTAGGGGTAGCAGGCTTCGTTTCGGTGCCAGTTCCACCGGGCTGCGTAGGCTGCGTGGGTTGCGCGGGTTGCTGACCTCCACCGGTCTGGTTTTGGAGCATACCGATACCAGCCATGGCAGCATCGGTCTTGAGGGTCGCCGATTTAATGAAGGCGTTGCCGGCCGTGGTAGCGAGCTGGGTTACGCATTCCACCACTTGCAAGGCAACAATCTCCATGCTTAGGGTCGGTGAGTACATATCCACGAAGGGGATAAGTGGGCTGAACATCTACTCACGTCGTAGGAACCTTCTTGACGGCATCGTGGAAATCCTCCTCAGCGTTAAGGAAAGCCTTCTGCAGGTGGTCTCTAGTTTCCTTCTGAGTCTTCACCAGCTCTGCTTCAGACTTTCTTCTCTCTTCCAAGATCGCCAATTGGATTTCATTCGCTTTGATCTTCTGTTCTGTCGTTCCGACCTGGCAGACCGTCCTGTCGGTAAAAGCTTATACACAACCTCGCAGCAAGTACTCACTTGGTTAGTGCAAGCAAGAACCATCTCTGCGGCCAGTTTTTGGATACCCTTGAATTCTTCCTCGCACGTAGTAGCAGCCTCGCTATACAAAGGTTAGAGCTGTCGGGAAACCCATGTTTACTGCACAACGTACACGCAAATATTAGCGAGATCTAAAGCAGCCTGGATTTGGTCAGGAAGAAGCGCCTGAATCTGCAAGACGTCGTCAATGACGTCCTTGGCTTGTGGTGGTATCTATACCTCAGTTGGTGTTCCCGTCATGATAGTAAACACCGCTTCTTTGATCGTGTCGGGTATTTGTCCCGAGGCGTTGTGAATACGCGTCATTTGTGCATCCGCCGTTCCGAAAGCAGTGTAGCCCTCGTTGACCTGCGATCGAGACTTATCAGCAGAAGGATCTCAACGGACCGTCAAAGAAATCTACCATCTGCATAAGGCATGCTTTGAAGGAGCCAGGGAACTTGGCACATTCCCAGACGTAGGGGACTGGGGCATCCGCGTTGATTAAAGCTATCAAGTAGAGTTTAGCTTGCTGAAAACCCCTTGAGAGGATGCCACTGACAAAAGTCGTCCGTACTAGACGCAATGATCATGATCGATCCAAGCAGGGCAATGGACAACGGCGCAGGCTGGAGGAGGTCACCCCAGTTTGTGTTACACCACATCCTACAGGACAGGAGGATTAGTACTGCATTAACTGAAGACCACAGCCGAATTTCTTACATCATCCAGCCATCTTGGTTTGCATCTTTGCCGGTACTGATCTCCGCAATAGTGCTGCGAGTGGTAGCCAAATCAGAGGACATCGTTTGAGAGTTGTGTATGTGGAAGCGAGCTGGGTACAATACCCGGCTGAAAGACGAGGCTTTATATCTGCTCCAGCCATGACTGTAGGGTGTTGGATTCTCCTCCAAAGACCGACCAAGTAGTGCATACGGCCTTCGACGATCCAGCCTGCTAGGAACACGAGAATCCACGCGCACTCGGGACCGTCTTTCGCATCATTCCTCTGTCAAGGAGAATGTGCCGTAGAATAGATTTCAGGGACGAAATACAGGCGATAGACAGTACCGACCATTTCGGCGCTACTGTGTTTGACGGACCAAGCAGGAACAATACACATGTGAGCACCACTATCAAACCCATCTCGATAGTACGCACGAGAGTCTCGTTCAACGGCGATGCGAGTGTTCGTACCGAGCTTCGCCTGTATTGAGAGGGAACAGACGTACGCTGACCATTAAGTCGAGTTCTTTCGCGGTGTTCGTGGCTGAAGCTTCGTACTGTAGTTGATCACGCGTGGAATGCAAAACGCCTGTCACGTGATGCGGTGATAATCACGGATCCAATACGCTTGCCACGTAACCACGTCGATCCTCCAAAGTTTGAACCTTGAGCTTGAAGCCTCTGCCTCAGACGAACAATGAATAAAGGCACGGGATGGCCTTCACGCCAAACTCCGGAGCTCCAGTCTGCTAAGCAGAAGCGTGGTCTTGCACGGCCCAGACAAAACTTGTCTAGTTTGACGTCGGCGTGTACCTACTTTCACGCTCAGCGACCATGCAAAGTACGCTTGTTCCTTCCCGCTAAGCAGGTGGATATCCGCTCCATGAATGCTTGACGGCTTATCGCTAGACAATCCTCTCCTGGAACGTTGCATACTTGTCATTCAGCTGTCAGGCCTACCGCCCGAGTTCCAGGCATAAACGGCTCTTCAACATCGGCGCGCCTCGACGTGAATCGGTCTCTATGAAGCTGACCAGTGCCTGCGTGCACTTGATTGTGCATAGGCCATACACGCCCCACATACTGATTTAGGTCGCCTGTATAAATAACTTGCAAATACAAGCGAGAATTTTGGATTTGAATCGCTTGCAACTCTAGCTCCCCGCAGCCATGGTATTGAATCTCATGTTGTCAACTCTTGTTGCTCATCTCAATCGTCTCCCGTCATTTCTAGAGGAGTACCGCACTTACTGCAGCATTTTGTCACCGCGGCATACGCGTGTACACCAAGACCAGCGACGGAGACGTCCGTGAAGGCTGCAATAACACGACGGACTCTACATTAGCCTACGCGCAGGTCAAGAACTCTCCCAGTATGTCATTTTCGCCTTTTTGCATCATTTTCAACCCTGATGCGTGATAGGTATCCTCGATCTCGGCGACAATTGGTTTCCAGGTATGTTATGAATCCATTCAGAGGTTGTCGGTACATATCTTCGTTTTAGGCGAGTTGCGCTTCACTTGCAGCAGAGAATCCACGTTATGCGCATTCGCGGTATGTGCCTATCCTAATCTCACAGCAAAGAGAGACCTATTGGTATCTAGTGGGCCGGCTGGAGCCAATCCATATTTTACCAGATGCCTGATGGCAGTATTAACGAAAGGAAGCATCTCAACTCCTGGCAGAAAACTAATTTCGTCGAGCCCGGTTGCTTGAAAGGCACCAACGTAGCCGCAGTTTATTCCGATGATGCGCGCTATATATGTCTCTTCTTCCAGGACGAGGAAGGATGGATTCGTTATCGGTGAGCGATCTACGTCCTAATGTAGATGATTCACCAATTTTCATCTGACATTACAACGTTAGCTCAGCAAAGCACTTCTCTTACGACTCTTCCGTGCGTATTTGCAAGGCAGCCAGAGGTACGGGAATCGGAGCGACGAGCTGGAATGGCAAGTTTTCCTGCTCTTATCCAGTGATATGCGTATACTCATGTAGACTCAGACTGTCGCGACATTCGTGTATATTTCCAGGACGAGAACAACGCTATCCGCGAATACTGTGGCGGTCGTGACACAAACCAATGGTGAATACCGATGTTGGCTAACACTGCACTATCCGTTGACTTATTATCTGTCTTGTAGGAAAGACAGCGGTGCGATCCTACAGTTATCTTACCCCGTTGGAGACATTTCCGCAGTTAGCCGAGACTACCATGGCGTGGAAGTGAAGTGCGTATTCTGACCATGATGGCCGTATACAGACTTCTAAGAATGGAGCGATCATGTAGAATCCTTTTTCAAGATGACAAGTTCGACATAATCGAGATGTATCGCCCGGGAGGTACTGGCCCATGGACGCAGTGAGTGTGACCGGTGGTGCACGCATTGACAGAATGTTAATGTATAGAATGGCTGCGTAGAGGCGAGTTCCGCGTCGCCGCGCTGCCCCACTCTGATATCATCGCGTATATACGAACCCCGGAAGCCGGGTGCCCACTACTTGTAGTAATGTGGGCTGGCCAGGACAATGTGCGTCCATCCCTTCACTCATCTTCAGTTAATGCGCCTGTCTCATGATCCCAAAGGTGCTTTGGCAAAAAGTGAATTCATGGGGTATCGGCTGGTTGAAAGAGACACCCCTTGCGTTCCTCCAGAATACAGGAACATTCCTCGGTTCATGGACAACAACGTTGTTCACCGGTCAGCCATATGCCCTCACATTCTTTATGCGCACTGACATTGATATTACTCGGCGGTACCTGCCTACCAGACAACGCCTGCCACGCGGAAAGAAAAGTCATCCGCCAGCTACGCATCAACTCCGGTGGGACGCGCATCGACGGGCTCGTGCTAGACTTCACCGATGGTACCTCGACCGGCTGGCGCGGGACGGAAACTGCCAGCCCGCACGTGTTCACTTTGAACAGCGGCGAAGACTTTACGCACATCTTCGCGACGACGGACGGGAAATGCATCACTGCGCTGCAGCTTGCGACGTCCAAAGGTGCGTACGCTTCAAGCCCTCCCTCTTCCGGCGTGCGAGCTATACTGATACTGCCTGTATGTAGGCCGCTCGACGCCCTGGTACGGCACCCAGACGGGAGCCGTGACAGGATGGGAGCTGGAGGGTCGCGCGTTGGCCGGGTTCGTCGGCGCCGCGTCATCATACGTAACTGGTCTAATGGTGAGTACCCATACTATCCCTCACCCGTAGGCAGCCGGTGAATCGTAACACGCATTCTCAGCCCCTCTGGTCAGAGCGCTACAGCACAGCAAGCCTCACGAACCTGCAGTCGTGCGTGACGGAAGGCGAACACATTCGCAAAGAGAATGAACTGGCTTCGATGCGGTGCGAGCAGCTCAAATCGCTCGCCGAGGACCTGCGATACAATATCGACACTGGCCTGCGTGCGCCGGCCGAGCACGCCGTGCAGGGGCTTGTCACGCTCTCTGGATCCGTCGAGGGTCTATATAACAAGACGCACGAGCCGGGGCCTGCACAGCCGGAGGAGACGAAGAAGCTTCTGAAGCTGTGTAAGGGCCAGGCGGTCGTCGTTGCGAACCGCTTCCAGTCGCTATACGAGCAGTCGCGGACGATCATGAACCAGAGTGGCGAGGTAATTTTTCTCGTTACGGTGCTGATCATTCACTGACCACAGGCTTGGCACAGCTGAGCACAGAGCTGACGGCAAAGCTGGGCGAGTCGGAGGCGCGGATGACGCGGCTCAGCAACCTGCAGGTCGTATCCGACGGGCTGAAGAAAGGTGCCGAAGCAACCGCACAGATCATGAGGTGAGCCTCGTCACATCGCGCGTGATGCGTCTCTGCTGATAGTCGACCTTGCAGGGACAACGAACAGACAGCGTTGATATCGATCCAGAATGCTGAACGCACGCGGAAGGAAGCAGAGGGCAAGCGAAAGGACGCACAGATCGGGCGAGTACGTCTCTCCTCTCCCTTCTCCTTCTCCCCCTCACAACTTCACTCACACGTCTCGCTTGCAGGCAATCCGCGACATATTCACACTCGGCCTCGGACGCCTCGGCGACTGGTTCAACCTGGACCAAGCAGTCGACTACGCTGAGAAACTCGTCGAGTCGTGCGGACGGCTGCTGCAGCAGAGTCGGGACGACCTACAGCGCGCGCAGCAAGCAGTACAGCGGATAAACTCCGAGATCGGCGGCTTTGGAAACCTCGCGGGCGTGCTGGTCGGGTACCGCGGGGTGTTGCAGGACACGGCGGCGCGCGGGATTGTGCTGCGCGAGCGCACGATAGCACTGACGAACCACGCGCTCGACGTATCGCGCTTCCTCGCGGGTCTTGCCGCGAAGTCGGAAACTGTGCGGACGAAGCTCACTGCTGCGCAGCTCGCGAAGGCGATTCTGGCTGTGGAGGGGCTGATTGGGCCGCAGGCGAAGGTGAAGGGGTTGCTTGGGTATGGGACGGAGAGATTGGATGGGACGTTGGAGATGATTGCGACGAGCGATGCGGTGGCGGATGAGGTTAAGGACTTGATATGAGGGCGCGGTTCATGTGTTGCAAACTGTATAGTCAAACCAATGTTATAATGTATGGACATTCGAGTCTCCAGCCTGTCGTGTGCTTTCCGAAAAATTCATATTTAATATAGTTCTTCTCTCACTAAATACATAACTCTCCTCTCAACCCTAACAGATACACAAACCTCAAGCTAAGCTCACACCGCCATCCAGGGACACGCTCGTCCCATCCTTGTGCGTCTCCCCAGGCTTCCGTACAAACCCCTAATTTAATTAGTGCAGTGAGCAGAGGGGATATATGTACGGACGAAATACAGGCATACTGCCCATTTTAGCGCACCTGTATGCTGTCTTTGATAGACGGTCTATCAAAGATAGTAGCTCCTAATGGTCGGTACGCCGCTTGGTCTATCATAGACCAAGCAGGAACCATACACATGTGAGCACCACCATCAAATGCATCTTGACAGTACGCACAAGTCTCATTCAACAGTGAAGCGGATCTTAGTAGCGAGGTTTCCTTGTGTTGAAGGAGAGCAGACGTATTCTGACCATCACTTCCAGTTCCAACCTCGGGTGCGATCACACGTGATATCCGAAAACCTGTCACGTGAGACGGTGATAAGCTTGCCACGAAACGCCAATCCTCCAGTTTTTATTTGAACCTTTGACTTGCAGCCTCTGCCTGTGACGAACAAACAATGAAGGCACGGGTGGCTCTTCGCGCTAAACTCCGGAGCTCCAGTCTGACAGGCCGAAGGGTGGTCTTGCACGGCCCAGACAAAACTTGTCTAG
Organism: Trametopsis cervina; assembly: GCA_022385755.1. Classification (NCBI taxonomy): domain Eukaryota; kingdom Fungi; phylum Basidiomycota; class Agaricomycetes; order Polyporales; family Irpicaceae; genus Trametopsis; species Trametopsis cervina. The sequence continues at coordinate 42,305 of MU278371.1, read as the reverse complement.
TTTGACGTCGGCGTGTACCTACTTTCGCGCTCAGCGACCATGCAAAGTACGCGTGTTCCTTCCCGCTACGCAGGTGAATATCCGCATGAATGCTTTATGGCTTATCACTGGGCAGTCCTCTCCTGGAATGTTGCATGCTTGTCACTCAGCTGTCAGGCCTACCGCCCGAGTTCCAGGCATAAACGGCCCTTCAACATTGTCGCGCTTCTTGACGTAAATCGGTCTCTATGAAGCTGACCAGTGGCGACATGCACTTGATTGCACACAAGTCCTACATGTTTCAAATGACTGATCCATGCTGCCAGTATAAATGACTCGTAAATCGCAGGAGGGCATTTGCCCTTGAATCGTGCGCACCCTGTGGCCATGGTATTGATCCTCATGCTATTCAGTGTTGTTCCCCTTCTGAACCATATTTCTGTCTTTCCTAGAGGAGCACCGCACTGACTGCAGCATTCTGCCATCGCGGCATACGCGTGTACACCAAGACCAGTGATGGAGACGTCCGTGAAGGCTGCAATAACACCACAGACGCCGTTTTAGCCTCTGCAGCAACCATCAATGGTTCCAATAGTATGTCATTTCCGCCCCTTGTTGCTTCGTTCTCAACTCTGATACGTGGTAGACATTATCGATCTTGGTGACGGCTGGTTTCCGGGTAAGTTGTGAATACATTCAGAAGTCAGTGATGCACATATTCGTTCCAGGCGAGCTACGCTTCAATTGCAGCCGCGAAAGCACACTGTGCGCATTCGCGGTACGTCTCTCCCCTTGATATGTAGGGACTTAGACTCATACGTTCTCAGTGGGCCGGCTGGAGTCAATCTATCTTTTACCAAACGCCTGATGGGAGCATCAATGAAAGAAAGCACCAGAACTCGTGGCAGAAAACCAACTTCGTAGAGCCCGACTGCTTGAAGGGCACCAACATAGCTGCCGTTTATTCTGATGGCGGCCATTACATATGCCTGTTCTTCCAGGATAGTGAAGGGTGGATTCGTTACCGGTGAGCGATCATTCTCCTAATGTGTACGATCCTCTAATCTTCATTCGATGTTGTAACATCAGCACGGCAAAAACTTTCTCTTACGACTCGTCTGTGCGTATTTGCAAGGCAGCCAAAGGGACTGGGATTGGGGCGACGAGTTGGAATGGCAAGCTTTCTGGTTGTATACAGCATTATGTGCGAACTCATCTCGTCTTAGATTGTCGTGAAATCCGCTTATATTTCCAGGATGAAGACAACGTCATCCACGAATATTGTGGCAGCCGTGACACAAACCAATGGTGACACCAATGCTGCTCAATATCACGCTATCCGTTGAACGTTTTTCTCTACTGTAGGAAGGACAGCGGTGTGACTCTGCCGTTGTCTCACCCCGTCAGCGACATCACCGCGGTGTGCATGGATTACGTCCATGTGGAAGTGAAGTACGTTTACATACTCTCATATTTGTATGCGTCCCTGACAGTCGATTAATCACCTAGGATACTTTTCCAAGACGACAACTTTGACATCGTCGAGATGCATCGACCAGGAGGTGTTGGCCCGTGGTTGAAGTAAGTTCACCCAACGACGCCTACATGTTATCAGAGTGCTTATGTCGAGGTTGGCTGTGCAGAGGCTCTTTCCGCGCTGCTGCGCTACCCCACTCGGATATCATCGCATACGTACGTATACCGCGGGATGGGTTTCCGTTCTTCGTGGTGATGTGGGCTGGCCAGGACAATGTGCGTCCATCCCTTGCTCCAGCTGAAGCTTTGATTTCACAATTCACAAGGTTCTCTGGCAAAGAGTTAATTCATGGGGTTCCGGCTGGCTGAAAGCAACGCCCCTCGCGTTCCTCCAAAACACGGGATCATTCCTCGGTTCATGGACAACTACACTGTTCACCGGTCAGCCATTTATATTACCGTTCTCCATACACACGCTAATATTGACACTGCCTATGCTGTCCGCTCACAGACAACGCCTGCCACGCAGAGAGGAAAGTCATCCGCCAGCTGCGCATCAACTCCGCTGGGATATGCATTGACGGGCTCGCGCTGGATTTCACGGATGGGACCTCTACCGGCTGGCGCGGGACGGAGACTGCCAGTCCGCACGTGTTCACTTTGAACAGCGGCGAAGACTTTACGCACATCTTCGCGACGACGGACGGGAAATGCATCACCGCGCTGCAGCTGGCCACATCCAAAGGTGCGTATACTCGCCGAGGTTCCAGCGGTATTGAAATTGACTGTGTGCAGGCCGATCGACGCCCTGGTACGGCACTCAAACGGGAGCCGTGACGGGATGGGAGCTGGAGGGTCGTGCGTTGGCCGGGTTCGTCGGCGCCGCGTCGTTGTCCGTAACCGGTCTCATGGTGAGCACCGACGCCTTCCCAACGCGCGATACCCGAATCTAACGCGTAATCTCAGCCTCTCTGGTCAGAACGCTACAGCACGGCGAGCATCACTAACCTACAGTCGTGCGTGACGGAAGGCGAACACATCCGCAAGGAGAACGACTTCGCCGCAATGCGGTGCGAGCAGCTCAAGTCGCTTGCGGAAGACTTGCAGCACGACATCGATACCGGCCTGCGTGCGCCGGCCGAGCACGCCGTGCAGGGGCTCGTCACGCTCTCTGGGTCTGTCGAGGGTTTGTATAACAAGACGCACGAGCCGGGGCCTGCGCAGCCGGAGGAGACGAAGAAGCTTCTGAAGCTGTGTAAGGGCCAGGCGGTCGTTGTTGCGAACCGCTTCCAGACCTTGTACGAGCAGTCGCGGACGATCATGAATCAGAGCGGCGAGGTCAGCGTCTGATGTTTGCCCATTGTGTTGCGTCGTTGGTTTCTGACACTGGTGCAGCTGAGCACGGAGCTGACGGCAAAGCTGGGCGAGTCGGGGACGAGGATGACGCGGCTCAGCGACCTACAGGTCGTCGCCGATGAGCTGAAGAAAGGTGCCGAGGCGACTGCACAGATCATGAGGTGAGCTTCGTATCGCGCGCGCGATGCGCCTCTGCTGATAGTCGTCATCGCAGGGACAACGAGCAGACGGCATTGACTTCAGTCCAGAACGCCGAACGCACGCGGAAGGAAGCAGAGGGCAAGCGAACGGACGCGCAGATCGGGCGGGTGCGTCTCCCCCCCCCCTCTCTCCCTCATAACCTCACTCACATGTCCCACTTATAGGCAATCCGCGACATATTCACACTCGGCCTCGGGCGTATCGGCGATTGGTTCAACCTAGACCAAGCAGTCGACTACGCTGAGAAACTCGTCGAGTCCTGCGGACGACTCCTGCAGCAGAGCCGGGACGACCTACAGCGTGCGCAGGCGGATGTCTCGCGGATCACCTCCGAGATCGGCGGGTACGGGACGCTGGCGGTCGTGCTGGTCGGGTACCGCGGGGTGTTGCAGGACACGGCGGCGCGTGGGATTGCGCTGCGCGACCGCACGATGGCGCTGACGAACCACGCGCTCGACGTATCGCGCTTCCTCGCGGGTCTCGCTGCGAGATCAGAGACCGTACGGACGAAGCTCACTGCTGCGCAGCTCGCGAAGGCGATTCTGGCTGTGGAGGGGCTGATCGGGCCGCAGGCGAAGGTGAAGGGGTTGCTTGGGGATGGGACGGATCGGCTGGATGGGACGTTGGAGATGATTGCGGCGAGCGATGCAGTTGCGGATGAGGTTAAGGACTTGATATGAATATGAGGGCGCACGCGTGTGCTCAGAAGTGTGTGTTTACACCAATGTCAATTATATAATGCAAGAACGTCGCAGCATCCAGCCTGTCGCGCGCTTTCGCTTTCAAAAAAGATCTATATGCATGCCAATTCTCACCTCTCCGCCTACCTCACCCTCCTCTCAATCCTGACAGGCACCCGTCCCACCCCGAACCCCAGGCTAAAGTCACACCGCCGGCCAAGCACACGCTCTGCCCACCCCTCGCGTGTCTCCCCAGGCTCAAGCACAACATCGACGCGCCACTCGCGCAGGAACGTCGCGAGAAGGGAGACAGCCTCGGCTTGGGTGAAACGCCGGCCGACGCAGGCGCGTGGGCCGAGGCCGAATGACGACGTTGTAGTCAGAGTGGGAGTGGAGGAAGAGGTGGGAGAGCTGGCGGAGGGGGAGAGCCAGCGTGAAGGGAGGAAGGAGGAAGGGGAGGGGAAGGCGGCTGGGTCGTGGTCTGCGAGCATATTCGAGCCCACGAGCGGGAAAGGGGAAGGTGAATGAGTCAGAGAGCAAAGAAGGGAGAGAGGAGGACGTACGGATCCCGATCATGTCGAACACGAGCGTCGTCCCCGGCGGGACGCGCACGGTGTCTGTGCTCCCCGGGTTGAGCGGGAGGTCGAGCGGGACTTGGGCTTTGCGGCTCAGGAGCATCGCTCCCGCTGTCAAACCATCGATCATTACTCACCGACGGGTGAGAGAGGAGGGGAGACGTACGGTAGATCCGACTCGTCTCGTGGAAACACGCGAGGACGTGTTCGAGCTTGTTCACGTCGTCTAGGGTCTGTGTTGTCGTCAGCTCCAAAACTGGAAATGGAGGGCAAAGGAAAGAAGGAAAGAGGGAAAGACACGCACGATCTCCCGTCCCCCGTCCAACACCCGCTCGATCTCAGCGACAGCCGCGTCCTGCGCGTCCTGGTGCAGCGCGAGGTGCGCGAACGTCCCCGCGAGAGTCCGCGCCGTCGTTTCTGTTCGTCAACCGCTGCGTCAGATGGGTCCTGTGTGCAAAGGAGAGAGGAAGGGGAGGACGTACCGTGTCCGGCGAACATGAGCACGAACGCGTTCCCGATCTACATCGCACCGCACCCACATAGCCGCATTAGCACCCACACACGTCCACAAATCAAATAAGTATAAGTGGGTTCATGCTGCACTTACAACCTCATCAGTGCTCAACGCATGCTTCCCTCTTTCTCCTCCTGCTTTTACACCCTCTCCGGCGGCGCCCTCCACTCCCTCGTCGCCCTCGCCGTCATCGAGAGCTTGGACGAGGCGCGTGAGCACGTCCGCCTGCGTCGCCGCAGTGCCATCATCGATCGTGGAGGCGCGTTTGTCCGCGACGAGCAACTCGAGGGTGCGTCGCGTCGTGCGCCAGGCCGTGTCTATGCGTCTCAAGCTGCGGGCGTGCGATCGTTAGCAGATGAAAGAGAGGATGGAGATGGGATGGGCAAGGGAAGCACGCACCGACGCACAGGCAGCCTGTACACCCACGCGGGCAACGCGAGGCGCAGGAGCAGGCTCTCCGACACGCGTTCCAGCGCCTCTGGGAGCCCCATTGCTCCCTCCGCGTCTTCGTCGTCGTACGAGCTCCCCTCTTCGGACCAGGGCATGGGGATGCCGAAGCCGCATCGGCATATGATTGTCAGCGCGAACTATAGCGCTGTGAGTAAAACCCCCAAGGACGCGGAGAGAAGGGAGGAAGGGGAAACGGACCTTAAGCATGATCTTGTTCATATCCTCCACAATGATCTCCTCGCGCTCGCGCCACCCGAGCGCAGACACCATCTCGTCGTACAACGCGCATGTCTGGGCTACGACGAGACGGTGCGTGTCGGGCGCTGCGAAGGCGGGGCCGACCGCGCGGCGGTGGCGGCGCCAGGCGGAGCCGGAGGTGGAGAGGATGTTTGGACCCCAGACGCTGTGGGTGCGTTCGTTAGTTAGGCTCACTAGGGGGAAACAGAGGAAGGGAAGGAGGGGAAGGAGAAAAAAAAAGGAGCGGTAACGCACGTGATCGCGGTTTGCATCTCATCTGCCTTGGACATCTGCGGCTCGTGTGTGAGGAGGAGGGACTGCATCGTGTGGTGGGAGCCGACATAGAGGGCGGGTGTGCCGGAGAGGAGGGGGACGAGCCACGCGAGGGGAAGGGTGTGGGATTTATAGTCTGTGTTGTTGTTCTCAGCGTGCGCACGTGAAGGGGAGAGGGGGAGAGGAGAACAGGGAGAAGGGACAAGACGTACTGGTGTGACGCCACTCCCATGTCCAGCCGAGCCCGGGGTTCCACCATGTTGTGGGGATGAGGGCACCGAGCAGCGAGGTGGGCGCGATGAGCACGGGGGTCGTGGCGTAGTTGAACGTCTGTTGCACGAGTTAGTGAAATGGGGAGAGAGGAGAAGGGGAGAGGAGAGAGAAGGGAGGGCTGACCTTGATCAAGCGGAGGTAGAGGCGGGCGCGCCACAGGAGGAAGGCGAGTAACGCGGTGGATATGGCTAGGTAGGCCATTGAGCTGCGAGAGCAAAGGAGCGAGACAACGTTGGTGTGTCAATGGGATATATTTACACGCCTGAAGTATACCGCTGGTGTCCAGCGGCCCGAGCTGCTCGTCATACGGCCGCTTCGTTACTACATACAGGCCGTTATCGCAACATGCATCCCCAGCAGCCACAGTTCGGCACAGCGGCCGCAGAAGGAAACGAGCGCCGCAGAGGGCGCAGAGAAGCATGAGGTTGATATTGGTTGATATCTGTTGAGATTGGGGGTGCATGGGTGCAATTGCAATGCAGTGCGTGAGCCAATCTGACGTCCGGATCTCACGGACACGTTGAGATCGGGATCTGGCTGCGCAGATTGCGATTGGCCTGGCGTGTGACGTACGTGGGGCGCCACTCTTCTCTCGGGCTCGCCTCCGTCGCGGGAAGCATCGTCGCCACACTCGCCGCCACACTCAATCGACACTTCGTGCATTTGCGTGTCACGGCGCAGGCAATCAAACAACCTACCGTACACACCGTTATCGCCGCTCGTTATCTGTTGCGTGTTCGCTTTCCTGCTATGCGTCGCGTTGACGTTCCCTGCGAGCTTTCCTCCGCGCGAAGACGCCGTGCACGCTCGCCCCATCGAACACAGCACGTGTCTCTTCGCTACACGACCGAATGCGAGCATTCAAATGCGCGAGCTGGGTCGTACGACTCCTTATCCCTCACTCCCCCACTCGTCCCACTCCCACCTCCCACATCACACCACCACGCAACGAGATGCTCGTCTCTTCCGCGCTCTTCCTGCCCGCCTTCCTCGCGAAGCAATGCGCGTCCGAGCCCAGCCGGCGCGCCGACCTCCATTTCTGCCGCCTCTTCCCTGGCGATGACCTTGCCACCTCGCTCTCGCGCCACGAGCACTATCTGTGCCTCAAACTTCGCCTCAGACCAGGCGAGCGCGTCCTCGTTGTCGGATGCGGCACAGGCGACGTCGCGTTTGAGCTTGTGCATTATGCGAATGTAGATGTTGTCGCTATTGATGCGGATCCTGCGAAGGTCCGTGTAGACCTTTCTTCTCTGTGTTCTCGTTCGCGGTAGACTGATTGCTCGCGCGCAGATCCAACAAGCCACGCGTAGAGCGCAACGCGCCAACCTCGCGCACCGCGTCCAATTCCTCACAGCAGGCCTCGACGAGATGAGCACCGCCTTCGAGCCCGAGTCGTTCGACTGCATCTACGCCATCGAAGCATTCCGCGTGCGTCTTCCTTCATCCTCTCTCCTCTCTTCCTTTCCCCTCACTGATCCCCGCTATAGTTCGCGCCAACCTTCGAAAGCACATACCACCAGCTCCGAACACTGCTCAAACCCGGCGGCCGCGTACGTCTCCTCCCTCTCCCCTCCCTCCTTCCCCACTAACCCCGCTCCCTCTCCTTCCTCCTTTTCCCTCACCTAAAACAGACAGCATACACAGACTGGCTCTTCACCCCGCACCTCACCCCTTCTCCCTCGCACACGCTCCTCGCCTCCACCCTCCAACGCACAACCCACCTCGCCCCCCGTCCTCCCTCCCAACGCACAGCACCCGCCGCCATAGCAGCACTGCACGCCGCGGGACTGGTGGTAGAGTGCGTGGAGGACCTTGCGGGACGGAGACTGAGAGGTGAAGAGGGGTGGTGGACACCGTTGGAGAGGGCGCTTGGAGGGGAGAGTGAGGGGTGGCGGTGGATGGAGGAGGTGACGGGGTGGGCGGATGCTATGACGGGGTGGACGGGTGTAGGGACTGGGAGGAGGGGGGTGGAGGCGTTTGGACTTGAGAGGGAGGGAGCGATCGTTGTTGTCGAGGCTGCGAAACGCAAGGTTCGTCTTCGTCGTCGTCCTCTCTACATCATCGTTCGTGTTCAATGCTGACGCGCGTGTTGGGAACAGCTGTTCACGCCAATGGCGCTGTTCGTCGCTTCCAAGCCTCTCGCCGCGAAGAACGAGGCTCAGTAATACGAACCGTGCCGTCATCTTTGGACATTTAGAGTTGTAATACGTATGCTTGCGTGTTTGCGTGCTGTATCATAGTTGTAGTTATGTATCACATAGAATTAGACACACCAATTTATCCATCTCTTCTCATCTCTTCTCACAACTACGCCCACACCACGATACGTACAGCCATCTCCTCCTCCTCGTATACATTCTCGTCGCCCCCTACGCTCAACGAGACCAAAAACGCGGTATGTCTATGTTCATGCCCCCGTCACCGTACGCACAGCACCACTCGTTACAGATGACGCACGTCTACCCCCATCGAACGGGAGTCGGCGTTCGTCATCAGCAACGGGTTCGTGAGCTCGGAGAGCCGGTGTCTCGGTGTTAGGCGGTGGCAAATCGTTTGTTGGTTGTAAGGGGTGTGATCGTGAGGTATTTGTGGAGCGCGAGGAGACCGGGTTTGGTACAGACGACTAGAAATGACTAACTCTCCGCTGGCAGATCTCTCCACCCCTCGTATCAATCAACCCTTGTGCTTTTTCGCACTCCCTCGTTGCCGTTCATGGGCTAGAGTCCCTCCTGGGATACGTTGAAAAGCTGGGATGAGTGAGTTGTATGGTGTGGTAGGTGAGGAGACGTGAGAGCGAGAGTCTCGGATGCGCCACGTCCACGTATGATGATCACGTGATCGCGCACCGTTGAGCTCAACACCAGTTCTTGCCTCTTGCTTCCCACGTGTGTGGCACAGGCGACATGGGAATTCGCCAGCTTTTATCAATCAAATCGGTCTCGCAACGCTTGATATCCACTCGTTCGGCTTGCGGTGCCTGGTATGGTATCCTGGTTCCTCAGTGAACGACTAGTGTATCAACGGCCCAAGCTGCTTAAATTTTGCCATACGTACGTGTGCTTTTATTCTGCTATACTGACTGTTCTATCTGCTTTATATCCACTCTTAACGTACTTCATTTCCAGCTCTCATTTGGCTCCCTTCGATGACAACAATCGTTTTCTCAGGAATGGCATGGTCGCAAGAGATGAGAAATTTATGCATTTAACATTGTTGTTGATGACTTGATGGCTATGGGCAGGGCTCTCATTCTCAGATGTTGGCGTGTGGTGTCTGCCGAATTTGCCGCACGTTGACGCCAAAGAGTGTATAATGTACGTGAAAACATCTCTTCCGTTGTTCTGACGGTGATAGCAGGCCTCATTGCTGATGAAGGTCGGTCTTTCGCCCAAGTATCGCCACGGGCTTCTTGTAAGCTCATGCGGGGGAATGCACAGAGAGTCTGTCATGCAATATACTCACACCAGTGCGTATAGCGTTTTCACGTCCTTGTAACTCCTGAGAACCAGGTTGAGCGCTGTCGGCTGGATGGCAAACCTGTGCTCGCAGATGTTTTAGCTCCGTGAAAACCTTGAGAACGCTGACGTGTGCAATCAAAGTGCTAATACGTATGCTGCGCAAAGTATCACCCATGCGTAGATGGGGGCAGTGTTAATATACATTAGCAGGACAGCTCTCCCATTCGGTGGACTCTACCTCGCCGTGCTCTCTCCAGAGACCAACTCCCGTACATCCTGCCTCTTATCGAATTCTCCAAGCGTCGTGCTCCCGAGGGGCCATCCATGTCGACTGAAGCACAGACCACGGAGTCCGAGTATGACAAGAGATATGAAGACTTCGACTACGACAACGGCGACAACGGAGAAGATGGAGAGGAGTGGTGGAGGGAGTTCGACTACGACAACTGCGACATTGGATATGACGAGGGTGGAGAGGATGGAGAGGGGTGGTGGAGGGATTGGGTAAAACAGTTTGAGCTTCAGGAGGAGAAGACTCGTTTGAGGCTGGAGATACAGGAGCGCTGGCTCAATGGTGCGGACTCGTTTCTGATTGCTGTCCTCTCCCTTTCATTGACCTAGAAGCTTCAGTCACTTGGCCGGAAAGTACTGGGCTATATGCGACAGCCGCCGATCTCCCGCAGGAACTCTTCGAGCACATCATCCGCAATGCAGTCAGCGATCGTGCCCAGCCCCATAATGTTTCGATCCTGTGCAACTGTGCGCTTGTGGCGCTCTCGTGGGCCAAGTTTGCTCGAGATGTGCTTTGGGGAGACGTACTCAGCCATCCCTATGTTAGGAAGTCGAGGGATGCAAAGCTGCTGCTGGAGACGACACTCAGAGGATGCCCGCGATTGACGCCTGTCATCGACCTTGTCGCACAAGTCCGCGCTGCTCTATACCTGGGATGGTCGAAACGTTCATGGCTGCATATGCTCACTACTATTCCTAAGATTCGGAGCAAATTGGAAGATGTAAGATTGCAAGGTACTGATATCCCAGAGGACTTTAACCGGAGGCTTTTAAGGACGCCGTTCTGGGGCACACCGTTTGGTGCTGCAAGCTTTCCTGCTCTCGCCCACCTCAAGCATCTTCAGCTGTCCCACATCCACTTCACTCACTTCTCCGACCTTGCCCTCCTCCTCCGCCATTTTCATCAGCCAGAACGTGTCGAGCTCGACGTCTTGACGTGGGACGAGACCGATGTACCTCCGCATTGGGCTCCTCGCTTCGTATACAGCACACGTGGCGCCCGGATCAAACAGCTATCTGTTCAATATTGCACAGACGACACACTTGTTGTAAAAGCGGCCCACGCTCTGGACCCTCGCCTTCCCGTGCAGAAATTGTCAGAGCGCGAAAGGTCCAGAGTTCTGCAATTGACTCAGGCTTTGTATGCTCCTGAATCAAGGGACTCTGCTCTCTCAATTTGTGCGTGATCTTGTTTGCTGTGACTAGGTGCGAAGTATTCACGACATACAGCTCCCCTTCCATCGGTATTTCCATGTGAGCAACTAGGATCCCTGCACGTGACGTGCAGTCAACCTGAGCCACATAGGGAACCGCAAGTCATCGGCGCCCTTCTATTCCTTAGCTACAGGTGGACTTTGCACCACTCAGGAACTGCCTTGCGCCGTTTCTTTAAGTCCATTATTCGTTTCCCAGGGCTACGTGCAATTTGTATTGTATTTACCAACAGCTCTGATTACCTCCGAAGCACTATCCAAGATTCGCTACGCCCTGATCTCATATGCCGCTTTCTTTCCATCAGCAATCATAGTAAACCTCAGAACTGGATTGAACATGATTGGAGAACCAAAACGCTCACAGGTACATTGTTATCCCTGCCCTGAACTCGACATTTTTGGCTCTGACATGCTCATGTACCATCAGGACGAATATGGAGTAAGTGTTTTAGTCCACAGCCACACATAGCTGACCTTGCGTAGAATGTGACAAAAGAAACGATAAAAGCCACCACCACACATGGTGCGGAGATTGCGATAAGGCTGTTTTGGCCAAAATGATGTCCTCCGCCGTAGAGGAGCACATGCATGAATATCCCCTCGTCCCACACGCGGACATGGGAGTGGTCGAATGAGCGACTAGCTCGCCGCCATCTGCGAACAGTACATCACTTACGCAACACAATGGACAGTCTTATGTGGATCCTGAACGCCGCAAGCATTATGTATGTGCACCATGTCAGAGCAACTTTGATAGACACGCACGCTGACATGAAACCAACACTGGGCTGCAAGCTACGGAGGGGACCTTCGAGTTAGGCTCGCGTGGAGGATTGGTTCGCATCAGTCCGTAGCTCGGAGCTAAACGTGCTGTACTGTCCTCGGTCAACATAACAAACCTTCGTCAAGTCGCACTGTACATGTCGAAGCGACAGAAAACGCACGCACACCACAGTGCTTATATATCAGAGCTTGCGTGCAGCGGACAAGTCGACTACACATAATCTTGTAAAAGTTGCCCTTGAGTACCAGCCAAAACCATTTACGCACAGCTCTGCCATTTGCTCTTCCTTCAAGCTGGGTGTTCCTCGCCTAACATCCTCAGCGACCATGATCTTATCGCACTTAAGGTACTGGAGAGGCTTTTTGCGTACCGTGCATCAGAGGTGGAGGGCGCTCTACCCGGTCGACCTACGATCTTCATTTGGAGCTGTGTCTGTGAAGCTGTTGGAGGACCGCTCTACGATCACTAGTAATAAAACATGAGTACACATGCAGCCTTCCCCATGCAGAATGGCCTACCGATCAGTGGTATGTATTCAACCCGAGGGTTCGTGGACGAGATCGTGTTGAGATAGTTACGACGGCGGCCCATGTAACATAGTTCTCTTGAATCAACGAAAAGACTGTCTCCAAGCCCGCATATCGTCCAGTGCTGGGGTGCTTTAGCATGCACACAGCTTAAGAGCGACAAAGGGAGCAATGAACACACCGAGCACAGCGTGTTAGGATGTCTACACAAGCCCTGTAGCCTAACACATTGATGAGCAATCCCTTTGTGGCTACGACGCGGCATAATAGCGGAACAAGTTCAGATTGAAGTGAAAACGGTATACACGTTTCCATGGAACAGGCAATACGCGATAATACGAGGATCATCCCATGGGTTGCAAGTTCGTCATCACGTCTGCAGGAATCGTCACTACGAGGCGAAAGGTATACACAGCGAGAATGAGTAATGTTCATGAAGGGGGCTATCTTGGTTGCAATAATCATGAGCAGCAGTAGCATGACAGTAAGAGACGCACTGAATCCCTGTCCTCGCTTTCAAACTCTTCCTCCCCAAAACTCGGTCACGACCTGAGAGAGAATCTGAACCGGCCCTCACACAGTTTGCAACATCCGATATGAGCCCTTTCTGGACGGTCGACAGGAAGGACGAAGGGCATTTGGGCAAACGAAAGTGTAGCAGCGCGAACTGAGTCAACGTTCGCGCAGGAGGGCGCAGCGGCTCTCAACAGAGTAGCGCGCCTAACCTTATCAGCGCGTGAACTGTCGGGGAACGAATTCCTGTTCGACTTCGTGGCGTTCTGCAAACGGCGACGAGTTGTCTCTCCTCACTTTCCCAATTTTTTGCGTGGGCCCTCGAGTGGACGGATCATCCATAAACTGGATGCGATATCACATCATGGCGGTGCTGAGCGTAGTAGGCACGGAACAGAGGTACGTCCTACCCGTGTATCAGGCTGTGTCGTGTTGACCTCGTTTTTTGCCTTCTTTTCCATATATCCGAAAGCGCTGCTGTACCTGGTGATTCCGCAGTGTGCAGGCATTTCTTAGAGGTACGTAATTACATGTTGATGCTGTACGATAATCATTCCAGCCTTGCCATATCGGTTTCTCATCGACATGAACTACTCCTTCGGTTGCTCCAGGCCTTCATATCTATTCGACTTGCACCGCCCAACGCGATGACCCGCCGCTCCTGTGCACCTGTCTGTTTGAAGCAATATTATTAACGTTATTTCTAACCTGTCTGGCTCTATGCGTATTCACCTCGTCTCCGTCTAGGAAGGGGTGCCTTGACAGTATTGTCACCGGGAGTATACCGCCCTGAAGGGAGATGAAGGCGGCACGAGGATATGGGAATATTATGGCCGAGCTATCAGCGAGTACCGCGCTCCGTCACTTTACTGATTGCTCTCTCCTTTCATATCCGACCTTCACGCACCTTTGATTCCAGGCAGACCCTGTTATCTGGTTTCCTGCGATATACCGCTTCAATGGGCACGATCTTTCCCAAGCGTCTGGAACCCTCGTGGGTGGCAGGCTTCTTAAGGCATACAATCCGAAGTAGACCCCGACGACTTCAGGGCTACAGTTAGGCTCTTACACGTCCGTGCTGGTGGGCGAATGACTGATATTTGTTCGTGCGTAGGGCCACCCAAGTGGTCCTTTCGCTCGTACAATCTTACGCTGTCAATTTTGGAACCGCCCTGTTTTCTCACCCTCGCCGTATACAAAAACGCCGCTTACGGTAGGCAAAGAAGATGGAAATGCAGGCATTGTGAACGGATGCAATCTCACTCATTCCCTGCACGAGGTTGGCGCATGGCTGTGTCAAAGCGTATTCAGAGTACGTGATACCATCTCGTACATGGTTCTGCAAGGCGGTACTGCTTTTTCCCGGGCGGTGTTTGATAGCACGGCTCCTTGTACAGGGACAACACACAATCATAATACTGTGGTGCAGAGTTGCGGTACTGTTGATGTACCGGCCCATACGTGCGAAGCATCAGGCCGCGTGCGGATATAAGGTGACGATGTTCTAGTTGCTGTATCCAGTCGGCTCAATCTTACTCTTGTACATATCGTGTCAACCTCTTAAGACACCAACCCCGTAAGCGTCCTCTTTTACTCAGATCTCGGAGCGCAGTCTCTTGCCGGGGCAAACACGAATACAGAAGCGATCGACGGCGAGCTCGAAACCTATTTTGGACACATAGATGGTGTGTAGGTTTGGGTACATGGACGATGGGTATTGACATGCACGTACCTTTCATGCCAGTCTATATCGTGGACAGCGCGTTTAGGCAAGGAGGCCCGTTTGAGAGCGGAGGCTCGTTTAGAGAAGGAGAAGCGTTTAGAAGAGGAGTGGCTCTCGAGGAAGGACGTCCGGCAGCGCTGGCTTGCAGGTGCGCATTCATTTCTGAAGCTCAGCCTCCGTATTTTTTTTTTGACAGCAAGGCATCAGTGACTTGGCCAGAGACCACTGGTAGATATGCAACGGCTGCCGATCTCCCATCGGAATTATTCGGGGTCATCATACGCAACGCGGTCAGTGGAGATCAATATCGTGATCGCCAGAAAGCTGTGGCAGTCCTATGCCGGTGTGCACTCGTCGCACTCCCGTGGGCCAAGCACGCTCGAGCCATTCTTTGGGGCGATGTGCTCAACCCCGCCGATCCCCTCTTTTTCCACTATTTGAGGAAATCGAGGGATGCGCGGATGTTGATGGAGACGACACTCAGAAGCTGTCCGCGTTTGACGCCTGTCATAGACCTTGTTACACAGATCCGCGCTCATCTGCAATATGTGGAACCATCGTGGCTGCACATGCTCACCACTATCCCCAAGATTCGCAGCAAGTTGACACACGTGGAGCTTGATGGCATATACATGACCAAGGGCATTGATCGGACGCTTCTGAGGACGCCGCACTGGGGAACACCATTCAGCACCGCCAGCTCCTCCCCTCTCGCCCACCTCACAGAGATTTGGCTCCACCACATCCACTTCGATCAGTTCTCGGATCTTGCTAGGCTCCTCCGTCATTTTGTCTTTCCAAACTCCATATCCATGGATAAATTGACGTGGGGCAAGACTGATGTACCGCTACATTGGCCTCCCCGATCTGTACATGGCAAACGCAGTACTGGGATCAAGTATATCTCCATTAAGGATTGCACAGACGACACCCTTGCTGCGATAGCAATCCATGCTCTCGACGCTCGGCTTCCCATACAAACATTGTTACCGCATGAACAGCTTCAAGTCCAAGAACTATCCCAGGCTATGCACAAGGATCTCGACAGAAGGCTGAATACTTGTGCGTAATTATGCATCCGCTGAGACCGTGTACGCGGCACTCACCACATGCAGGTCCAGTTCTGGCGCCCTTTCCATCCGAGCTTCTTGGACGTCTGCTGATCACATGCAGCTGCCCTGAACCGCACAAGAAAACCCAGGTCGTAGGTGCTTTATTGATATTGCCGAAGACGGGCGATATCAGGCGGTTTGAAAGAACTGCCTTGAGCGGTTTCCTCGACTCTGTCATCAAGTTTCCTGGGCTGCGTGCCATTGGAGTTGCATATTTCGGCAGCCCGGATGAACCCTTTTTCTCGCTTCCCGAAGTCTCTGCCTCTGTCTCAGGGCTTCGGCCTGATGTTGTATGCCGCCTGCTTCATTCTCGAGGACAGTACGCTTCCGAACTTCCAGTTTGGATTGAGCTTGAATGGGCGACCAAGAAGCCCACAGGTATGCTGTAATTCCTATCCGCGGTCAGAATTGATAGCTTTGTATGCTTACGTGCCGCTAGGACACGTGTGGAGTAAGTAGGTCCATTTTGCTGTTGTACGCAGCTGAAATTGCTCAGAATGCGACAAACTGGAAGATAAAGAGCATCAACATAGGACCGACATTTGTCAGGGGGCCATTCTAGCAAGGGCGATGTCGTTCGCTATACAGGAACATATGCGCAAATATCGCTTCGTATCGTATGCGGCGACGCCGGCAGTTGAATAAGCTGGATGGCTCGCTAACGTCTGTCACCGGCACGTTTTTACTTCTGTCTACAATTCGTTGGTCTTAATAAGTTGTTCTAGATGGTCCCCTCTGTCAATGGAGTAATTAGAGTACGGCACGCGTATGTATCATTTGGACTCTTTATTTCTTCCTCCCTTCAGCGTGTTCGTCCCCCACCTCCCGTCAAAATCCTCAGTTAAGCATTGCCGCGTCATACCGTGTAGTTCGCAACCCACGCGCCGTTATCTCTACGGAAGTCTCTACACGCCGTTCGGATACCCGCGCCTCTCCCTCACCGCCTACCACCTACGCCGTGTACATGTTAATTTCTGACAGTCCTCTCTTCCATCTTATACGGTCATATGTTGTTGTATCGCAGCCGTCACGCCAATACCACCACTAGTAGTATCGTTTGCTGAATTTAATTGCGAGCATTGTTCTAAGATCAACACGAGTATTCACGACTAAGAAAAAGCTTAAGATATTGCGTTACGCAAACCCCTCTCCCTTATCGACATCCAAAATAGAAGAATGTCCATCAGTGCCCTCCCAGATAGCATAACGCTGCGATATGCATTAAAGCGTCCTAACGTACACTGCCCAACCTACCTATAGCATCACCACATATAGCCTCCGCAGCCTCTGCTTCTGACGTACGCCATACCATCGTCCCCCTCCAAGATCTATTTTCTCAACGCTCTGCGGTCCGCTGTTGGAAGATGCCGCTCGGGTCACCGTCGCGAGCAATCCCCCCCCCTCTCCCCCCCCGCAGTGAAGGTCCGATATCCACCTGCACGAGCCCTTGTAGACGATTTTAGACGTAACGAGCAGTCTGTCGCCGTCGTCCTCACGCTCTTTACATTCGTTTGCAGCGGCGCGCTATACCCGCAAACTTCCATCATGTAATTCTGAGCCGGTACGCTTGAGCAAACGCACAGTTGTGCAGCACGACCCGGTCTTACGGAAGCTCATTTCAGCCGGTCGACTTGACAGATAAGCGCGTCCGGCCGGTGATGTTATTTAGACCCAGACGTACGCTCAAACCTTGCCTAGAGTAGCAAATGTAGTAGATGCAAGTCTGTGAGCATTTAGCGTCAGGAAGGGCTGTCGGGCAAGCCGTGGTCAATTTTCAGCGGTGCTTCTATCAATTTCATGTTCAAAATCGATCGCACAGTAAAGTCGAGTTACACGCACCGGTCATACGGTCCATGATGGTTCTCTATCGCAAGCTCTGCGGTTCAACCCCTTCCAGTGTCACAGTGGTATCGAAAACCTAGCTCGGTGAATTCCTGGCAGACCTGAGTTGATACACGTCGGCTTGCCTGTCGTGTCATGTAGGACGTAGGGTGACTGGTTCCCAGGTTCGTTCGTCAATGAGTTCACAGAGTGACGGCATAAGTCACTCGTTACTAACGGTTGGGGACCCTGTAATACAGCTGGTGCGATCGCATGAGTCTCGTACACCGGTATAGAGCCATGCTTGCAATGTGTGTATAGTGCCTTGTCAAACACGAATACGTTCGGAGACTCAGCGCGTGTAACTAGGAGGGCGGCCAGCACGTTAGTTAGCAGCGGAAGAGAAGTGGTTGAAACGCACCACAATAAGCAGCTCCTCCAAAATCAAGCCCTTCCCGTTATCCCACCCACACCTCAATCCTTCGCGTCGCATCTCCGAACAGGTCCACATCGTCCAGGTGGAATCGGTCGCCATTGGTGAAGGACTCGACCTCGCGGGGGCGTATGGTGTTCAGGAAAAGCCGAGCAAGCGAGCAGCTTTGAGGTTCGAAGTAAGCCCAACGACAGTCAGGACGTAACCACAAGATGGCCAGCTCAAGGCGAGAGAGGTGGGTGTTGAAGTGGCCTTGCCGAATTGGAAATTAATCGAGCCATTAATAGATCATTCGCGTCTAACCTTATCAGCCACGTGTGGCGTTTAGCATCACGACGCGACTTGTTCCTGTTCGTCACGGTCGTTCGCTCTTTTCGTTATCCTCTCGGATTCTAGCACGGCGATCACCACCATGACTCTGGTAAGGTAGACGTCACTACAGTGCCCTGCGCCAAAAACCGACGCCTGTCGGGAGCGCCCACCGAGCAGCTACAGGCTGCCCCCTTCGAAATTTGGGAAGAAAGTGACCTCGGAGAGCGTAAAAATGCATTGTTATTTTTTCAATGTCACGTGATCCACTCTCAATTTCATTGCAAAAAATTTAAGCGCTTGATGTGAAAGCTGGGCTATAAGTGCATATTTAGGTCTTGTAATAAAGCTTTCAGTTTTTATTATTTCATTTCCAAGTGGGTATTGCTGAGATAACAGGCTGTGTGAAACAATTTGCGCTGTGGAAGAATGGGTCCGGAGTTTGCCAGGAAAGTATTACATAACTGGGCGCCCATGATTACATAATGAAATATCTTTATTTGGCTATTAAGCGCCGTCCAAATAAGGAAACTCTCAATTTCTGTTGCTCCAACATTTAGATCTTCTCTATGGACAAAATGGATGAGATAAATCAACGCATAGACTATGTTCTTCATGTTCTAGCATGTTTCTAAGGTATTCAGAGGAGTGTGGTGTGAGCAGATACAGAACCCAGTTTGAGCGTGCCAAGAGGTCGGTTTTGAGTGCTGGGCACTGTAGGAACGGGCACCCTTATGTAAGCAGCGCGTCTATGGTAAGCGCCGGCCAATACCGCGGGTTCAAAAAAACTTGAAGTCATAATAGAGGGGTAGATATGAACTTCCAACACTTTAATTATATGTGACTCCTACTTAATCCTTATTTTTGTGTTTCAGAAAGCTCTCATCCGCGGGATGAGGGGTCTTGCCTTTCCCATCATCTGGTGACCGTGTAGCTGCGGTTGTCCATCAGCGCCGGTCAGCTGTACGGATCACGCCGCGCTCA